>VXBU01014337.1:369514-421442 GCA_013400315.1 Bombycilla garrulus | reverse complement strand
TTATTTAGATGAGCTGACCATATGATCTTTTCCACAGGTTTGGAAAGCACTCTCTTCTATTTGCATGTCACACTGTGTGTGTGCTTCATTATTTCAGTAATACACAAATGACCAAACATTGTAAATGCTGCACTCTGTCAAACAGAACAATGACTACAACTGCATTGAAAATCTTTCTTGGTTGCCACTGTAAAGGATGAATTTTGATCTCACTAGGGAGAAACATATTTTAAAATGGACTATTAGAAACCTTGTAAAAAAGGAAAAGTATCTATTTAGTGAAGCAAACGAAAACACTCCTATTGATTTAATTAAAATTGAAGTGGACCCTCTTTTCTCATTATCAATTGGTAGTAGACCCTGTTGTCTGCATTGAATACTACTGCAAACCACAACTACTTTTTTGGGGATCTTTGTAGGACTATTTATGTTTTCAATAACCTATTCCACATGAATAAAGGCATCAAAATTACCTTGATCATTTGATCAAAGGCAGTGTATACTTAGGGACATTTACAGAAGTTCTGGAACAAAGAATTTTTCATATTATTTTGAACGCGGTGACTGAAATTTAGGACTTCTTAGAACTTTTCAAAAACTAATTACCAAAATGCCCTTTCATCCTCCCTCAAAAAAACTTTTTATTTCTATAAAGTGATTAAAATTATGCCATTCTTTATAACTTAGACAAAAAAAATACAAAACTGTTGAGAGCTTGGTATTTCTCTTACAATCTGTGCAAGTTCCAGAGAGTAAGCACCTAGAGGCTGACTGCATTAGCCTGAAATATACAGTATACATGTCACTGTAGCAGTGTCGCTGTCTATGGGGTCTCCTTGAGCCTGAGATCACTCACAGCAGGACATTCGGTGGTGGTTCGAGTTGGTGTTTTTCTCAGCTCGAGCACCAAAGAAGACACAGAAGCTGTTTTCTGAGGTTTTCAAGGTTGTTTATTCTTTCTTATCTAAGGAATTTTCTCTCTGAGGTACTGAGGTCTGTCTAGCAAGCTGGTCAGAGGCACTCTGCCTGCCCAGAGGGCAGGTCTTATCTTTTATACTATAAATTATGTACTTGATGTTTACAATTCCTTTCCAATGCATGACCCTTACATTGCTCTGTCCAATTCTTTCTCAAACCAATCCAGAAATGCCATCCTGACTCAAAGATGAAGAAGAAAAAACATACCACGCCTAAAAATCCTCCATCTTAGCTCTAAGTTTCTTATCGTAACTATTTTACAGATTCACTTTTCTACCTTCTAACAATCTAATATATACTCTACTTATTTTTTGTGACTTTTAATTCTTCCATCAATGATGGTAATTTTTCTCCAGGGACTCAAATCAAACCCACAAGGGTCTTAGGCATTGTGCCAAGGCCTACACGCCCACTGCCTGGGTTCCAAGGCGTCCAGGGAAGCCAGGGGAACACCCTGGACTCCAACATAGCAGAGCTGTTAATAGTAACCCACTGTCCTCATGGTCATTCTCCCTCTGTCACCAGAGGCCTCATGGACTGCTCAGTGAAGAGTTTACAACAATGGTGTTCATCCTGCAGTGCTGAAATCAGCAGCCATGCATCTTAGTGGTTGTTGTATAAACAACATTTTAAAGGAACAACCATTCCTAATTAAACTGGTCATTACATTAAGGATGAGTTGTGGATTCAACATTTAACTAGTAATTTCTGGGAGCTGTGGAGCTAAATCTCTTATTTCTAGATATGCCACATCACCCCTGTCTCCCACGTACAAATTGATCTCAGTGGATTTTGCATATCCTCCTTAAATACTGTGATACAGTGGGGCAAGAAGCCTACGTTTAACTGATAAAAGTCTTCTTGTCATCTATCTTTAGAATTCGGCGCCTTTTCTCCAGCTACAGATAAAAGGATTCAGTTTTTTTTGAAATCAGACTCAAACAGCACAATGAAAATTGGAGACAAGTATAAAAATTTGAGGCTTTTTTGTAAAAAAATTATGATGTTACCAAACCGCATGGAACAGTTCTGGGCCAGAGAATAGGTTAGTACACAATGTGTTGTAGTATCTCTCCTGATGATAATAAATAAGATAATAAACAAGATCCAGAGAATACAACAAGAGGAAGACTATATCTATGCATCTCCTGCTATGTCATTAAAGATATTTTGAATATTTGACTTTCTGACTGAAACCAATTGTTCTGATTTTTTTTTTTTTTTAATAAGCAGTATTTTTAATAAAAATTCTTTGATCAGTTTCACTTTCCATGGGCAGGTTTCTAGAACAGTTGTTCCTGGATATCAACCAGAACTATAATTAATATATGAGAAATGCCCCAGGATACTTTCCTATTTTTCTACACTGCAAACAAAATGTTTGATGGGGTTTTTTTAAATATTCATGTATCTGGGATCAGAATAGAATGTGAGAATAAGAGGAAAGGCTGCAGTGATTAATTTTGGGTGAGAAAAAATTAATAAAAAAGAAATCTAAACCTAAAAGGGAAAGGAATTTGTAAAATTTGGAGTTTGAATGTCTGGGAAAAAGAAAAAAAAATCCTTTCATTTTATTATTTGGTTAACCATTCTATGCCATTTACTGAAAAAATGTGCTGCTAGATGGCCATGAGATATTTCTCACACTATGTAAAATTTATGGTGATAGTTTTTAAATCACTATTTACAGACAGAAATCAAGCAAAATAGTAAAATATGGAAAAAAAATTCTGAAAACATCCAATCATGTTTTCTCTTTCCCAAGTCTAGTGGGTTCACCTTGCCTGGACAGAAGCCATCTCTGTAGCCCCCGCTGCTACCAAAGCTTGGCCACACAAACCCAATACACAAAGAATTACTACAAGAGAACAGCGACAGCAATTTCACAATCCAGTGACAAATCTCTGGTACTAAAGCTTAGCTGATATTTTAGGGGAAGATTCAGAAATCCTTCAGTAATCAGTTACAGAGAATAATGCTTTAAGGTTACAATATTTCTATCTTTGAAGGTATTTCTCAAAAATATCTTCAAAATAAAAATAATCAAATTCCAAATCTGATTCTGAAAGACATATTCTTTTACAAGTTTAAATGTCCATCTAAAATGATAATAACATCAGCAATACAGCTTAGTATTCTACTAAGCTTCTGATGTCAATTATCTTTTGACAATGAGTTGAACAAGCAATAATATTTTCAAGTATTTAGCGCACATCTACGACTGTTCATACTTTTTTGTAGTTACTGGAGCTTGAAAATGAATTCTTAGGAAGTCCACAGCTTCTGGTAAAGTCTTTGCTATCACAGACAGGAAGAAACAAAGACTCAATAAGTAGGAATTGTTACATAAATTTCTTTTCATCTTATCTGCCCATGCATGCCATTCCTATTCACATGGGATTGCAGGATGAAGGTAAATACATGTGTATGTGTCTATATGACTGTAGTTATATCTTTATCTGTCTACTTATATCGATATATCTTGATACAAATACGCACACCTCTCTTTTTTACATTGAGAGTTGTCAAACACTGTGACAGAATTCCTGAAATGATTGTGGAGTCTCTGTGGGGATATTTATAAGGTACCTGGACATGGTCCTGGAAAACCTTCTCTAGCTGACCCTCTTGAGTAGGTGACTTGACTGATTCCCAAAGATCCCTTCAATTTAAACTCTTTGATTGTCTGTGATATATATTAAGGGCTAGCTTCTGTGAATCAACTTGCAAATTACTCATTCCTGATGCCATAATTTTGCTTCATAGAACAGTTTACTAAATGCCTAACATCTTATAGTTCTCAGTGCTCACTTCTGAATACTCTATTTCGTTATCCTTTTCCAGATTGACTCTGAGGAGAGTGTTCCATTGATTTCCAATGCGATACTTGTGTGCTTTATATCCTATTCATTATCCATCTTACCAAGTTTGCTTTCCTTAATTGCTGCTGTGAAGTGCAGAGTTCTCTTCAGTTTGAGCTGTCTGCAATGACAATTGCTATTTATTCTTTCCATGAATCTTTACATGTAGATACTTTAAAGCAATTTACATGGAAATATGTCTTAAACATCAGCTTTTCCAATTTGAAGGTTTCAAACTAGAAGGAAACAGAGATGAAACAATTCCATCATGTTGGTAGCACACCTCTAGAGCATGTCAGGATCTTTCATCTTAAACTAAATATTAGATTTTGTTCATTTCTGCCTCAATCAAAAAGCAGGAAAATCTTAGAAACATACGGTTAAAATATTACTTCATTTATACTATATTTTATCTTTTTATACTGTATTTTATCCTCATATTCTTGTCCTCAAAGCTGCCAAAATTCATGCATCTCAGTTAGTTTCAGAAAGTCTAGACCTGTCTGATTTGATTGTCTACTTATCAGGCAAGGACAGAAGAGATTTTGATTAACAAAACGTTGATGCCAAGCAAAGCCATCATTTTGTAAATGAAAAATGCTCCTTGATACCTCAAAGGGGGCATTCTCACCGTCACCTCAAGTGCCAACAGAAATTTCACATATTAATTGAGGGTAATATGAATGTACAACCTGAAAAATTCTTCCCAATCTAATGATACAGGAGGTTAGTACAGGATAATATTTAGCTTTGAGCTCTTTTGCACTTTTTCCATTTGGACAAGGGTCACTTTGTGAATGTGGGAGAGGCCTTAGCCTTCTTTGCTGAAGCCATTACCCAGGGCCTGTACTGAAGACTATTCACCTCTGAAACCATACCAGGCATGTAACACTAGCGGTGAATAAAGACAGGCATAACACTTCAAAGTTCCAGTGGCAAAATCCTCAGTTTAATGTCACAGCCGATTTTTATCCAGTTTTCCAAGTTATCATGTTTAATTCTAATTGGTTAGTAACTTTCTTGCCACTTAATTCATTGGTTAGAAGGTGCTTCTGCGTATATGTGCTAAGGCTCCCTCTTTACACAGGTGTTTATATTTTTTCTTAGTGGATTGTCATGGGATACACTTCTTATTTTTCACAGATGCAAACTGCCTTCTTACAAGATTAGATTGTTATGCAAAGTGGTTCTCATTCTTATGATTCTATCTCATGGGAGCTTAACAGGCTATCTGTTAATTCAGCTGAAATAGCAAGGCCTGATTTTATAAGGCCTTTCTTTTATAAGGTTTTACCTATATGCAACACAGGCAGGAGGAATATATTAAAATTGATGCTAAAAAGTGTATGAGCAGCCATGTGTATACATTGGCTCTAATGGTGAAATAATGGAATCTTATAATATCCTTTAATCTGCAGAAACCCTGTTGCCTAATGGACTGATTCTGCTCTGATGCCAAGTGCAACATAGGCCTTAACAGCAGCTGTAGGGATGCCTCCTACAAGATAGAATTGCACTGTAAATTTTATAGTCTTTTCTGTGCTGCAAAAAAAAAGCTATATTTCTTTTTCTAAACCATTTCTAACATCAGTAAATTGGTTTGAATGCCTCCTGCAAAATAATAAAACTTAATCATTTTTATGTGGATTCACTGAAGGGTTGAACAAAATTGTTCAGAATTGGACATTTTAGCCCCTAATCATCAGCTAGTAAGGATGATGTGGTTGCTAAAAGTTGACAAGTTCATAGTGACTGAATGATATTACAGGAAGTTCCATGGAGGGTTATTAAACAGGTAGTTAAGGTGTCTAGCTGAAGAAAACCCTAAGCACAAATTTTTGAAGGCTGCAGAGCATTTTCAAGAAGTGTCACTGCTTACTTGTCCTGTTCTCATAATTAACCTTATATATCTTCTATTGACAATGGTCTTGCCTGTTTAACTCAACAGATATTTGGTGTGATCTATTCTTATATTAGAAAAAAGATACTGACAATTTTCAAGAAAATTATTTGTATTGTCCTTCTTTTCTTCTTCAAAAAACCCATGAAAGCATTCCAATTGGTGGAAATCTTATGATACATTTATTTCAAGAAATGCCAGAGAGAACAGGACCTGAGTTAGTGAAGTTACTAGCACAGAGCCTTCTCTACTTTAATCAGTCTTTTTCTACTGTGAATTAAAGACAAAATAATGCTACTGCTAATGCCAAGTGATGCTACTCATTAGAAATAAGTAAATGTTGGTATACTGGTAGAGAATTTTTTAAAAAATAGAATTCTCAGATTAGCCATCTGATCTAATTCATATTAAGAATTTTACTCTTAAAAGAGTACTTAGAGATTTAAGGCCTATGTCTGTACCTAGAATGTTAGTTGAAATGATGGTTACCAAGGGTAAAAACTTAAGTGTCTAGGATATCATGAAATAGAATAAAACCAGCATGGCTTCTGCAAGGAAAATCTCATTTCTTAGTTCTTTATTTAAGTTCTTTGAATAGATCTATAAAATGGAAGACAAAGAAAAAATATTTCACATATTTTAGTAAAACTACATAAGAGCTTTTGGCATGATCCTGAGTAAGATTCTATGAAATAAACAGAGTAAAAGGGCCGACTACATTCTGTGGAGCATCAAGCACTGCAGTGCCAGCTGATTGAGGGAGGTGATTGTCCCACTCTACACACACTGGCCCAGCCTCACTTCATGCTTTATGTGCAGTTTTGGGTGCCTCAGTATAAGAAGGACATCAAGTTATTGCAATGTGCCCAGAGCAGGTCAACCAAGATGATGAAAGGCCTCAAGGGCAAGATTTACAAAGAACTGCTGAGGTCGCTTGGTTTGTTCTGCTTGAAGAAGAGGTGGCTGAGGGTGATCTGATTGCAGCCCTCAAGGGGAGCAGTGGCAGGGCAGGTGCTGATCTCCTCTCTCTGGTAACCACTGGTAGGACCCAAGAAAATACAATGAAGCTCAGGGGCTGTTCGTATGTGACATCTGGAAAAGGCTCTTCTCTGAGAGCCATTAGAACAGGCTCACCAGTGAAGTGATCATGGCATCAGATCTGACAGAGCTCAAGAAGTGTCTGGGTGATGCTCACAGTCATATCTTTTAATTTTAGGACAGTTCAGCAAGGAGCAGGGAGTTGGTGATCCTTATGGATCCTCTCCAGCTTGAGAGATTCTGTGGTTCTATGAAAAAAAAGAATCTCAAAAGGAATTGTCATGAAGAAAACATTGTCATGAAAAAAAAGGCCAAAGAGCACAATGAAAAAACCCAAACCAAAGCAACTAACTGAACACAACAAAGACTTTACTGCACTCATTTTTTTTTTTGTTGTTTAATGCTGATCAGTAGTTTTAAAAGAAATGTAGAGCAAGACTGGCTCTACTAACTGAAGATTGCAGATACTATGAAGTCATGTAAGTCAGGAAAGGTCACAGAGGTTGAAAGAAATTTTGGACATGCTTAATTCAAGTGGTTTATTTATCAAAATAAGTATTTGACTTAGCATGGAAAAGAAAATTTCACATTTTTCCAGCATCTCAGAGAGCTCTAAATTTGTGGAAGCAACTCCTATAACCGATCTGAAAATTGCTATAAATTCCTTGATGCAGCTGTAGCTGGGAGTCTAGCAACAAGTTATGTTTCATGAAGAATGACAGGGTAATTAACATTGCTATATGATGAGTTTCTGTAATTAATGACACTACCTCATTTGGAGTGCAGAGTGCTGATCACTTATCCCAAAAGGGACATGGCAGAACTTTGGTAAGTTCCTAGGTTATTGAAAAGAGTGAAAAGTGGACTGGAAGAATTTTCATATAAAACTAAACTGATCAATTAGGACTGATCATTGAAGAAACAGAAAACAGAGACATAATAAAAGTAGATTATATAATAAATAAATAAAAAATTAGAAATTCTGTTACTTGCCTTATAGCGTAAATGCAAAGAAACTTGATGACATGAAAAGGTTTTTGATTAAAAACTGATTCAAGAAAATTTCCATTCATTAACTGTGAACTCCAGTATTTATTTTTACATGAAATTGCCAAAATCAAATGTGCAGGAAGAATTTAAAAAAATTTTAAAAATCAATTCATTTAATGGTTGTCAACAACAAATTTGATAAACTTTCACCATGGTTGCTAGATGCAGGAGAATGACGGATTCACTGAACTTGGAAGACTCTTCTGCCTTATTTCCCTAACACATTCTTACCAACACCCTGGAGTACAAGCCCCTAATATTTACAGCACATATCACCTTCAAATACTTAGTAGGTGTAGCATTACCTTTAACCAGCTGAGGGGACATGCCCCACTTTATGAAAGAAGTGAACTAGATTACTCCAGAGAACAGAGTCTGGTTCCAAATTGTGCCCTACTCATTCCAGAAAACACTATGGCTCTGTAAGACCTAGATCTTCTACACTGGAAAGAATAATTTTGTAATAATTACCTTTTACTTTACTTTTCTATTAATTTTCAACCTTCTTTCTAATGTATAAATTACATTCTCGTTTTATAAGGTAGTGATGTAAAGCCTTGCTCACTAGAAAAAGGACAATTGAATGCACAAAATAAAGAATAGCTACTGCATGAGTTGAGACTAACTAGTCACCTCAAGGCTTTCAACCAAATTCAACTGCAAGACAAAGTGGGCTTTGCTGTAATATGCCCTGAACCAGTGTTTTCATAAAGAAAAGTCACTGAGGATGGGAACTCCTTTTCTATGTTTACAGTAGCAAATATGATATGCCCAAAACCATTCCTTGCCCTTGAGGTTAATTGGCACAGTGCAGCTGATAACTCACCCAATGGTCTGTTCAACTCATCATTTCCTGGAATAACTGGCCTGTTGGAACTCTGCTAATTGTCATGGGCCTTGGAAGCTGCTTTCTACACATTTTAAGGGTATACAGATTACTTTCTTGTTCGTCCCATTCAAGACACTTCTACCTGTGTGTAAAGCTTAGAAAGCTCCCCTTTGGGAGCCCTGCTCACTGTCACTGCCAACACACCTCAGAACACCTCTGAATTCCTACTGTTCCCACACATCCACTGGGGCCATGGAAAGGGCTTTTCTATGGATAACTGTAAACACCATGATCCACTAGTTCATGCTTTGGCCAGGTTCAAAAGCACATCTTCCAAAACATGGAGTCACTTTTCTCCTTTCAACCAACAGCTAAGGAAATATTAAACCTTGACAGAACTGTATTGTTGTAAACTTCACAGTGGAAAACCTACTTTCAATAAATTCATTACAAAACAAGCAAAAACCAACTTAATGCTATCATGACAAGTTTTCATTTCAAATATTTACTCTGCTCATTTTAAGTAATTCAGAAGGAGGCTACATTATTAAAAATGTTAGAAGTTATGGGGTTTTTTTCAATAGTAAGGCTAACTGCCTAATTCATTCTGTAGCTGAATATTAATCCTAATAGTGTAAAAACTTCATCTGTTATAACATGATTTTTGAAAGCTTAGCTGAGCTGCATATTATCTACAGATTACCACTGGCAACTCAACTCGCTAAATAAGCAGAACTGTAGTGCATGTTTTTTTTTAATATCATAAGACAAAAAATAAACAAAGAAATAAACTAAAAAGGGATTTGTGTTGCACTTGAGAAGTTTGACCAATATATGAGGAGGAAGAAATGAAGTATTTGTACTAATCAGGGAGGAATTGGACTTCACTAACTCACATAGAGCATTTGCAACTTTCAGTGAGTGACTTTCAAGTCTGTAGTACACTTGACTGCATCTTCCTGGATTTTGTGTTTAAAATGTTTTACTAACAGTCCACTGAGTTGTGAAAGCACAATAAGTTCTTTCTGTGGGAGGAAAGGTGCATTTCTTAAGAGTACAGCAGAGCTAAAAATAGATTGCTATTTCTCCCACATGAAATATGCCACTCCACACAACAGGACTGAATTTATTTCCAGGTATGCAGGTCCTATCAATGTTCCTTCACATCAGTTGTTTCAAGCCTTTATCACAAATGTAGTTAATAAAAGAAACAAAAAAAAATTGTTACTTCTCACTGTCAGATACATTTTAAGGAATAATTCTTTGTAAGATTTAATACACAGTCTAAAATAAATAAGAAAGTAATAAACAACTATAGCTTTCACCTATTTTTTTCCAATTTCCATCTCACTTTGAGGACTGATCATCTTCTGAGGTATGGCTTCATAATTATAATTATAAATTCTTTCCTTCTTTTTGTTTCTATACAATTGCTTTTCAGGCTCTATTCAATTTTAGGCTAATAGTACTGCGCCTAAGGAATACCCATAACAAATTATTTGCCTTTGTTTAGGTCAATGAAAGATTTCATGGATTGTTGACAAATACATGATGCTGGATTGCACATCATTTCAGCAATTTCTATTTTCAGCGAGGAAAGCAATATAGAAGTTCACATCAAATTATGAAAACTGGCAAAATCTGAAGCTTCATATTTTATATTCCATATTTCAAATGTTACTGTGAATAGGAGATATTTGGATCTATTTAAGCAATAGAAATAATAGGGCTTATATGCATTTTTGAATCATGAGATACCATGCATGGAATAGATGAATTTTTTTCCAGCAGCAGGTCATCTGGTTCAATGAACTGATTTTCAAAAGCAAAGTACATTTTGCTGAATCAGTAATGTTTCCGTGACTTCAGATAAGTAACACATTGGAAACTAACACAATTTTCTCTTGTCTCAATTGGAGCTCAGAGAACTTGCAGGAAACCTAGATGGAGACTAAAGCTGTCTGAGTGGCTTTAACTGATTTTCTGAAACTAATAGTAACAGATATATTAAGAAGCCACCATTAACCTTCTTTCAACTACTTTTAATATTATCACAGTACATTCAATTTTAAATTTTCAAATATGATATTTATCTGCTGTTCTTAAGCCCAACAAAGTTTGATAAAAACCTGCTGTTTTTCTGAAACTAAGCTGAGTTACTCAGTAGTGAGCAAATGTGTTTCTGGCAATTTCAGGAATATCAGTATTTTTTTTATTTTTTTTAATAATTCCTCAGTTTTGCAATATAGGTGATACTGTGTGTGCTTCAACTCTTCCCTGACTTGCAGATTGTATAATATCACACTATTTAAATGTTGAGGCTACATTCATCTTAAATTTACAGCACTAATATATAATATATTTATAGTGGAGCCACCGGGTAGGCAGTCCAAAGTCTGAAACACAGGAGACCCTATGATTGGTCAGGATCTGCAAGCAATCCTACAGAAGCAATCCTAGTTTTGGTGAAAACAGAAACAAAAGAATATTCTTATTGGTGAGCACACAGAAGAATCTGAACAGCACTGTGAATTTTCTGGCAAAACCTAAAGTTATGGCAGGATAAGCACATAAACTCTAAAGACTGCAGCTCCCTGTGTTCCCTTGTAATACCCAAAGAGCTCACAACTTCAAGCAGCAGGATTCATCCTCTTTCTCTGAGCTTTCCGCACCAACATCCCATTGAGACTGGGAAACAGACTTCATGACTGGGAGACTTATTTTTTTACTTTTTGAAGACCCTCTAAAACCCTTTACAATGCACCTGGACCTGCTGCAGAGCAAGTACTGTGCTCTTGTGCGCGCATTCTGTGTAGATGCACAGTGGCACAAGAGCACCCAGGTAGCTGTACTGGGTTGATGCTCGCTCCTACTACCTGCAGATTTAACAATTCCTGCAACCTGTCTGCAAAGCAGATGCATCAATAAGAAGAAAATACAAAACATTAAATAGTCAGGAATCCATATGCTCAGCTCTGATATTACCAGTGGTCCGGATGTACACGAATGAGGAACAACATTCAAGAAACCACTTTCAACGTGTGCATTCTGCTTTTCCACACAGCCTACCTCAAATTTAGTGTGATCATACGCCCAGAAAAATTTTCTATAGGCTGTCAGTTAAAATACTAGATGTGAGAGGATACAGCACAGCAATAACAATGACTGGATGAGCAGAGAGGCTTATATTTTCTATCGCCAGGACTCAGATTTTGCTCTGTATTTTCTTTGTTGTGTCAACTGTCTAGTTTCAGTTCACTCTTTCAAGGTCCCTTGTCCTCGCATGACGCCACTGATCGGTTACTGCCCTTTTCCTCTGGTTTCTGCTGAAAGTAAAAAAATCCCCAAACTATCAAGTATAATGATATTTGAGTTAGATTTGCAGAACATATTATTTTATGCTCTGTTCAGATCTTAAACACCTTTCTCAAAACACATGCAGTGCTTTTCTTTTCAATTACTATGAATGAAAACAGTCAGTTCAAGTTTATGAACCTGAAGTGCCTGAAACTAGTGATATTGTAACACAACTAGAGCTTTCTGGTAGTATATAATTAAAATAATGGCAAAGTCACAATAATAAGATACTAACATGACTATATTTTATATTATTTCTTTTGAAGTTTAGAGAAGAATACAAAAGAGTAGAACAATATCTTGCATGAAGAGAACTCACATAGCATGGAGAGAACTCTGTATGTCATCAACTCACTAAATTTCTCACTGATCTCCTTTGGTCTAGGTCTCCTGCAAGGGAGCTTCTTTAACTTATACACATCAAGAATCAGCTCTGTGCATCCCTCCTTTCCCTTGGTTTTATCTCACAGCCACAAGTTTCAGATTACATTACTAATTCTTTCACTGAATTGAAAGTTCCCTCTTCACTTATTGTGAGTAGTTTCCAGAAAATGGATTTCACGTATTATTTCAGTGGACATTAAAGAAAATAGTAATTGATTTTTTTGAGTATTCACATTTTTTCCCTAGTTGATGCTTTGTAAGGTTTGTATGCATATATGCCAGACCAAGTGAAAAACGAAAAAGGACCTCAAAGTTTAGGTTATTTTTGCTTATTCTAAACTTAGTTGGAGGAGCACTGAAAAATTGTATAATTTTGTTTCAGCAGAGGGGGTTTATGATTTCATTTTAGCAGACAATGTAGTTTTTTCTTGTCTAGGTAATGCTCTGAGGCCTATGGAAATGTACTGTTTTAGAATAAAAACTTATACAGAACATGGGTATAAATAAAACCTAAATCTGTCTCAATATTGTAAAATGAGAACCATCTAAGGAGAGGTAAATAAATAAGTCATATTCAAAATTGCAAACTACCAACAATAACAAGAACAAAAACATTCATGCAACCAAGTCAGTTAATATATTTACATAAAGAAAGAGGTCAGCTATATTTTCAACATGTTTGTGGTGATGGTGATTTAGTGGAGTCACAGCCATCTCATCTTGTGGTGGCCTTTACGTGCTCTGCTTCGGACTAAATTGTAGGTAAAATGATGAGTGTTTATTTCTATTTCTGTAAAAGTGCCATAGGTTATGCACAAAGAAAGTAAGCTATGCCTGCCACAAGCCATTTTCTTTGCTGGTATATTCAGCAGGGCTACCTTTCTACTATTTTATTTAGATTAATGAGATCATATAACCCTTATAATCAAAACTTCTCTTATTAGCAGCACTTTTCTTGGTCTAACATTATTTTTTATAACTTGGTAACTGCTGAGAGGGAGAAATGATTGCCATTTTTAGTCATCAAATAGCCTGACAGACAGCACCTATTAGGGTCTAAGTCTATATTCAAGTATGCTGCTGCTGCTGAGAGCAGAACTTGACCTTTTCAAAGTCTATGTCTGTGGTTTTTTTTTCTGGTTTAGTTTAAGAGTGAGAGAGGAGGACAGGAGCATACTGAATACTTAAAAAGGAGCTGTATGACTTTCGATATTCAGAGAAGACATCAGATTTGACAATAATAAAATTACATTTGAAATAGGAAATAACTTGACAAGACTGCATGCAATAGTTCTGTACCAAAGAATTCAATATGAAAGTGTGCTAGCATTAGGATAATTTCAGGGAAACTTTTCCACAAATCACAGTGATGTAGCCATGCATGTAGCTAGCACACAAATTGAAGAAAATCATCAAATCTTTAGTTTATAACAGGAATTTGGGAATTCCCTAAACCTGGACAAAGTCATGTTTAAGAAAGAGACACTGTTTATTCTGTACAGGTACAATGTGGAAGATTTCCATAAATCAAGCATACCTGAGAGCTAAAGGAAGAGAATTTGTAAATTGAAATTTACATAAACCCACCTACATAATACATGCATTAGGTAGGCTACCTCCTACCTAATGCATTGTCATTTATCTTGTGCAACCTTATGCAAGACTTGTTTACTGTACCTACCTATGTGGGCCTCTTCTGGTGGTCTCAGGACATCAGATTGTGCAGCAAATCAGATGTGATCTGCAGCTCCAAACGTGTCTTAACTGCCAAGCAGGATATAAAATACCTAGGCTTTTCATAAACATTAAGGCAAGACTCGGTGAACATACCTGATAATATCTATTTGCATTCAAAAGTGGGGATAAAGATGTGAATTACACCATCAGCTTCCATCTACAACAAAGATCGATGGAAGGGACAAAGAATTCTGCTTATACACATCAGGATGAATCCAAAAGATAGGTGGATTGATGCAAAAAGGAGGTACATTAAACAGAACAAAACCAGCTGATTGTCTATCTCACCAACTTACAAAAAAGTGGACTGTTAAATAATAAAGTAATAAGCAATCAACATTGGGTAATTTGTTTGGTATAGTGTTGGTTTTTTGTTTTTTGTTGGCTTTTTTTTTTTGTTTGTTTGTTTCCTTGGGGGTTTTATTTGTTTCTTAGGGGTTTTTGTTGGTTTTTCATATTTAATTATCATGGAACTTTCTCAGAATATGAAAACTTTCTTAAGGTTAATCAGTTTGGTGAGAACCAGATGTTAAATGACAGGCATATTATTTCCTTCTCCTAACTTTGAGAAAATCCCATTTAAGTGCCATATTTCTAGATTGAGAAGAATCCGGTTCATTCCTTCTGTTTGCCATCTTGGTTTGTTGTTCCATTTTATTACCTATACTGAGAAGGGGATTCATTTTTTATATAGCAATACTATAAACTGATCATTTAATTAAAATTCTAACAGTAGATAATATTTTAAGTAATATCTCTGTACACTTTTGGATTTATAGTTCTTTAAATACTGTAAATGATAGCAAAATTTTTTAGAAATCAGCAGTATTTTTTTTTTGTATTGAAAGACTGGAGGAACCTTGAAGGCATGTTTTTGCTTTGGTTGTATATGAAAGGAAAAAAATCCAGCTGCCAAATGGTCATCACAAAGTGCCTTCAATGCTATTAAGGCCACAAAATTTCATACTTTTTTCTGCCCCTTTCTCTCACATGGAAGCCATTATTATTTAATATTATCAGCTTTACTTTTGGACTTGACTTCATATGTGCTGGACTGAGCCCACTTAGTGACTTTAAACAAAGTCATTCTAGGTTGCTGATTGTATGAGTGACAGACTCTACACCAGCCTGGGCGTTTGATACAGCAAACCTGATACTTTAAAAGAACTTGTGTCCCTTAGGTACAAGGTAGATGTGTTATGCCTTCTGTCCATGGAAGGCATTAGTGAAAGTGGGACATGTACAATCACAGTACAATTTTTTACAAGCCTGCTTTGCTTGATAAGAAATTATCTGGAAGAACACACCTGATTACCAAACCTCAAATGAAATCTTGAGCATGTGGAGTATAGTGGAATCCATTCTAAATTCCCATTGCTGCCCTTCTCCATTATTTTGCAGTTGCTATTACCACACATCCCTGTTTGTGGTCTATTTCCTTTGCCTCCATGGAGCAGACGTCATAGTGGGACTATTTCACTGGAGTTGAGTTTAAAAACACATTAACATCTTAGACCTTGAGATATATTTGATCCAGAACTTTGCAGTTAACCTGTGGGTCACACAAAAAGCCACAGTTTGGGGTCCTCTGAGAAATGTATTATTCAAGTTGCATATCCCTTCCCGAAATGCTGCAAGGCTTAATTAATTAGTGATTATTAACTGCTCAGGGTCCTCAGATGAAGAGTACTGTATAATTACTTGGATTTACCATTGTGTTTGTTGATGATAACTATGTTTTCCTGCTCTGACATGGGAGGGAAGACACAATTATGATTTCAGACCTGAATTTCTGACTATGAAGATGGAGACTGTTTGCTTCTTTTTAATTTTCTCCTATCTAAATTCAAGTTTAAAAATATGTTTTTCTTCACTAAGGACAAATGAAAGATTCGATTTACAGGACAAGCAGGGGATTGAGCCGAGCAAACGAGAGGGAAAGGCAGGTTCCAATTGACCAACTTTATCTTTTATAACCAAGTGACCTGCCTAGTGGATGAGGGAAAGGCTGTAGATGTAGTGTTCCTGGATTTCAGAAAAGCCTTTGATACTGTCTCCCAGAGCGTTCTCCTGGAGAACCTGTGAGTCCACAGGTTGGACAGGTGCGCTCTTTGTTGGGTTAAAAACCGGCTGTATGTCTGGGCCTGCAGAGCGGTGATGAATGGTAACACACATATCCAGTTCCCATCTGCTTACTGGTGGGGCTCCTCAAGGCTGAGTACTGGGTCGGTCTTGTTTAATATTTTTATCCATGATCAAGATGAGGGGATTGAGTACACCCTCAGTAATTCCATGGATGACTCTGAGTTGGGTGGAAGTGTTGAAATGCTGGAGGGTAGGAAAGCTCTACGGAGAGAGAGACATGGACAGACTGGATCAATGGGGCTGTGGCCGATTAAATGAAGTTCAACAAGGGCAAGCGCCAGGTCCTACATTTCAGTCACAATAACCCTATGCAGCACCACAGGCTGGGGGAAGGGTGGTCAGAAAGTGGCACAGGAGAAGAACCCTGGGGTTCTGGTCAACAGCAGCTGAGAACAAGTCAGCATGTGCCCAAGTGGCAAACAAGGCTTGCTGGTGGCTTGCATCAGGAATAGTGTTGCCAGCAGTACCAGGGCAGGGATTTTCCCACTTTACTTGTCATTGGTGATGCTGCATCTCCAATCCTATGTTCAGTATGAGTCCCCTCAGTACAAGAAAGGTACTGAGCAACAAGACAAGAAGAAATGGTCTTAAGCTGTCCTACGAGAGGTTCAGGTTGGACATCACAAAAAATTTCTTCACTTAAAGGATGGCTAATCATTGAAACAAGCTGTCCAGGGAAGTGGTAGAACCACGATGCCCAGAAGTGTTCGAGAAAGACTGGATGTGGCTCTTAGTGGTATGATTTCAAAGGTCAGACTTTATGATCTTGCAGGTCTTTTCCAACCTTAATGCTTCTATTATTACTGATAGCTCACACAGAGTAGTTTTCCTTTAATCATCTGAGCTGTCTATGTACACTGGCATTGAATACCCCAAAGTAGGCAGTCAAGAGTGCAGCTGTATCAAAACCTGGTAACATAGCAACCTTGGCAGCTGAAAATGCAGAGACGCATCCCCATCACAAGTTTGCAAATTATGATTGCACTCCAGTTGAACAGAGATCAAGAGTGTACCACATAAGAAGCAAATGAGTTGGAAGTTGTTTTTTCTAACCCGGAGATCATACTCACTTTACTCAAAGGAAAGTTAAATTTTGTTTTATCATTGTGGTGGGTTGACCCTGGGTGAATGCCAGGTGCCCACCAAAGCTGCTCTATCATTCCATTCCTCAGTTTAGCAGGGGAGAGAAAATATAACAAAAGGCTCATGGGTTAAGGTAAGGGCAGGGAGAGATCACTCACCAGGCAACACCACAATCCAAAAAAGGCTTGAACTGTGAGATCAGTTTAATTTATTACTAATCAAATCAGAGAAAGATAGCAAGAAATAAAACTAAATCTTAAAAAGGTCTTCCCCCAACCCCTATCTTCTTCCTGGGCTCAACTTTACTATCTATTTTCTCTCCCTTCTTCCCCCAAACATTTCTGCTTCTGGCTATTAAATTTATGCTTTGTGATGTATACACCATTTACCAGTTTTTTCCTATGGTCCAAACTGATTTGAGAAAACATAATGAAAGGGATCATATTTTGAAGTACCTTTTCTGCCAGCACCTTAAACCTTTTCTAATAGATTTTATATTTTTTTGCATGAAGTAAAACTTCACATTAAAAGTCCATTTTTTTCCTAAAGATTTAATGCATGGACTAGCAAACTAATCTGCTTATTGCAAGATTCTGTGGTTAGTAATATTTATATGGTTTCAAACTGAATGCTCAATGTCATGAAAAAAATCCAATGAGAACTATTAAATATAAAGATATCACCTTTGGCTCAAATATGAGCTTCAAATTGCTGGAGGCTGGGAGAATATCAGCATGGAGTTTGCTTAATTTTATATTCTTCCCTAAATGTCTGTTTTTGGGGGTTGCCAGAGACTGTGAATTCTACTGGATTTTTCATCCAGTTTTTCTTCTGGCCTTATGGTTAATCCAGGCGGAGTCCACAGAGTTACCTCCCTTGCTACAGGAGAGAAAAGCTTAAGTCTAGTGCTCTGCATTGTTTAGAAGATCTGTTCCAAAAGATTTTCAACACAACTTTTAAGCTACCTGAACTGCCCATCCCTAGCTTAGACTAAACATAGCTATTCCTAAAATGGCATCTCACCCCTCACTGCTTTCTTTTCTTAAAGGGAATATGAGGTCAGCTTAATTTGCTGGGCTCCACCTTATGTAATGCTGTGCAAGCAGGTTTTGTGAAGTACTATGCCATAGCTAGAAGTGGATGTAAAATAACAATATTTCAACATTAGTTCTCAGAGAAAATACACTGAAGTCTGGGAGAAGGAAATTTGAAAATCAATGTGCCATTTAATTGCTTTTATTTCCTCAAATGACTGACCAATGAAAAAGCCATTTTGTTTTTAATGTGGGTTTTGGTGAACCATATCCTGAAACAGAAAGAAAGAAAAAATCACGGGCCTATAATTTTTCTCTCCCTCTGGCTTCGCATTGCTCTGGGACTACGAAGTTTTGTAGCATCCCAATTGTCAAAGTGACTGCATGAAATAAAACATTTGAAATCTCTTAACTAGCTGTAAATCTATGCTGTCCCATATTTTACAGTACATTTATTTAAGAAAATCATATGTATACAGTATTTTTCAACCCAAATGATATAATAGAATTTTACAAACTGGATTTGTTTCCATCAGCATCAAGACTCAGTCATGTCTGAAAGGTTAAGAAGCTGACGAAACAGCAACTTCAGCTATCACTGGGGCAAACTCACACACTGGCTACAACTGTTAAGGCAAATTACCCCATGAGAGCAACTGCCACATTATTTTCATCTGCTGAGAATGTTTTTTTATCGATACCTTGGCTCTTTTTCTTTCCTTATACTGTATGATTATACCATACAGTCTGTGTTATTTATCTAAACCAGATAAAGTGATGATCTCCTTCCAAGCAAATGAATTTGCCGAACTGTTTTGTGATAAAGGAGAATCTTGGACAAATGCATGCCTCAGTCTTTTGCATATCCTGCTCCTTCCTGCCATTGGATTTTTCTGAGATTTCCTATTTGAGGATCTTTCTATGCACAAGCAGGGACTGGAACTCATGTCTTATCTCTGTCTCTTCTCTCCTCTTCGGGGCAAATGGAGTCAAATAGGACAACAGAGAGATCAAAACAGCCCCTTTTTATAACATAAATTAAATGATATAATTATAGGTGCAGACCAAGCAATTGCAAAGTTTGCAACAAGCTATGCTATCCTAATAAGGAATAGACATGTCAAAGAGTTCATTCATCTTATTCTTTGATGTGAAAATGTGTAGTGGTTGCAAAGAATGAACTGTGATTCAAAGGAAATGAAACTTGAGTTTATTAGATTGGAATAGTCACAGAAATGCTTCCACTTATTTAGATACCCTCAGTCAGCAGCATTGATTTGTATAAGCTCTACAACAAAATAATATTTTATGTGAGAGTTTTTTAATATATTTTAAAAATTCTTTTAAAAGGTGTTGCAGACAGCATGCAGTGATTTTGCATTGCTAAGTCCAGAATTTTTCAGGGTTAATAGCACAAATAATTTTTCATCCAATTAATTTGGTGTTGAAGAAGAGAATTGCATTGTCTGATACTTGTAATTCAATATTTGTTGTTCTCCTGTTTAAGGTATTTCTGTCTCTCTAATAGGAGCATAAAAAAATGACCAGATTCAGAGGATCACACAGTGTATAGCAATTAGTGGAAATATAACGTACAGTAAATCTACAGACATAGCTTGTATGAAATGTCTAACAAATGCAGTAACAGAAATCTGTGAATTTTCTCCTTGTTTTAACAATTCATGAATTCTTAAAGATGATAAATTACTTACATACAATGGGCTGCTGGAAAAGTTGGCCCAAAACCTATGATCAGGCATAATTTCAAAGGTTGTCTATAATCCATGTGATTGTAGTAATGTTTCAGATAAAGTTTAAGATAGTAAGATAATGATACATTTAATCTATTTTCTATGCATATACACCTGTACACCACTGAGCTAACATTTACTTCTGTGTTCTGATACTGCTAGGGGATTGTGTCAATTTAGGAAAGCTTGTAGTATTCAGAACTGTTGAAAAGCTATGAATAGGCCAGGTATGTATTAGGAGATATTTAATGCTATGACTGAGAGATGACTTTCAAAAATTTTCTTGGACTGGAGCACCAGTGAATGCAGACTTTACAATTAAACTTTGTTTTTCTTGGTGTTTATCAATATAAGTTTGCTTGGCAATTCCTCAAGTGGGATTGAAGGACTCTGGATTGACTTTCCTTAGAGGTGTTTGGGTAACAAATGCTTGTATGTTCTACTGAATCTCACAGTCTTATCTGGGTTGGATCTTGTGAGTTCTGTTTCTTCCACATCATCCTGACAGCCTCAGTAACTTACTGTCCTGCATCCGGCCTTTAGGAGCTGATATTGAGCATTGCCTGCAAGCTGCCACTGCAGGAAGTAGTGCCAGCTTGCCTGCTCCAAAGTAATTTGTAAGACTTCTGTCTCAGCTCTACAGCTTCTCCGGTTAAAAGAAAACTTTAACAGAGGAATTACATTGTTGCTCCTCATCCTGCACAGTGGGTGGTTATGCAATGACTTTTAAACTTTTAGACCACAGTCTGAAAACTAAGGCCGGTAACGGTTACAAAAAATATCTGTTTACTAGTTTATCTAACCTAACACTTACATGCTTTGTAAAATCTCTCCTGACGTGTATTGTATTGTAGGGTTTATTCTGCCTTTTAGAATAAATGTAAATAAAATGACTAAGTTCATATACTTTCCCATTTCAAATGAGTATGGATTTATGCAATATTCTAGTGGAAGACAACCCCATCAGTGGCAGGAGTGTTGGAATTAGGACCTTTAAGGTCCTTTCCAACCCAAATCATTCTGTGAGTCTACAAAATTTTCTGCAGAAAATTCCCACTTTCTGTCAAAAGTGCAATTTTTTTTTTTTCTTAGCACTTACACATTCAGATTACTTTTTTCTAATACTCTCAGTATATTCTTCTTCCTTGAGGCAGTTGAATTTTCTAATAACACACATTTCTAAAAAATATTAATGTGAAGATGAACCCTTTGTGGTTAAGACTGCTGTATCACTTGTAGTTGTGTACTTGCTCACATTTGTTATGGACTTGCTTTGAGTTTTTCTCTGAGATCTCATCCATATTTTCATATTTTCATCTGTTATGACTTTATAGTTTGGTGTGTCTTTTACCTTATTTTTTTCTATTGACTTTCTAAATCAGGGCACTCTAGAATTTGTAGTCTTGCTTTCTGTCTGATGTGTGTTTGAATAAATTCTGTACAGTCAGTGAAGAATATTTCTCTCAACCTAGCAATGTTTTTGATACCTTTGAGTACGTTTTCAAGTGTGGATCTGTGTGAGCACAGGAACCCAAATTTTTCAAACAGAGCATATTGTGAATATTTCAGGTGAAACATAAAATACTTTCCAGTGCTTATTATAATTGAATGTATTTATAATTTAGAGAAAAAAGTCTGTACAGAAAAGAGGTTTAAATTCATAAAAGACTGTAATAAGTAAGTGCAAGTTACACTACACAATTTTCATTTGTTATGATAGGGATTTTCCAACTTTTCTGTTTGCAGAAACTTAAATATCCCTTTGAAAAGCACTTTTCATTATAAGGCTTATCATTTTTATGTCAAAGATCTCATGGTTTTCAACATTAGTTCACAACAACTTTATTTTCATTCCAGAGTGGCTTAACTTTTATTGCTAATTATTTTTATAGTTCTTTTGTAAGGGAGTAGTGCTGAGCATATTGACATTTCTCATCCTATCTCCTCAGTTTTAGTTTCCCTGATTTCTTCCTCTATTTCTGCTGTATTCAATGAATCAGTCACAGTGTTGATGCTCAGGAGGAGAGAGGCTGACTTTTTGATATGGGGCAGAGGAGTGCTGATGCTGTAAACACAAGGAAGCCCTGTGGGCTGCTGTTGTCACAAGGTTCTCTATTGCCCTGATCAATGAGTCCATCTCCATGATGTGAAGATTTGCATGGAAAGATTGCTTCATTTTATTACGATTTTTTAAAGTGGAATTTTGTGTTCACAGATTATGTCAGGTAAAAAAGAAAGGGTCTGAAGTTCAGCCTCTTGCTGCAGCTGTAATCCTTTGTCTCTCTGTTAAAAATGCTGTCCAGAATGTCAGCTATGACAAGAGTATCTGTGTGCAAAGCACTACTTGGAAACCATCAAATGAGATTTGAGGCAGAGACCTTCAAAATGTCAGATTCTCCACTCTACCAGAATGTCAACAGACCTCTGTGCATCCAGTTGTGTATGACTTATGTCACAGAGTGCCACAGGTTAGCATCAATGTAGACAGATGTGGATATCAAAAACAGTTGACCGTGATGTTCCTGAGGAAAAAAGTAAAAAGGCATCGAAAATATAATAAAAAATCCTATTCCATACATCTGGGAGAACAGCACACTGCTTGCAGTCGGGTGCCTGGTCCTTGAACTGGTGGTTAGGAAAATAATGAAATCTGTCTTTTTGACTAATATTGTATATGGAACAATATATTGGAGACAAAAGCACAGCAGCTTTATTTGTTACTTAACATTTTTGTGTGGATTTATTTCTGATGTATGGCACTAATCTGACAGTTTTTAGAAGATGAAACCTTGTTCACAGGATCTATCTGGTATCACATCTAGCCCTTGAGAAAAGAGTCACCACATGTATCCTGTAATCCTCACCTTCTCAAATATGCAGACATTTCAGCAGGAGTGATTTACTGGAAAAAAGCATGACATAAAAGAAAACAAACAATTTTTGCATCTTGTGTGCTTTATGTTGTTCATCCAGTGATTTATGGAGCACTACACTTGATCTATCCCAGTTCAATATGAAGAGTTAGCCTCTCACTCTCCAACCTCCCTTTCAGACTTCAGCCACACTCCTAAAGCAAAGCATACTAACCAAGGTGGTGAGCCTTGCTGCGAGGACAGTGGACACAGTTCTGTGTGCCATGCCAGCCTCCAGTCTCAATAACCTGAGCAGGTCTCTTGGCCCAATATGTCTCTGTGTTTTCCAGTTTCATCAGAACTTGACAGTCCCTTCATCCCTGCAATCCCCTGATCCTCTAGTATTTTGCGATAAGCCTTAAGTCCTGCATAGTACATGAGCTCATTGACAAAAAATGAGAGAAGAACGAGGAGGATTATTCATTGTTCCCATTAAATGTAAATCCTTTCAACAGTAGCTTAGCAGAAAAACAGTGTTACTTCACAGGAAAGTTTACTTTGGACAGATGTGCTTAAAAGGACTGTACTTCAGCCTTTAACTGTGCTGAACGTTCCCATTTCCTTATTTTCTCCCTCCTTCCTGCTCATGCTTAAGGAGTCTGTTTACCCTAAGGAAGCCAGCAGTACTATGCTGGTTTTGCACTGTGGTGATTAAAACTATCCAAACTGCCAAGGCTTTACATCAGGATAGGCATCAGACAGGCTTGGAAAAATATGGGGATTGTGGGACACTGACACAGGTACCTGTAACTCTACAACCACGGTGTGATGGGCTGCTCCCTTGCGGCTCTGCTCTGTGACTATGACGAGTACTCTGACCATTCAATTTGAAGTCATACTCTGGGATGCACTTTTAAATCCACTTCTTATTGGTCTTCAAAGCCCCCAAAATAAACCTGGTAGGAAAAGTATATCATACCTGAAGAAAAGATGATTTATCTCTGAAGCTGGAAAATCATACATGCATTAGGTAGAAAATGAGGGCAGAGTTTTAAGATAGGGATCCTACAAATCTATGAAATTACCTTCATTATAGTTAGGAAAGAGTAACTAATGTATGCTACATATGGACTTGCTTTGGTTACAGTTTTCTTCTCATTCTTCCTGACTATTTATAAAGACAGTTGGGTTCTTTTTATTAACCTTTTCCCTTGACATGAGCTGGACTGAGTGATAAAACAGTTTATTTCAATTTATGACTGATTCCATAACTAACAATTTTTTTGAGTAGGAAATTAAGGAGAACATCAAAAGGTACTTCCACAGAAAATTATAATACAATTTTATATTATAATAACTATGCATAAAATGTAACAATGGAATATTTTCAGAATAAATTTCTACTAGTGTATTTCAGAAGGACAGCTTGCTGCTTGATTGCAATTTAAGGCAGACCCAAATACTGACTGAGATGTAATGCTGTGCTTTAATTAGCAGGTGGGAGAGGAGGTTAATGGTAGTTGGTGCACTGAACTTGATTTCCTTACTCAGCTAAAGACTTCCTCTCTTGCTATTTTACATAACCTCTCATCCTTATTTCCTACATCCTTTTAAAAAGTGGGCCAAAGCAATGCGTAATAAAAGCAGTAATTTCCTTTCTATTCAACAAGATTGACAGCTCTTGCAAAACCCTGTAATTATCAATATTTTGCTGTATCATACTTGCCACCAAAGTTAAAGCATTCTCCACCATCACCATATATTTCCAAATCTGTTTCAAAACCCGGCATGAATCTATGGTTAAAGAAATGGAAGTTGTAGCAGCTCTTACCTAAGAAAGCTTTGCAAAATATTTCCCAAAGAAAGTAGAAATAGACCCAAGCTTGAATAATTTTCCAGGCTGGAAATATAGGGTGGAACAATCACAACTGACTTCTTCAGTTTATAAGTTTCAACACTCTCCCATGATTTGGGGCTTATTAAGGTGAACAACTACAATCTTCTAGTCAATTTGCATACAGAAATGTGTGAGACACACTCAGACACCAGCAGTGAAACGTGAAGCCATGTAAAACTCATTGTATCTCAAGTTTGAAACTCAAGCCCATAATTACATTCATGAACACAACTGCTTTCCTTGTTTTCTCTGTGTGACCTTTTTCAAGTGGTATGATTTTCTAACACGCATCCGATGTCACAGTGTTTTGAAAGACCAAAAATAATTGTCATTCACAAAGGTACTTAAGCACACATCTTTAATGGAACTGTGCACCTGCTTCAGGCTGTACATTGTCTAAACACTGAACTGAATCCAGGCCTTGAGGAGGAAAATAAATCCCAGCTGCTCAGACCATAATTTCCTTTCTTTTGTTTTGAAAGTTGAGCAATTGAGAATTGATAAAGTAGCATTTAAAGAGAAAAGGCCTGTGTATGATTTATAAGGTTTTCTGGAAGATACATTAGAAAGCATTATGGGATGCAATTAATCAGTGCCTGGATTACTGAAGATACTAAATGCTTTTCTCTTTTCTACTTTCAGCAAGTAAGAGGATAGATCAGGTATAAGTATGGCACATTTTTCTAACTGATGGCACAATTTTCTAGCACCTTTCCTTGATTTATATTCCTGTGTTTATCCAATTTCCTTTATAACATCATCCAAAGCAGAAAAATTAGGTACTTATTATTTAACCTCTATGATACCTTCAGAAATTGGCAGAACAAAGTGGACTCATATTCTTATTGTTGCTTTAGTTGACAATTTGGCAAAACTGAAGGACCGCAACATTCAATTTATTCGATGCTGTTACCATAAAAATATGGACAGTACATTTTTTGCCTTAGAAGAAATATTTTCCCTACTAGCAAGAAAGGTTCCCTGAAAAAGACCTCCTGTTCCCAGTAAAATAAATAGGAATTTTGACAATGACATGCAATGTGAAGAACACTATTTCCTAGTTCATGAATTTCCTAGTATTGGACTGAGCTGTGCAATAGTCTGGGAACTGTTGGCCAATGTAGCTCATAATTTATTTAGAAAACTATGGAAATTTACACCAGAGAAAGAAAATTCTATTCCCTAGCTGAAGCATTTCTGGTTATCTCACAGCCAGCTCACAGATAGTGATTTAACTGTAGTCTGTCCCTCATGACTTCAGTTTGCAATAAAAACAAATAACCAACTGACAAAAAGGTTTTTGTGAGCACTAAAGAGCTAGGGTTTCCACAGGATCAGCCAAATGCTCATGCTTGTTTCACAAACTAATTTTTACCTTCCATATCAGTGTAATATATTGGATGGCAACATTGCATAACACATAGCATGTCAGAAATACCTTGCAAAACTTGATCCATTTCCATAACCTGCCCTGTTTCAAGTCTTGTCCTTGTTTTAAAGATGCCCCAAGTTACAGGTTGGGGTAAGTCCTAGTGAAGATGCATGCACCCTTGAAAATATATTCTTTTACATGGTGTGTTGGCCTGTCCAGGGACAGAAGCTGAATTTTGACCTCACCACAGTTTAAAAAGGCCACAGTAAATGTCAATGCAAGCAAAAGCTATCAAATTCTATCAGAATCCTAATGCCTTCTCACAACTTCCACGGGTATCCAACAGGAGAGAACATTTTTTGAACTGTCCTAGCAATTGAAATTTTTTAAGTAGAACATATTGTTGCAACAATAAAGATGATGAGCTGTGTCAGAAGGTCTTACAACTGTAAGTGAACTGGTAACACCACTTTGTATCTTTTAGTTTGAGTGCTGTCTCACTCAGAGGAGTTACCTGAACATAAGCAGAAAAGACAGAACCTCAGAGACATATTTTGAGAAGCTAGAATATATTGAACCTTGCTGTCACATTTTACAGCAGTGGTGACTCTACCGCAACAATACATAGGAAACACAGATGTGTTAAAGGCTGTAGCTGACAGAGCTCCAAAGCAGGAATGATACAAAATTGTTATCTCTCACTCCTTGTACCCTCATACACACATCTCCCCGAGCCTAAGCCAAACACCACAGAAATCAAAGAGAGTTCCTTTGATGCAGGGAGTTGTGCATTGAATCCAAAAGAACAATTTTTGGGAATCCAATGTGATTGATATCTATTAGTTTTGGACATCTTATTCTGTTCTATTATATTCACAATGGCAATTAAAGTTACATGATCTTTAAAAATCTTAAAAATGCAAATTTTTTTTGCCTTTGGTACTTTGGGTATATTTAGACTTTTTCTTCTGACTATAGTCAGAACCAATAGTTCTAAGTCCCCCAATAAAACTGACAACACTTGAATTGAAAATCTCTAATGAGAGCTACTCAAAGAAAGTAACAGAGATTTGGTGTACAGGTGGCCAGTATTTCAGACTGACCTATGGGAAATTCAGTTTTCTATTATTACTAAATACAGTGGAGGCAATCTGGCTCTCAGAGTTAAGTAGAGCCACTTCTAAGGAACCCATAAGGCATCTTTTAAACATGTTCCCAGGATCAAATTTGCAACAGCAGTTAAATGTAAGTTACTCAAGAACATGAATAGAACTTCAATATGAAAAAGGCAATATACTACACTTTGTACCATTGGTGAGGAGGCTCACTAGGACAAGACATACAGAAAAGAAATAGTATGATCATACACACTGGATAAGGTGTCATTCTCACTTAGTGAATAGTTTTAGCAAATAGAAACTACTTGCTGACATGACATGCCTACCCTTCACTGCAGAAGGACTTATAGGAACATATCTTGGTTTGGTTTTTTTTTTCCATCCCTCCATGAGCTGGTAATTGCAGCCTGAAAAATTTTCTAATCTCAGTCCCAAAAGGATTTCGAATAATTTAAGGGATTTATGCAAGTTAAGCCTGGCAGAACAGTAACCATCCTTGCAGGCATGGGAGAAAAATAATAGACTTGTCCCTTCAAAGCCCTTGCTTCCTCATGAGAAAATTTAGGGTAGTGGATAAAACCTCCAGCCATATCTCTCCAATCATTCACAAAATTCTAAAAAGGGAATTTAGCAGTCTTCTCTGAAACATATGAGCATTACCAGAGAAATCCATGGCACACTTCTTGAAACAGGCCAATATTTAGGTTCTGACAGACTTAGTTTCTCTGCTTCACTAGTCCAGGGATGAAATGAGAAAGGTTCATTCTCTGTGTGCCTGGGCTTGTCCAAGCTCTAGAAGCAGCTGAGCGTAACAGTAGCAGCAGCATATGATAATGTACATTTTTGTGATAGACTGTCTTTTGTCATGTTCTACATAATGCAGAAGCAGAAAGGCACCCTGCCTGGTTTATCTGCATCTATGCCAGATTTGCTGGTAGAGCTTGTGCAGCCAGGGGATGCAATTTTGCTATGTTCCTAGTCCTATAGTGAGGGCAGCAATATCTTGTAATATATTTAACTACAGGGAGTGTTTTTTTAATTTCCTGTTTTAGTATTTGGCTCTTTTCTGGGGTCAGAATGAAAGATATCACTACCTCATTACTAAATTTCTTTGCAGAAAGAGAATTGTTCCCCTAGCAGGGATTACAAATACCCCTATAAAATTTAGTCCGACATTGTGAACAGGTTTTGTAAAGCATAGGCTACTGAAAATTTCAGGTTACTGTGGTACAACAAAAAATCATATTGCATCAACACTCAATAAATTATTGCACCTCTTATAGTACTTTAGTGGTCGTGATAAGCTATTTGCCTTACAATAACCTTCAAGCCATGCTCTTCTTATAGCACTCTGTTATCAGAAGCCCAGAGTTTGGATTGATGGAATTTGACATGGTTCTGATAAGATTCTGGGAATTTAATGTGACAAACAGACATGAATAACACAACCCTTCCAGCTAACTAGGCTTGAAAAGAATTAACTAGAGAAAAGAAATGTCTTGGAACATAAATGATACATTCAAAAAAGAAATAAATAGCATAGCTCAAAATCATCTCTATTAAATAATGCAGAAAAAAATGTCAAAATTCAAAAATGCTAATGATATTATATGAATCCTCTTAGTTGTGACTATATCTTAGATACCTGTTAATGAATATCAATATAAGAATTAATACCAAACTAGAATACAACGTTAACAACATACTAGCTATGTATGTATATAAAGCCAGAATATTAACCCTGTTTTGGACAATAATACCAAACTTTGAAACTTCTATTTTCTTTAATAAATAAACATTTTATAAACTGGTTATATAAATATCTACCCTGAGATGGAATCACAATTGCCAACTTTGCATAATATTCACTAGAGAGATCTCTTGAGGGAAAGGGACTTAAACTACAATTTTGTACATATACACAGTTTATTTAAATTATCACTTGTAAACCTGGTGGCAGAGTGTATTTCTATGCCGCTAATCTCCAGCAAAATAAATATGATCATATTAAGGGTGTCCTAGAGGCTCTGCTTTCACTGAAGCAAAAATATTCTTACTGCTTATGATGACATAGATAACCTTAAAAATAAGAACTGGGTATAAATGATCATAATATTTTCATGCAGAAAGAAGCCATTCATCTCAAAAAATTGTTAACTCTGCAGATATATTGGTGGCAGTTTAGAAGTCTCTTTTTTTAACTAAATAAAAAAGGATTCAAATAGAATGTGTTATTTTCTATCTACTGATATTTGTGTGCTTTCAAAAAAAATTTTGTACACTCACATATGATGAACGACTATTGCTCTCAAAATCACTCCCTTAATATCTTTGGTGTTGGTGCTATGCATTGCTAAAGAAAATTTGAAATACTTTGAAAATGGGAGACCCTGGAATGAAAAATAGAGTGAAATAAAATATAGCAAAGAACAGAGTTTTGCTTCTGATGTCTCCTCCTGTTTGAAATCCTATACGAACTATACATGTAGATATTCACATCTACATCTATTCACACATGCATATATATAAATATGTATACATAGACACTAGTATATATACATATAGACAGTTGCAAGCAATGCTGTGTTGATCCAATTATAAGAGATACTTCTGCCCAAATAAAGGTGCAAACAAGACCATACGACAAATTCAACAGCATGGATTTTATTTAACAGTAAATTTGAGGTCAAGAGATAGAAAGAAACAGGAAGAGAGTGGTGAGGGGGAAGAGAAAGAGAATAAGAGGGAGAGAGATTAAGGTAAAGATATCACCACCACATGGATTCCTGCAGCACCCTGCTGGTCCTTCCTCACCCTGGTCTTCCTTGTGGTGGTGGTCCCTGAATCCTCCTTCTGGAGGTACCACTTTTATACAGTCCAAGTCCTGGGTATCCACAGGGCACAGATGTTGTTCCCATTATTTGAGATGGCATGTGCAGAAACACTTGCTTCTCTCCCACTTCCCCCTGCCTGCCATGGTGGAATTTTTGTCCAGACGCTAAACAAATTTTTACCTCCATTAGGTCAAGAATTAGCTCCTTCCTGCTGTGGCATGTGTGCATATCTCAAGCTCCATTGTGGTGACTTATCTTATGGGAACAGTGTTTTGAGACAAGTAACTGCATTCTTTAAATGTTCATAGGTTATACCTCTAAAACTAAAAGGAAGCTAAAGACAGAAGATCCATTGCATTGCAGCAAAGCATGCCTAGGACAGGGTTTAGACCTCAGTTCAATTCAATTTAATTCAATCAAAAGGGTAGGGAAGTGTGTATACACTTTCTGAAGAGCTCCTTAGCTTCCTCTTCACTGGGGTCTACACATACTCTTGTATGTGGAGTATTGATTGTATTGTGTCTGGCTGGGATAAAGTTAATTCTCTCCACAGCAGCCCTCCCTGTCCTGCTCTTGGCATTGATAGCTGTAAAGCTGTTGACGACTCACCAATATTTCAGCTCCTGCTGAGCAGTGCTGGCACAGCATCGGCGATTCTCTCTGACATTCTGCCCCTCCATCCACAGGCTGCGGGTGTGAAAGGCCTAGGGAGGGGACACCACTAGGCCAGCTGACCCAAACTGACCAAAGGGATATTCCATACCATGTCACATCTGCTCAGATATAAAAGTAAATGAAAGGGAGGACAAAGCGAGGAGCATTTTTTATTTACAGTATTTACCTTCCAGAGCAACCACATGCTGAAGTCCTGCTCCCTGGGAAGTGGCCGGACGTTGCTTGCTGATGGAAAGTGGAAAATAAAATTATTGGCTTTTTCTCTTTGCTTGTGCACAGGCAAACCTTCACTTCTGCTTTAGTAAACTGGCTTAACTCAAACTCAACCCACAAGTCATTTGCCACCTACTTTCTCTCCCCTGCCTAGCTAAGAAGGGGGGTGATAGGGCATCTTTGAGGACATCTGGCATCTAGTCAGAGGCAACCCACCACAGGGGGCATGACTATCTTATTTTAAACAAATGAAGTGCAGCCTTTTGTGGCTTCACAGAACCAGCCTCTGAACAGCCTCTGAACAGCCAAGGAAGTGAGCAAAAAGAAATTATTCTTGTACATTTAATTTATTTTCTCATTTGGGATATAACTGAGTTTTTTTTCAGGATTTAAGTTTTATTGACAGGACGGGCAAAAAACATAGTAGCATAGCTGGAAAAAGTAAATGGCAAACAATATTTATCCCCTCCGATAATCAGTCATTCATTTGGTGAGTTGAGATAAAAGAATGAGCAGTAATGGAGGAAAATGAAACAAAGGACTGTGAAAGAGAGAAAGTCCAAGTGAATATTATTACAAGTGGCAGTACCACTTCTCTTTAAACTATAAAACATTTACCACAAGTTTACAGATTTAAGGTTTTATTCCCTTGTATGCCATTTTTTCCAAAGTGACTATTTTAAATTGAATTTTGGAGTTTTATTCTTAAATAATTCTTTATAAAAGACACCAAAACTAACCAATGGCACATGTTCAATACTTACAGACTGAGGAAGATGCAGAAAATTTCATATTTGAAAGAGTGCACAATCATGCTTTCAATTCTCCTTTCCTACTTTCATTAGTAACAACCACTGCCAAAAAGAAGAAAGGGTGTGGCTACCATTAAGCTGCAGTTCAAATACTGGAATTCTTTGGAGGGTTCAGAGTCAAGAAATTTCAAGTTGTAAACGTCACAATTTTTTTTAATACCAATAAATAACAGTCTAATATCAAGTTAAAGAAGGACCATTGATAGATTTAGAGGGGGTTGTGTTTGTTTAGTTTTTTTGTGGGTTTTTTTCTGAGTGGCAGCAAATGCTAGTTTTAAGACAGACTTTTTTCCCTGTACTACTTTTCTTTAAATGTTTTTGCCACAGTACTTGAAACAGACATTTATGCTTATAAAGGTAAAATGAAAGTGGTCATCAGAATGTATATTGTTGACAGGCAGAGAGGCCTAACAGGAATATTCTGCTGTAGGAGTAAAAATAGTAATACATCCAATTGACAAGCAATCTTCTTATTTGATACATTTTAAATAAGTCTGAAATGAGGTTTTTTTCTCTTAAGACCACCTTGCACATAGTAAACTTTCAAAACTTCCCTGAGTGTAGCACCTATAGCAAAAACATTTACTCAGAAATGAGAGAAAAATGTATGTAACCTTTAGAAGAAGCATAGTAAAAACAACATGACTTTATAACATGCATTATTCAATAAGAAAATTTTCATCTCTCCAAATGGCAAAAAGTATCCTGTCCACTCTGCAACTGAAACACATTTAATTCATGTGTTTAACACAGCTGTGAAAATACCTGGTTCTCTTATCAAAATTATATACCGCAGGTTAAAATATTTCAGAAATTATTTTTAGAACACAGAATAGAAATTGTAGACCTGGGAATACTGCATATCTGTTGAAAATAGAACAATTTGACAAAAAAATCTAAGCTGGTGATTATTCTATTTTTTTTTTACCTTGTGTGTGCATAAGTGGATGGAGAGGCTTCAGGATTATGAGATTGGATATAGTCTGCTAGATGGATACAATCCCACAAGCATCCTCCCTTTTTTCATTTTAATGAATCATACATTTCAATGTATGAACATGGAAACAAATATTTCAAGGAAAAATGCTTAATTGTAAGTTATTATATGCTTACAAGAACCTAACACCATTACTGGCACAGTTTTAGTCCACTCTCTGAGAGGGTGTTTCATGTTTATGATGCTCTGTTTATGCAACTCTCAGCATGAGCCTAGACTTAACCATCTATTCAACTCCATCTTCCTGGAAGATTTCTCCTCAGGATGCAAAGTGCTAGACTTCAGGGTTGGATTACTGTGTGGGAACAGCAGAGTATTCCTTGTTCAGGTTGTCTGTGGCTTGGTATCTAGGATAAAGTGATGGGTTAGTATAGCAGATGTGAAGGGTTTTAAACACAGATACATTTCTAAAGCTTCTGGTCAAATATAGTTGACCTCTTAAATAACATATTGATATCAGTAAGAATTATTTTGGAGTCAGCAGAAGATCACACATGCAAAAAACACCAATTCAAGTCTGGCTCTTCAAAGCAGTGTTCCATCACAAATTACCTATCTTAAATATGAAAATTACTGTAGTGTTCAGTTCACAGGATAGTACTCTGAAATTAGGCAATCTGAAAGGGAAACACAAATCACTTGGAAGTACATTTATATTCACCAGAAAAAAAAACCAACATGGAATGTATTTGATTGTCTAGAGCTGAGGAGTAAAGTAAAACTCAGAATAAGTGACTGCTGGGTAGCTGTTGGAGCGAAGAAACAGATTGCAGCCAAAACTGATCAATAGTGGTGTTAGTAAGATTGCTTCTTATACTTTTCTAATGTTTCTCATAAGTCTGTGTTGCCATCAATTATATTTTTGACGAAATTAGAGCCACAAACAGAAACATTTCTCATGATAGGTATCTCCTTTTGACTAACATCATAAGATATCTAATGTTATTATATAAAATGTATTTCCTAATAGCATTATTATATAAGTAAAACTTGAATGAAAAGTATTCAAGTACTGAAAATAATTATACAAACAACCAGACCAAAATGTTTTTGTTTATGCCTATACATTTAATTTTAAAATCACAGAAAAGAAAAAGAAAAGAAACAATTTGAATTTTGAAAAGAAACAATTTAGTTACATCTGTTGAGGAAGTCTTTATCAGTTGGGCAAGCTAATCAAAGACGAATTTTGGATTAAGAAAGCCCCATCACTTGCCTGTTGAAGACCTCGACTTTTCTTTCCTTGTAGATCACAAATCTGGCAGTATCAGGTATCTCTTTCAATTTGTATTTTCCCTGCTGTCTTGGAAGACAATTTAAAAGATGAAATGCAAAAGCAACATTTATTAGAATTTTAAACATTGAAAACCCATGCCTAGACATGGAGAACAAGGAGAAAGACTGGCTAAATAAGCTGGAGTAGGAGTCCAGTGGATGAACCCTCAGAATTAGGTGAAGGCTGAGTCTATCATGCAATTAAAGTTGGCTTCTTATGGTAAATGCATAAGGAGATAAATTTGTAGTGCTCTAAAATCTTAATTATGTCACTGCGAAACTCAAAGACTTATCCTCTGCTTGAGTTTTTAGTCTTATTTTTAAATGAAGAGTCTGAATAAACTAAGCTGATTTTTTTTCATGACTGCAATTCTCCACTGTCTGCACAAATATAAACCTTTTGTTTAGGGCTGAAGATGCCAAGTTAGCTGCTGATAACCGAACTTGCAGGGAGCTGTGGAAATTGTCACCGATGCCAAGAAAGCCCAGAGTAACAGCAAGCTGCTGAACTTTCTGACAAGAACTGCAATGAAATGACTGCACATCAATGAGTTTATAACAATGAAATGAGCCACAATAAGAAACATTTTCCAGAAAGGAAAACTAGCTTTTATTTAGGAGTATCTAAAGTGGCACTGTTTGAAAACACATCCTGTGTTTTTAGTACGGAAATTTTATTGATAACAGATTTGTTTCTGCTGACACCTTAATTTTCTTTAAAAGCTGTCAGTTCTTCAGCAGTTCTCATTTTTTTTATGCCATGGTGTTTCAGAAAAACAAAGAATTCAGCTCAAGGCAATTTTTAAAAATTTGACAGCTCTTCCAGATTTTATTTCTTTGACAATTTCTAAACTAGTGACCCAACAACATGAGGGACTGTGAAATAAGGCAGTTCTGACAAAGGACACATGATGTTTGAATCTTCTGTAAAAGCCCTTTTGAAATATTATATTGCTGCTGCACTTCATTTTGAAGCATTTTATTTCTATGTCTACAAATGAAAACCTACCTCATCTGACTTGAACAATCATATATGGTAGGCTGCATAAATGACGTTTCTCCTTCTTCTTATCACTACCTTGCTCAAGAACTCAATATGAAAGAAAGAGATGTGAGTGTAATTTAAATTGAAATAAATATTTTTTTCTTAATGTTAAATTGAAATAAATAAGATGTAAGTTTTCATTTGACTAATTTTCTTTGTTGTTCTCTTAAAAAGGCATTTTAGGTGTAATGAGGGTCATGAGATGACCTTGAGCTTTTTTTATTTTTTTCTAAATATATGATTCTGCACCTGAGTTCTCATTTTCTGTGAAGAGGCACACAAAACTCTCAGTTAACAGGCTGTTCATCCTGGGGTAATCACTTTTTTCAGCTTTTTTCAACTAGGGATGCACATTAGACTCCTAAATGTCTTTTTATGTCCCATCCAATGAGGATAAACAAATTCAACAATGGTCTGTGCTGTATTTACATGTATCTCCAAAACTGATAAAAGCCTCATGCCCCAACATATGAAAAAAATTATTTTGATTTTTTCAACAGTTGAAGGAAATCTGGAGATCCTTAGCTTTGGAGTCCTTTCCCACTGAGATTCTCAGTATTTTTATTCTGTGCTCTGAGATAGCCTTATGGCTTGTTTCCAAACTTCTAGACTCATGACCGTGTATTCTTCAAAGTTATCCAATTGTCTGGAAGGCAAATGCTGTATTTCCCTTAGATGCTGATTTGCTTTTCATGAGAGACACAGGTATCCACAGTCCTTCAGGTTACACTGTATTATGTTAGTCTTGAACATGTAAAAAGATACAACAGAACACCAATATTTTTTAAATGTCATGGTTCAAGTTATGCCCTTTCCAGACAAACAATATTTATTCTGTGCCAGGACAAATTTTGACAATTTTGACATCTTTTTTAGAACATAACTTGGCTTCTTTGAAGGTTTTCATCTGTCTGTTCATTTATGTACACCAGTGTGATCTTTTTCTTTTATTTGGTTTACTCGAACAAAAGGTGAAAGAATTTTAGAGCTATTGAAGAAATAAAAGAGCAGGACTCTTACATAAAGAGATCAAATATATATACTTTATAACACTGGGGTATCAGTGGTATTTAGTCTCTCTATTTCAGTAGTTTTTGTTACTTTTTTTGTTTTGTTTTGTTTTTAAAAGTATCGCTCTTGTCATTGGACAGAGAGGGAAAAAAAAAGCCCCAGGGATTCAAGAGCACATCACTTGTACCTGAGAAGCAGTTCTGATGGAGCCTAAAATTGATTCCACATGAGGGATCAGTATAAACTCAATAGACACTTTTTGGATGGCTTTCACCATGTTTTCTTGCAGAACTTTTATTAAAATTAATAGATGAGAGGCAACAAGGAAGTCTTCTGTGAGAAGACTGTATTGGTATTAGCAAATTATAATTTGCAAAAGAACATTCTGCAACCTCCCTGCCGTCTCTCTGCCCTTCACATTTGGATGTTAAAGCATTCTGAACACTAATCCTTATTTCTCTGTGACCCTTAATTAATAGTGGGACTTCCTGTCATTTTGCATTTGTTGTAGCTCCTGGGTCAAACCAAGAATAAAATTATGTACATCACTTACATTTTCAATAATTCTAATGAAATACCATAATTTCATTTTTAGGAGAGACGGTATGATAAGAACATAGTTGGTAGCAATCTCTGTTGAATAAGAAGTCTGATTTCATACATCTACAAGAGCAAATAATGGAAAGCACCAACACCAAGAAAAAAACAATTTCACCCTGAAGTCAACAGATGTGAGATATCAATATTAAAAGATTTCTTTCTTTATTCCTGTTAAGGTCTTGAAGTAATTAAATTATTACAAAAAACAATCATCTCAATAAATCATACTTCAGAAGACAAAAATTATTCCATTGTGTTCCCTGTTGTGAATTCTTATAATTATGAATTTGGAATTTTAATTCCATAAATTCATGATTTCTTCTTAGGCACAGGTTGTTTTATGAAACAGAATAAAAAGCAAAAATATTTGCTAATATATCTCTAATAAATGACTACCAAAGAAGCCACAGGAGGCTGACTGAAAATGAGTTCGATTGCTTTAAAATTACTCCTGAATATTCACAGCAAAGATCTTGTAGCACCTATCCAGCTCTCAAGATGATAATACAGGTNTCAAGATGATAATAAAGGTTTCGCATTGTCACCCCGTAGCAAATACAACACCACTATGACTCATAATATGAGAAGCTGGAAGCGCACTGGCCATCTTACCAGGTTCAGGACATGTATTTAACAGCAAAGATTTGTATTATGTAACCCAGTGTCACAAATTGTTTTAGAGGTAAAACAAAACAAACAAAACAAAACAACCCCCCCCCAAAAAAAAAAAACAAAAAAAAAGGTTCAAAGGCTTGAAAATTTGCATTAAATTTTAAGTTATTGATGTTTTTAAATGCAGAAATCCAGCAGTGTTATTTGATTCAGAGATTCTCATATTGATGCATCATAGAAGCTAGAAATATATTACATTGGGGAAGGCCTGAATATTAAACTCCTCAAACATCTGCTTCTCACTGTTGTTAGAGGAAACCTACTGATACTGGTAGGCCTGGGGACCCATCTCTCAGGAAGGGTAAAACATGGTTAGACTTCAACATTGAAAGCTGCATGCTCTTTTCCTGGGATAGGAATCTGTTTTAGGATGGTTAATAATTTTTTCTTAATAGAACGTAAGAATTTTTAGCTTCCCCTGTGACAGGAGGGAGCCAAACAACAGAAAAGATTTTGCTCTTTATTAGGCAATTTATATTCTTGATCCTTATCTTATCTAAAAATGTGACAGCGGCTTTACAAGGAATTTTGCTTCTTAAGCCGCCCAAGTCAATTATTAGTTCCTCGAGAAGCCATTCGTACAACCAATTCCTGTTCCAAGAACATAAAAAACACTGCAAATTTATTCTCGCACCTCTTTTCACGTTGAAATCACTTGAGGAAGGACAGTGATGATACACGAGTTTTAAACTGCTTTTCATATCAGTTCAGTCTTTTTCTTTGCCTGATGATGGAATTTCATTATATTACCACAAAGCTTTAGTGCTGGTACAACTTGTTCCTGCTGTAATTCGCTTGTTCCAGTTTTGCTTTCTTTTAAGCAAGTAAATAAAGCAATTTTCAAGGCTAGACAGAACAACCAACTACATGGTGAAGGCTAAGGGTATGTGTGATTATTGATTAGTGTTCCTGAAAGGTGGGCTAGAGAGTGAAAATACAGTGTTTATGCCTGGTGCAAAACAGGTACCTCAGGAAAATGTGGGGCAAAAATGACACGTTTCAAGCAACCTGCAGCATTTATAAGATGTGTTTGATCTCACTGTATTATCATGAATATAATGTAACAAAAGGAAATTTGTACAGAAATGTTTCAGCATGTCACGGTCACAGCTTTTAATGGTTTGGAATTCTTATCAACCAGTGAGCTGTAGAACTGTCAGGATTTCAGCAGAATAGCAATTCAAGTCAAATGAGGGGACTCCAAAATAAGGCTTGTGTAAGCACCTATAACACATCCCTAAAATGCCTATGGGTATTGTGCATGTGGTCAGTCACCTGGCTGGGATCACTGTAACTTCACTGGCAAAACACGGGCTGGTCAAATTTTCCTTCATCCAAATGTTTTTTACCACTTCTCTGCTAGGCTTAAGCTTTATATTTATACCTTATACCACTGGTTAAGTATTCATGCCTTAAATTTAGTATTCAAAGGAAAACACAAAGAAGTATTCCACTTCTGTTATTATGAGTTTGTTCAATGGCCTCAAATTAGCTGAAAAACTGATCAGGACCTAATTTTGGAGGCAGAACCAGCTCTCCACAACACAGTGGTTTTTCAGATTCACAGGGCTGATTTGACTTATTTTAATATCTTACATATTGCAAATTACCTTATTAGAGTAGACAACTGGGACAAAAACTGAATTAAGTGGCTCTTTTCAAGTTGTGGCTCCTGTCTTTAATATACAGGCATAGTCTTTTTGCAAGATATCAGCTTATCAGGGATGGAATTAGAGTCAGGGGAGCTCAAGTCACTAAAAATGTCAAAAGAAGTGTCTTAAAGCATTGAGTAAAAAGCTTAATTCCATAAGGGCCAATAAGAAACCATCCTACAGATTTTATATTCCTTAATGTTATTAAAAAGATTACATTGCTCAAAATAGAACTGAAGTTTTATAAACCAAATATATTAATTTTCATGTTCCTAACAGATAATTATGTCTTTCTTCATAAGTATATTTCCATTTCCTCCTTTATATCAATTAAAACTGAACTCAAGTAGCAGAACAGGAAGTATTTTCAAGAACCTATGGTCCGAGGTGAGTGGCTGGTGAGACTGTAAACCCCAAAATAATAATACTTACCAGCTTGTCTCTTACATTAATTATATTAAAATAGAACTTCTCACGAGCCCTATTTACTTTCCAGTTGCCAAAACATAAGTAATTCTCACAATTTACTCAGAACGGAGGTGAATTACCTGAGCATTTGTGGTATGGTTGTATGTGTCTTTCTTAGCATATATGTATCACACTGAGAAATTTATCTTCAGAAGTAACTACAGGTTCCTTCTGAGTTCACAGATTTTTTTGCTTGATGTACAAGCACAAAGATGGCTCCAGGTAAGGTTTAATTTGGATTACAGTACTGAATATCTTTTTTCCTCTTGTTTCCTCTTGCTGCATGTAAATGTTCTGCTATGTCAGAGATACTTACAAAGTTATCTGCAGATAACCTAGCCTTATTTTTTTTTCCTGGTAGAAGCCAAGTTGCCACAGAGGACTGGACTTTTCTCCCTAAACCATTTTTATATAGCTTTCATCATTTAAAAACAAACAAACAAAACAAACAAAAAACCCAAACAAGAGACAGTGCCAAAGAATTTGATTATAGGTAGAGATTTAAGCAGAAAAAGCTGCCTGGCACCCTGCAATAGCAAAAGAAGATAAAATAAGCATTTCTGTTAAACAAAATGTAGGATTCTACAGCAACATGTTATAGGAAGCAAAAACTGAGAGTGTGTGTGGAAGTAAAGGAATAGGGTTAAATACATAGTGTGAGAAATTAAACTAAGATGAACAGAAAGCCAAATATGATTATGAACATAGTGCAAAAAAGGAAAAAAACCAACCCAAACTGTAATGATGTAATTAAAAATTCACTGGATAACTATGGGCTCTCTTTTTTCCCCCAGCTGCCCAGGTTCATCTTATCAACCATATCAATCACAGTATTTATGAAGTGGCTCTAACATGGGTGATAAAGAAGCTTGATCAGAGCTTGTCCTTATCACCAAGTCATTAAAATCACCTGGAAGAAAAGTTTTGTTTAGCAGTACCTGATTGCATATCTTTGATGGAAGGAAAAGAGAAAGAGTTTGAGTTGCTTGCTCAGCCACAAGCAATTTAGGAGAGAAAGAAAACTGTTGAAAGAAGGTGTTATTTAACTCATAAATAATTAAACCTTTAGTTTGACTAACAACACTCAAATGAAAAAAAAATTATCTGTCTGCCATCAACTTACATTTTCAGATTAGTGTAGTGTGATGATTGGAAGAACTGATATGCAAACAAAAAAAAATAATATTTTGCCCAAAAGCCAAATTTGTGAGGGATGATTTTAGGTGTCATATAATATCTGTTCAGTGCCCAAACTGAACACGGAGTAATTTTGATTTTAAAATTTCACAGCCTCACTTTAATATCTCCTAAAATTCTGTACACTTTTAGTGATGTTATTTCATTTTGGTAATGCTTTCGTCTGCAAGAAATACTACTGGGGAAGCACAGCACATCTTTTATAAAGAACTGCAACATTAAAAGATGGAACTGCCTTAGACCTTGAGTCCAAAAGTATCAACTGTAAAAATAGTCGCGAGTACCAAGGAGATAGGGACATTTCAGTTCTGTAAAAGAGAAGAGTAAAACAACCTGTATCACTACTCTGACCAACATGTGAAAAGCAGATTCTAAAGTGCTATTACTAGGTTCTCCCTTTGCAGAAGAAAGATCAAGGTCTGTTAGTCCTCAGACACAGATGCCTTCAATCATCCTGCTTAACTTAAGGCCCTTCAAGAATGACCTTGTCTGTGGTTTCATTTATAATCAGTGGTGAAAATCCAATACCTCCAGAGAAAAAAATGTTGTCCAATTAAAGATTTAAATCATTTTTTGAAGGCACCTGTTCCTTTTCATTGACTAAGGTGACTGAACTTCTGACTAGGATGCCTCAATTAAGCGCTTAAAGTTGAGTAAATCTAGATGGTAAAAGATCGCAAAAAACTTTTCCACTGTGTTTCATACAGCAAGTGCAAGAAATACTCTGTTCATATACTGATGCTCTGAGGAAGACATAAGCTTTATCTTCCTGCAAAGATGTTCGCAGGGACATCTGTCAAACCCTCTAGGGTGGGGTGACCTTGGCTAGCTGCTGGACACCTACCACCTCTCGCTTCTTCACCTTCCTCAAATGTGGGAGGGGGAGATAATAACATGGGTGAAGATAAAAATTGGAATATTGATTAACCAGTTATTGTTATGAACAAAACAGACTTTACTTGATCTGTTCAGCCTGAAGGAGCCTGAGGAGAAACCTCATTGCAGTTTTGTAGCTTCTTCACAAGGGGAAGAGGAGGAGCAGACATTGATCTCTTCTCTCTGGTGACCAGTGACAGCATCTCAGGGAATGGCCTGAAGTTGAGTCAGGGAAGGTTTAGATTGGATATTAGAAAAAGATTCTTCCCCCAGAGGGTGGTTGGGCACTGGAACAGGCACCCCAGGGAAGTGGTCATAGTACCAGCCTGAGACAGTTCAAGAAGCAATTGGACAATGGTCTTGGGCATATGGTGTGATTCTTGGGGATGGTGCTGTTCAGGGCTGGGATTTGGAATCAATGATTCCTTGTGTTTCCCTTCTAACTCAGTATATTCTGTGATTCTGTGTCTTGGGGGAAATCAATTCAATTTATTGTTAATTAAAAAATGTTGAAAAACAAAAAGACACTTCATCCATCCCCCTTTTTCCTGCGTTCAACATCATTCCTCCATTCCAGACTCCTTTTCATCTCCCCACCCTGCCCAGCATTGCAGAGGCTCCAGCATGGAGTACTTCCTCCTTTTTCTCTGACCCTGATGTTCCATCTGTTGTTTCTCACTATTTTTGTTCCTTCCTCTTCTGTCTGTACAGAATTTTCTCCCTTTTCTTAGAGAGGTTTTCATTGAGGGACCTAGCCATGGCTTAGAGCTCAGCTATCCCCTGCAGTGGGATCTCAAAGAGCTGACAGGAACTGGCTGTTTCTGACATGGGACAACTCTGGCTGCTCCTCTTGAAGGCCACAGCTCCCCACTGGCCTTGCCTTGGCATGCAAATCCATTACATGCCCTTTTCCCAGGCAAACACAATTATAATTTGGGAGTTATTATGAGGTTGCAGTTAAAAACTTTGTATTATTCTAGAAAGGAAATTAATAAGTGAGGTGTAATGCTTTTCCCACTAATTTTCTCATGGCAGGTTCAGTTTATTGTATTCTTGCAGTGGGAGTTTTTAGTTCTGGATGAAATAACCATCTAATTTCCCCAAAGGACAGCTCTCAGGATGTAGCAATGAGCTGAGGATATTCTCTGTCCTGTTAAACAGGCAATTACTTTCATTCCCTGCTTCTAGAACTGGTGAGCTTGTTTCTTTCAAAGAGCAGTTCAGGTATTCCAGGGATTCAGCCAAATGTGGATACCGAACGACAACTCCACCTAAACCTGCCATGTTCATATATGAGTGTTTTTGACTACAGAACTACTAAATTTAGTCTGGAGTGTGTCTGAAGTTGAGTCTAGGAAAGACGAAGGTGCCGTATAAACTTTTGCATCTATAGATATGAAGTGCAAGCAAAATGACTGAAAAATGTTTTAGGAAATAAACTGAAATGTCTCGTGGAATTCATTTATATGAGGGAAAAATGGGATAGGTTAAGTTCCTCTTCAAGATAAAGTATGCAGCTATGCAGGTAAAGTGCCAGCAAATATGTACCTATTCTACAAATTATCAATGTTTTTGCTGCTGTTTTCTTTCAGATTTTTTTTGAACTTTTGGGTGGAGGGTTGGAAACAGCTCCCTTGTTCCTTCCACCTATTAAAAGAAATAAATCAGTCCAGACTTTTTGCTGCCTCTCCAGAGTGTCTGTTGGTCTCAAGACTTCTGGAAGAATCTAAAACTTGATGCCTTTCTTCCTGCTGATATGGACAAACTCTAGGTTCTTCTCCTATTGCTCTTCTCAGTTTTCACAGTCCTTCTGAAGTTTCAGAAGGCTCATTTTATCATACCAGAAAACATCTCTGATGATGTCTGACCTACATACCCTGAAGCTCAGACCAACTGTAGAAGTGGTTATGAAAAGCCTTATACTTTTAAACTAGCACTCTGCCAGTACTGACAAGAGGACTTGAACTTTTTTTTTGCATTTGTGTGCTAACTCAGACAGAAGAATGAGATGATACTAATGGAGCCCAATTTCAAAAATGCTGATAGTTTAATTTAGCACTAGTTGTTACATAATATGTAATTAATGAAGCATAATTAAAGAAATAGTTCCAGGAAAGAGCCAGTTCTAGTTTGACATGCAAAGTTTTTCGTGATGCCTAGCTTATTACAAAGAAATTCCACCTTCTAAAATGAATTAATGCAGACGCAGATGCGTGGATTTCACAGAGTAAGCACTCTCCTCAAATGTTGCACTACAGTAATGACTGAGCCTCTTTTACAAGAGCTATCAAGTGCCTCAGCTGAAATATTTGGCTGTTAAGCTCCTGCTTTTAGATCTCAAATAATTTTTGTTCTTAAGATGTGGAATTACTATAAACAAGGGGAAAATACATATGTAAAAATGACTATATGACATTTTTGGTTTTTCAAGTCTTCAAAAAACATGTAGATGTGGTACTTAGGAACATGGTTTAGTGATGGACCTGACAGTGTTAGTTTAAGGGTTGGACTTGATGACCTTAGAGGTATTTCCAACCTCAATGATTTTCTATGATTCCCTAAGTAAACTGCAGCTCTGATACTCTGACTGTTACCTTCTTCACAATGGTCCTTGATTATGCTAGTTTTTAACAGATGCAATGGGAGCTGCCAGGAATTTTCTATTTCTGAAAACATTCAACTCTGACCTCTTTAGAGATCACATGGGATGAGAAGAATAATTAAAACTTTCTGCCTATCTAGTTTGTTGTTCATCTGACTATCACTGTCAGTTACATCGATGTTAAATTCTCTATAAGATTGATCTGATTTTACTCCCTTCTAATTGTTTATGTTAAACATTGGGGTTTTTTATCGCACTTTTTGGCTATGGCTCTTTTGTGAGATTTTTCAGCATCCTGCAGAAGTCACTAGGTACCTAATGGTGATCCAGAGAAATTTTCTTCACACATATTCATTTAGGTCTTTGAAGCACCAGACACTTGGATAAAAAACAGAACTATTTGGCATGCATTTCAGAAACCTGTGTAGTGATGATGACTGAAAAATATAGATGGCAGAACTCACTCCAAGGCTCATCCTCTGCCAGCTGGGCTTGTAAACAGGTTACAGACTTCTTGAATAAATAATGTTGAGAAAGTCTGTGAACCAAATGTCTAAATAACCTGAGGCTCAGTTTGACCAATGACCAAAGATAAGTTCTGAAGCTCTTTTCTCAGTTGAAAGATGGAATGAAACCATTTTCCTGTGGCTTCAGCTGCCTGTGAGCATAGAATAAGGTTCTATTAATTCCATTGACTGAAACAGAGTAACATCAGAATTATTAATGCTGTTCCTAAGAAAAGAGCTGAGGAAAACAGTTGACGAGTGACTAAATCATCCAAGAGCTGTGACAAGTTTTTCTGAATTAATCAGTTGTTGAAATAAGATTGTAGAGTCTGCTTTTGTAGGTATACTCAACCAGTGAAAATAATTTCATGAGGGTTCTTTAATTGCTTACTTACTTATCTTCTGAAATAAGATACACTCTACCAAACATAATTTGATAACAACAATAATATTGCTGGATTATTTCTTAACCTTAGTTATCCAGAGAAAAATTATTTTATATATCTTTGTCATGGGGAGGGGGGGGAAGAGCAAAACCACCCTCTCCACCAAAAAAACCAAAAAACCTTAAACTAAATAAGGAGAAATCAAAGTACCAAATGAAAAAAAAAAAATTCAAAAAAGTATATATAAAATCTAGGCTTTATAGTTTAATGTACCCTGGGTTACCTCTCATGTTGCCAGAAGCAACAAAAATTAACTATTTAGCAAGGGTGATTATTCTCTGATTTATGGTTCTTGAGTGGGGAAGAGCAGACAGACTGAACTGTACATGCTACCTCAAAGGAAATTACTGAGGAAAGTATTCAAAATTTCACTCGTCTCTGATGAGGATTCACATAGGCAGATATTCTAAAAAGAAAAAGTATTTTTTCCTTTAAAAAGGCATCACTTTGGAAAGTTAGGCCTCAACATTGTTCTATTTTCTTGAGTTTAATCTTCAAATTAAAGCCCTAGTAGGAAAAAAAACTTATTTTCCTCTTTGATTTCTGAGTGATGATACATCCCACTGTCACACAAAATACACCCTTCTGCTGCCTGAAGACAGACCTGGTAACAACTACATGCCATAGTGACTTATTTTCTTAAAGACAGGATGCCTGACAAAAGTGTACCCAGTGCTTTTTACAGTACCTTGTATTTTGTGCTTCAAGACATTGCTGAATGTCTTAACAATACCTCAAGTCTTTACCAAATGAACAGTGCTTTCCCTCTTGGTTGCTTTTGACAGGGTAATATTTCTATATTTGACACTGAATAATAATAAAAATGTGCATTTGTCCCTCAGACTCCTCTATCCATGATGGTATTCAAGTGTTTTAATTACTATATGACTGTCCTAAGACAAAAACAAAACCAGAACAGCAAACCACCAACTTTTTTTATCTCAGGCCTTATGGTTATCAAGAGTGCGTGTGTTTGGGTTTTGAGTATTTTTAAATGTAACTTCCAAGTTTTAGAAATCTCAGAGAGCTTTTCTAAAAAGCAAGAGACTCAGGAACAGATAGACAAAAACAAGACAAAATCAGCAATGTTAGGATAAGAACTTAAGCAGATTCCACACAATGTACCAGAATAGATGGCATTTGATTTTTGCTTAGAGAAACAATCTTCACAAAGCGTTGCTTCATCTTGGAAAAAATGCTGCTGCTCTGAAATCCAAGTTTGTTCTAAACAAGAAGTCTATATAGAACTTAAACACTGCATTAATTCTTAGAGAGAACATCCCTGATAAAGGGAAAAAATATCTTTAAAAGTTTAGAAATTCTCATTTTCACATAAATATGGGAAGATCTTTGAATGGCATTGTTTTCCAAATAATAGTATCAAACCAAAGGAGAGGTTAGCATGTCTACATATGTCCAGGGTTCATTTTACCCTACATATTAATGTGATTTTGTTAAAAGTTTTGTTGATTTAAGTATAAAATACACAGTTTAGAACCATTGTTCTTGTCTGAAATGCAGTTATTACCCTGAAGAAGAAAATCACTTTTTGAACTAATAAATTGCAGTCCTTCTTGGCAGAGGAAGATGCTCCAGTTTAGGTCAGTAGGTGTTTTAACCAATTTGTGTTCCTCTCAGAATTTTTTTTTCCTGTCTCATTATTCAGATTTCGTGGAGCCTCCAGAACAAGATTTGCTCTTGGACTGATGCTGTTCAGGTGCAATAATGCTTTTGCCTTTGAACAGATAGACAGCGAGCCTTAGAACGGAGATCAGTATAGTTACTAAACAAGAACTCAACACAGAGATTCAACATACGAGATTCTCTCACATCAATTCTCAAGGTTGAAAATTAAGAGAGAGGAAGTTTTTTTAATTATTGCTCAGCTTCCCAGGCATTATGCAAAAGTGCTCAATTGTAAATCACAGCTGATTTGGTGATGTTTGCATATGAGAAAAATTATTCTGGGAAATCAGATTATGAATATTATTGATCCCAAGGTCCCTAGAATATGTCAATGTTAAAATCACAGTGCAGTGAACTGAATTTGTCATACAATATTTTCTATTCTATCTTTTTCCCAGCAGAATAGTCCTTTCCCTGTTTACTAAAATATGCAACACACTTTCTTGTATGTGCTATAAGCATCTTCTTACAATGTGACACTCAGGTTTTCCCTAAGAAAGAAATAATAATAACCCATACAATTTTAAGGAAAAGCATAAATGTCAATCATGCAAGAAATTGGAAAATATCTTTACATCCTGGAAACTTTTAGGGATAGAAGGGAAGAGAAATCACTAGAAGATCCTCTCAGCAGAGTCTTCTGAGTATATTGTGCATTGAAGCAACTGCAGAAAGGTGTTTTCTTCAGTCCCATCCAGAAGCAGCTGGGGAAAACATGAATATTCTGAAGTTACACATATAACAAAAAATATATTATGCTCTTTCCTGAAGGAATCACCAGTCACAGCTTATCCTGTACTCATTTACACTGCAAAATTGATTGGTCTGATGTTAAAACTCTTGCCAAATCACTATCAAAATATTTGTATTTTCTCTCCACAAAACTGTCTGTGAGGTATATTTCAGCTCTAATTACTATGTCTTGTTGCTGTTATTCAAGAATTATGCTGATCTTATGACAAAATGAAAATAGAGTACAGAACAAAAAACTGTTATTTCTATTTTCAAGCTGTGAACTGAATGCTTTCTCACTTGTATATTTGGCATGTAGTCACAAATGCTGTGTCTTTTCCTGAGGACAGTGAAAAAATATTTCAATCAGGACATGCAAAGTAACAGAAGGGAGACTATTTAATGAGGAGTATATTTCAAAGAAAGGTGAAAAGTCTTGCTAAGGTTCTGGGGCAGTCTGAATTCAGTAATAAAAGAGAATTAGAGTTACAAATTCCAAGTAAACAGAGTTTAGTTACCCATGGGATTTTCACTGTTGAATACACCCACTGGATAATAGCCTCAGCTCCCACTATAATTATTTTGTAAATATTTTTCATATGGACAGGATAGAGTAGGGTTATTCACGGCTGATGATCTTTCTCTCAGATCTTGGAAGAAAACTAAATTTCAATCTAATGTTTCAGGTAATACAAAGGTAGGTATGGGTGCAGTATTGCATAATCTAAATTCTCATATTAATCTAGGAAATATAACTGCTCTCTATGGATGTAGTACCCTGCTATGAAGGAAAAAAACCCAAACCTTCAGAAATACTTTAAACAGGTGTCAAAGACTACTCAAAATGGTGTATGAGCAACTGAGCTTAAACTTTAAGGAGGTACAATTTCTGAAACTGTTACTTTAAATTCTCTTTCATAAAATATTTTTTCAACCAAACCAGACATGCAATTCTATGCATAGACATTTAATAATTTTGCATCAATAGCCCTATAATAGCATTGTGTTAACTTATCAAATATATTTTTGATAATGCAGATACCACTTGTAAAGAATATTGGACAGCCACTATGTTAAAAAAATTACAACCCCTAAAACACTAAAGGAAAATATAACTCCTTGGTGAGCAAACTGTTCATCCTGGAGATGTTAATGATGCTAATTTCCTTGCTCTATGTATGTACAGCACTTAGACATCTGTAGATTGTCTAAGATTTCATTACATAAAGGAAAAGCCAAGGTATGTGGCTAAAGAGAAATCTTTACCCCTGACAGAACGGACATTATCTCAGGACTATGTGCAATACCCGTGCACTCGGTCTTAAGCTATACCTCTTCCAACAGATCTGTGTCTGCACACACTGCAATCTGTGGCACAGGGGCTGAGCTGTCTGCAGCCCATGGCCCAGTTTTGTAAGGCACAGTTATGTGGCCTTGGCTCAGCTTTACTGAAAAATTCTTGAGCTGTGAGAGGATACAGGCTAAAGCCAGGATTTTCTTCTTGAGGAAAACAAAAGCAAAACAAAAAACAAACAATCAAACAAACAAAACAAATCAACAGCAAACAAAAACAAAGGCAAACAAACAAACAAAAAAAATACAAAGACAAAAGTGAAAATTTTGAATTGGTAGTACCAGCTTGGGGAATCAGAGAAGAATGATGACATGGAAAGAGCTGAAATGTTGAAAGGAATCAGTGAGTCAAAAAACAAGAAGTCAGAAGGATCAAGAACAAGCCTGTTCCAAGGACCATGATTTTCCACATCAATAATAATTATCTGGACAGCAGAGACTCATCAGATGGTTGTGCTGGACATGCTAAGCATACTCATGTTGAGTCTAGTTAGTCCTAGCTACCCGCTGTGTGTATCTAGCCAGTGAATAATTGCTGTACATTTAAAAACTGAATGTACAAACTCTGCTTATAGAGTCTCTACACATGGTCAAAGAGAGAAAATAAATTAAGGGTTACATTTGCATGATAACTCGAATGCTCAATAGATATCGTGACTAGAGGAAGTACACTGGCTTCTGGAAGAAAACACTTGGTTTTTTGTGTTAACAAATAATGACAAAGTCAGAGCATTAATGTTATATGCAATGAAAATTCCAATTTTATACTCTAAACCTTGGTCTGTAAGCACTTCATTTTAAGTCTGTATATTGATATACAATATCCATTAGTTGTAAGAATTTAATTAACTTATATAAATCTCAAAATAAAGTCAATTAATATTAAAAAATAGTAAATGTAGGGGGAAAAAAAACAACCCCAAACCAATACAACTATGACTGTATCTTGAGTCACACAAAACTAAATTCCTACAGAACAAATGGTCGGAACTTCCAAATATCAACTAATCCCTTCCAGGGAGCCTCCAGCAAGAATTCAGTAAGACATAAATTGGTTTAAGTAAAGGTCACTTTAAACCAGAGGAATGTCAAATAAATATACAGTAATTGAGTGGAGATTTCCTGGACCTTTCAGCAGCCATTGTTAAGATGGCATAGTAGCATGTTCTAACAGCTGCTAGTCATTAGTCCCAACTCAATCTAGTGTCTTTGAGGTAGGAGTTCTGGAGACCTGAGCATAGTCTCCTCTGCTATCCAATCATTAGAAACTGTAATGGGAGGCACATAAGTACATCTGCCACCGATTCCAGACTTTGAACCAGTCTTTACAGGGTTTTGAAAGTCATGTGGAAATAAGAGGTTTTTTTCCCCCACTACTTTTCTATGTAAAGTCGCCTATCGTTCAGTATTAAACTCAGCAGCATTTAAAAACACCATGAGACTCCCAATAGAATGTGATCCCTTGTCAGCAACTGTTTTGTGGTGGAAGAGGATTTCACTGTTGGGGTTTTTGGTATCATGACCTGAGGTCTGAAAGCTGGAGGGAAAGTGATTAATTTTAGTGAAACAAAAATCTTAGTCAACTTTACCTATACTAATGTTTAAGAAAGACGTACAAGCAAAGAAAGAAATATATTGAGTGGCTGATACTTTGCCTGGTCAGAAAGCAACAATTTTGTCATTATTTTTTCAAAAGCAGGAACAAAGCTGTTGAATACTGAGACTTTGCTTCCCCATTAATGAATATACCCAATAAGTTTTTTCTAAATTTTGTGGCATGATTTTATGAACAGCTGTAATCAATACACATACATTATCAAGTTTTTTTCTTTGACATTTATCAGCCCACAAAAACTGGATAGGGCTAGAAAAAGGCTGTACAACTACAAGGTTCCTGGACCACCCTTGGCATGTGTTTTATCTTCACCTTGGACCCAGTAGGATACCATATTTTGGTACCTTCATTTCCATGCTAGGACCTTTCCTCGTTTTCAGCACTGTCTGTTATTTTTGTCAAGAAATTAGATCTTCCAGCTGGATCTTCAGAACCATTGCCAGTTTCCCTTTCTCCAAGGTTCCTAGAGACAAAAATACTAGTCCCCAAGTTTCAATTATAAATACCTGGTTCCTTGTCTCAAAGATAGACAGCCTTTGAAGTTGAACAGGTACCTAGACTTAGAAAGATTTGGGGAAAAAAATCACTTTGTGATCCATAATGTATTTCTCTTTACTAGGTTCCTCACAGTTCCTAAGTACCCTGAGTCTTGGTAAGGTTGCCTGAGGTCAAAATTAATTCAGGTCAGTTTCTTCCCTCTTTAAAGAACAGAATGAAGTTTAATAACTCTCTAAAAATACTGCTAAAACATGTCCCAATACTTCTTTTTAACACCAGACAGAATACCCATAAAGAAATTGAGGACTACTGAACTTTCTCACGAGCTATTTAAAAGATACAATCTAGCCTTTTAAAACTGTTCCAGTCCAGCCTGTTTCACAGAACTCTGTGTACTAGCAGCTGTTGATCTATTTATTGAACATTTAAAAATATAATTAGTATGAAGAATATGCCTATTTCAGGAGAGGAGGAAAAAAAAGCAGTATCATTTATTATGAGCCTCCAGGGCTTTGCTGAAAATCTAAGGCTTCTTTGATACTGTCAGATCAAAATCTTTTCATCTCATGTACATCAATATTAATTTTTTTTTAATTTAAACTAGAGCCTGAGCTCTACAGCTCCACTGATCTAAAACTTATACCATGGATTATGCTATGTTCTGATTGGATTTTTTTGTGACGTATGAAGTAGACTGATCTGTCTAGGTTGAGAAATTATAAGCTGACTAAGTAAAAAAAAAAAAAAAAACAACAAAAAAAAAACACTTTTTTTTTC
>VXBU01014337.1:292321-362133 GCA_013400315.1 Bombycilla garrulus | reverse complement strand
CAAAAAACACCCCCACCCCCACCCCAAACAAGTTAGCAGCAATTTTACTTGCCATAATTATGGCAACACATTTTTGTCCTTGAAAAAAATCCCCAGGGTTCACATTTTCAGCACTCGCTGAGAAATGGGCTTCTTTTAAACATTGATCTGAACACCTGAACTGCTAATCCGATCAAAATTACTGAGCTTGAAATATTCAATTCTCAGTGAGTGAAGGATTGGAAAGTAAGTTTGTCCTCAGATGAGATGCTTCTCCCAGTGGCAAGCACACAAGTAATCCTCAGTGTATTGCTGTTCCTTAGAGGAACAAATGACAATACCAATGTGAGCAAGGACTGTTAAGAACATACTCAATCAAGATCAGACTCAAACAAGATCAGAGAGTGCATGTTAACAACAGAAGCAATCAACAGAGTCAATCAAGAACAGAAGGTGCATGACAACAAGGTTTGTTTTGCTCTTTGTTTATCTTTCCCTTTTTTTCCCTTTATTTTTTTTATCCAATTAATCTCAGTTCACATACACACCAACTGTAAAATATTAACTGATATATATTTACTAAAGCAAATGTTGCTCTGGATCTTTTAATTCTATTTGTGTACTTTAAAGACCTAGACCTGAAATTTGCCTTTCTCTCATCTCTGAAGTACAGCATTTTAAGTCATTACAGGGAATTTAATTGTAGATGTTGAAAACTTGGTCATAGTTCTTCTAATGCCTCTTTTGTTTCAAATGAAAAGAAGGATCTTGGAGAGCATGTGAAGGCCAAATGAAAGCAAAACACTTTCAATGAAGTTAAATGTTACGTATTGAACAACACATGGTATGATTTTGGGGTTTGTCCTGTGAAGGGGCATGAGTTGGACTGGAGGAACCATGTGGGTCCCTTATAACCAGGATATTCTATGATTTTGTGGTCAGTTAAGAGTAGCAAGCTGTGCTGGTTTGAAAGCAAAACCAGTAAGACTCCAAGTCAGAAATACAATTTAATAGGAAAAAGTAAAATACATGTAAGTAATACAAAGAAACAAAAACACTGACAGAGTCAGAATACAACCTGATACCCTGATAGTTAGGGTGGTGGCAGCAGTCCAGATGAGGTGGTCTTGCTGAAATAGTGATCCTGTAGACAGGTCTGGTAGCTCTTGTCCTCTGGAAACCAGTGGGTCAGGGCTCCCTGTCCTGTCCCAGTTCCCACATTATATCCAGGTGGGAATGCTTGGCTCCTCCCCCTGGGTGGAGCATCTCACAATGGGATTATGTAATTCTATGAGTCATGTGGTGGATCCTCACAATGGGCTGATGTCATTGTATGAGTCATGGGGTGGGTCCTCACAATGGCCCATTAAACACAAAGGGCTCCCGGAGGGAGTTATCTATGACTCATAGGGCAAGGTGTTAATGGCCCATTAACAGGAGATAGTCCAGGGGAGGAGGCAAAGAAAAACACTGCCCCTCCTTTGTTTCAACAGTTAATGAAGATGGAGGTAGAATACAGACCTTCTGGCACATTTTTACATTGTAACCTAGGACACAAGCCTGCAAGGAAAGGACCCTAGTCCAGGAGACCATACTAAGTGTAGGAGTAGCTCTTTAGCTTCAGTGTACTTCTCAGTGCTCATGGATATAACATACAAGTAAACTGCATCAGTTTACTGTCAAATAAAAATCTGTGGAACAGCTAATGCTCCTGAAAATGACTATAATCCACTTCATGACTTTCATTGCTAGTGAAAAGTGAGACAGCAATCGGCTTATGGAGAAAACAAAATTTGAATATCACTGTGTTGGCTTTGCTTTGTGTAAATTCTGCATCCACATTTGGGTCTGATCCAGCCCAGCCAGACAGCCTGGTATTAACTCAAACAGAGTTGCTTTTGCTCAACAACTATGAGACTACTTCTTTAGGTTTATTAAATGCCACCTCTATACTGCAGTAGAGAGAGGATGAGCAACACACATATGTGCCACACAGCCCTGTGCTGGCTCACTCACTAAGATCACTTCTAATTAACCTCTTGCTACATCAGGACCGCAGAGGCCATCAAAGAGCATTAAACACAGCTATTCCTGATTTGAACTTGTTTTGAAGCCTAAACTCCTATAAGTATCAAGTCTAGTGGGATTTTCATTAGAATGAAAATGAAATGGTGTGAATTATTTATACTTTGGGTATTTAGGCATACATACAAAAATTTCACAGCATTTATTAACTGGACACAGTCACTTGCAAATGAACAAGTGAGAAGAATCTCACTTCCTAAACTACAGAAGACTCATTGAATAAAATGTCCATTAACTGCATGAATAGATGTAGTCTTTACAATAAGGAAAAATAGACTGATCTTCTATGGGGGATTTGGAGATTTCTATACATTTATGTATTATACTGATGTGGAATTTTTAGGTTTTATATTACATTATCATTTATCAATGTGGTCTCTGCTTTTCCTCAGGACCCTTGCTAAATTCCTCTGCTAAAGACAGCTCGACCTGAGCAAAATTTTACAAGAATTTTCCAGCTTATTTTCTATCAAAAAAATGTCTTACCTTTAAAAAAATCTCTTAGCTCCATAGAAAAGCAGCTCATGCAGGATAAAGTCAGATAGATGTCACACTAGAAACTCAATGTTTACCTCTGCTGCCCCAGTGACTGCTCTTGCATGCAGCAAACACATGGGTGTCAGGGAAAACTTGGTAAGCTTGACTTTCAGTGGCTCCATGCTCCACACAGACAAAATCACCTGCAAGTCTTAATATCTTTGACTTGTGAGATGCTGTGACCTCCAGTAAGGGCTAAAGCAACAAAGAATGGTTTCTGGTTTGACAGAAACTACAAGTCCTTCACACTCCCCCCCCGACCCTCCCCTTGTTTTTTTTCTTTCTTCCTTCAAGAAATCATGATATATTCCACACATCTATTTAAGTGGAAAAGGAAATTTTTGATGATATCTTTGCTAAAATAGAAATTAAATAACCCCTGGTGAGTGCTTGAATATCTGACACTTACAAACATAGGAATTGATATATAAGATATCACAAGGCAAGAGCAGAGGGATTTGGAAGAAGATTCAAGAAGTGTTCAAAGATGCCCGTATCCCACATGGAATCTAGTGACATAGTGAAGGACAAAGAGAAACAAACAGAATTTGATTATACAGAAAACTTGAAGTGTCATTTTCTGAGGACTTCTAGATTTTTTTCTCATTGCTCTCATACCTTAAAAATACTACACCCTTCCCCTCCAATTTCTCCAATTGATTACATATTATATATGCATTTAAAATATAATAGGAAAATTTGTATTTGGTTAAGATTACAGAAAACGTATCAGGACTAACAGCTTTTATCCAACTCAGTGAACAGGGTAGAAAACTCCTACCAAGCAATTCAGGCATTTGAGAAAGTGGAAATTTTGGTCATTTTCTTTATGCTTATGTCCCTTGAAAATTCTGTCTTTCCCAAGTTGTGTTATGACTTTAGGGGACAATTCCTATGAAAGTGGAAACCCTGTACCACTCCTGAAAAAACAAGAGTGATACAGAGTCTTGTTTCAGCAACAGAAATTCTCATTAAAGAGTGCTTCTTGCTGGAAGCAGTTTAGCTCAAAAAGGAATGGCTTCAGGCATGTGCCAACATTTTTTCTTGTAAGAGCTTCCCATTTCATAATCACGGAATTTAAACTTGAACAGGTGTCCAAAAGCTGCTAGGGGCTTATGCAAATTGAACCAAATCATTTAGTGCTTGTATATTACTAAAGCTCATCATTTAGAACTATTTTAATTACACATATTTAATTCAAATAAACAAGATAATTCTATATTTTGCAGACATTTAAAGATCTTTTAAGTCCCAAGAAATAAAAGATCAACAGGATTAGCAAGTCTTTTTGTGTCCCAAAGTACAAGCATATTTGCTTCAGTAAAAAGAAAGCATTTGGTAGAGAAAAAAAAAGGATTCAAGTTTGATATCAAAATATGTTATTGCCCTGCTAGGTAGAAATGGGAATTGTTGAATGAAAACACAATAGCCCTTCCTGTATTTATTTCTGTAATTCATGAGTCAAGGGTATTGACATTACTAAAAAAAATCCAACAAAACAGACAGAAATCATTTGATGTAACAGGTGCATGAGATTTTGAAGATCTGAAAGGATCTTTGCAAATTAAAGTAAGTGGAGACAAACACAGATAAAAAGAGAATGTGTAGTTTTCAAATATACACAGAAAAAAAGAGACAATGATGTTTCTTAGAATACACAGAAGTAATACAAGGAGAGAGTTATTAAAAAATTGACTCCTCTAAAATGGTAGAGAAATTGCGCGCTTTTAATCAAGGAGATTGATATTGTGCCATTTCTGGAGGGCATGCTCCTAGCAAAGAATATCACAGGAAATGACAGAACCCTGAGATTATTTTTTTTTGCATACATGCAAGATTCATGACCACACCTGGAAATTTAAGAGACTTGTCTGTAGTGTACAGCTGCCAAAAATTCTTGTAAGATGGGCAAAAGTAGTTTAATTTCAGTATTTGTGGATCTTAATAAATGAATGATGATATAAACTGCTGTAATACACAGTAAAATGTTATTAATTTTTAACTAGAAATAGTGTAATTTGCCACCCATTTGGTGGACATTAGATTTACTTCATGAAATCATTGGGTGACTCTGATCTTACTGCAAAATTGTGAAGTTGAGATCTGATACAAAGCAAATCCTAAAATGATTTTTATATAACGATATAAAGATATAATGATAAACAGTTAAAAGAAAAACTTTAATCCCTCAGTTCTGTTCCCCTTTTCCTACTTTTTCAAGCTTCAAATATACCATCTATTCTTTCTCTCTTCATTATTTCCTTAAACTCCTAGGTAATAAGGCCTTCCTCTTCTTTCAAACTCCAGCCCATGGGGGATGAAGCAATTATACCGTCTTATCATGTAACTTCTTAGAAATCAGGAGGCATACACTTAGTACCTAGGAAGAATTTGAAACCATACATGGAAAACAGGTAAAACTATATGCAAGTAGTAGTACATAATTTAAATCCTGCTCAATTATTTGAGGACTACTAGCAGAATCTCATCAGTTCTTCCACCTGCAAGTCACATTACCGTGGTATTACTTTCTCTCTTATTTTACATATTTATTTGTTTATTAATGTCATATTAGCACCCTTTTCTTTCTAGCTCCTTGGACCACATGAGTTTCCTGAGAGGTATTTGGAAGAAACTTCCATTCCAAACCCTGCTTAGCATTCTGCTACTAACAGCATGGGGGAAAAGCACAGAACACCATACCAAATCAACCACTGGTTTTTATCCATTTCCACTTTCCCAGTCCATCCACTGCTTTGGTTTGGTAGAATACAATAAGCAGGCCTAGAGAACATTATACTGAGAAAATTAATTTGAAAGAATTACCTTTAAATATATTTTTCTTCTTTAGTAATAAATTTCCCATGCATTTTATTACCTGTATTTAGTAATATACAGTTGTGCGTGTATTTGGACTATCATCTTTTACACCAATCAAATCACTCATTTGATTTAAGTGAAATCTATCTTAGTTAAATTTTCATTACAGTTTAACATAACTTATCCTTCTCAAAAGAATTGATTTTGAAAAAAAAAGTTAGTATATATTTTCTACTTGCTATTATATATCAGCATATCCAGATATCCATACACTTCCATGAAGGGAAAATCCTCAGGGCCTGATTTTCCTTGCTTGTACTTTTTACAAAACTATAATTCTCTTGATATGAGTAAGGGTAACTAAAAATAATTGCCAGCTTGAAGAGAGGGAGCTTTACCTTGCAGTGCTGATAAAACCAATTTCAAACAGATCATTTTATTACAGACTCCTGTAAGCAGGGAATTCACACTGAGGAGCTCAGAAATGACTTGAATACCTATCCTGAAAACACACATTATAGATATACATATATATATATATATGTATATACATATATGTATATATATATGTGTGTGTGTGTGTGTGTATGTATACATACACATACATATATGCTCATTTTTGATTACAGATAAATTTAGTGAAGCTAAAGTGACTCAATCAATAAACTTTAAGTTAAAATAGGTTTCCAGATATGAGAGGGCATTTTCTTAATCCACTCATATCTGTCCCTATTTTATCTACTCTTCTAAAAGGAAGACTGAAAAGAGTAAACTTTAATTACCTTACATGTACCATTTCTTTACAAGGCCCTGTTGTCTATGTCAGAGACATGTTTTTACCACTATAGATTATAGGTTGTGCAATAAAATTAATATCATGCATTAAAAAATTTTCAAAGACTACCCAATTTATATTGATCTACAGTCACTCTGACTAATTGCATCCTTCATCCATCTTTCCTGGCATACCACTCCTGCAAAGGCTCTGAAATCAGCCTGAGAGGGTTTTTTCAGCTCTTTCATTGAAACGTAAATTTTCAGGAACTGCATATTTCCAGGAGCTACCCTTAAACAATATGCTTTTCTGTTATCATTTTTTCAGAGAAACCCTGTCCGAAGCTGGAGCAGCTTTATCAAAGTATTTCAAATTTAACAATAAAATCTAACTAAAGAGCCATACCTCCTTTCTGCTTCCTTGGTACTCTCCTGAAAGCTAATGATCAATGCATTTTTTAAACAAATATTTTAAAATATTTTTTCAAGATGCAAAATTATCTCAGATTAAAGAAAAATATCAGGTTTTAAATTTAATATTTTGCATGAATAACACCTTTGAGAGTGCTCTAACTATTCATTATCTAACTTTTGTATTGCCATCAGCCAGAATAAGAAAAGCTATTTGTTGGAGGTACATGTATCATGATGGATACAGAGGAACAAATCTGTTGGAACTCTGTTTGCCCAAACCTACCAGAATTGATACTGAAGATGTGGTCCCAGGAGACACACACACAAAAGCCCACATACATCCTACATATACACCTGTCAGTGTGGGCGTCCACACAGATCACAGAGAGAAACCTGGAGTACCACAGGGACATGGATAGGACCAGTGGCCTCATCCTGCTTTCCTCTGGGGCTAGGCGGGATGCAGGCCCTCTTGTTACAGTACTGTACATACACACACACATCTATATATCTATATCTGTACCCATACCTATCTATACAGGCATCTCCTCCTTTAGTCTGAAAGATGTCTGGACTGCTGCTCCCAAGGACTCGTGGGGAATGGTTTCCCACCTGGCTGCTGGAGATGGTGTCTCCCCTGGGACTGATCAGGGAGATGCCTGGACAAGGTGGTTGCTCTTTGGGAGGCCTTCATTTGGGTTCCCTGTGTATCCTTGTACTCTTCGGGACTTCTGCAGGTGGGCTGATGGCCCATGTGTGGTCTGCCTGGGAATAGCTTGGCAGGGGATTATTTGGGCTTTCCCTCCTACTATTGTCTGTCTGCTCCTCTGTGAGTGTGCAGATAAGCTTTATCACATAATCCTACAGTACTGGACTACATCCAAATTAAAAGCTCAGTGTAAATCTAATTTTTTGATGTTTTTCTCCCTCTTGTGCTAGCAACTAGAAACATTTCTCGCACATTGTGCTGGTTTTGGCTGGGGTAGAGTAAATCTTCTTCACAGTGGCTGGTATGGGGCTGTGTTTTGGGTTTGTGCTGAACACAGGGTTGACAATACAGAGATTATTTTGTTATTGCTGAGCAGGACTTGCTTAGAGCCAAGGACTTTTCTGCTTTTTGTACTGTTGTGCTGGCAAGTTTCACCATCTGCAGGGTCTCCTAGCTTCACATCACCCACAGACAGGACATTCCCGGTGGTAGTTCAAGTTCTTGTTCTTCCTTTTTTTCCTTTCTCTTCCCAGCTCGAGTACCCAGGTAGATGCAGAAACCATTTTCCGAGGTTTGCAATGTTGTTTATTCTTTCTTATCTAAGGAATTTTCTCTCTAAGTTACAGCAGTCTGTCTTACAAGCTGGTCCAGGGCACTCTGTCTGCCCAGAGGGCAGGTCTTACCATTTTATACCATAAACTACGTAACTAATGTTTACTGCTGATTTCCAATCTGTGACCCTTACATTATACTGTCCAGTTTTCTGACAAACCAATCCAGAAATGCCACCCTGGCTCAAAGATGGATGGCAAGAAGGAGAAGAAGAAATTACATACCACGTGTAAAAATCCTCCATCTTAACTCTTAACTTCTTATCATAACAATGTCACAAACTCATATTTATACCTTTTAACAATCTAATTTATACTCTAATTATCTTTTGCAACTTGTAATTCTTCCTGCAATGATGATAATCGTTTCTCGGGAAGCCAGGGGAACACCCTGGACTCCAACAGGCAAGGAAGTTGGGGGTACATGGAAGGCTGGCAGGAGACACAGGCGGTACAGGTGATCCCAGGCTGACCAAAGGGATATTCCAGATAATATAAAATCATGCACAGTACACAAGGTGGGGAGAAGAAGGAGTAAGCAGGAGAACATTTTGATGGTGTTTGTCTTCCCAAATAACCCTCTTGCATGATGGGGACCTGCTCTGCTGGAGAGATCTGAACACCTGCCTGCCCAGGCAAGCATTGAATGAGTTCCTTGTTTTGTTTTGCTTGGATGTGTGTCTTTTACTTTCCCTATTAAATTGTCTTTATCTCAGCTCATGAGTTTTCTATTCTAACTCTTTGATTCTCTCCCTGATCCAGCTGGTGGGAGAGTGAGCAAGCGGCTGCCTGGGGCTTGGCTCTTGGCTTGTGAAAAACATGACACATGTCCACAACATTCACCTAGTGCTATATGATTGATTTCAGTCCTTTCTTTAATTGTAACATGTCTGTTTTGACTTTTACCCCAGAAATTACCAAGTGTTTTCCTTTTTTTTTTTTTTTTGTATCCAAAATTTTAAACTTCCTTCTGTCAGATACTCCAATTCCACAATTCCATTCTAACCATGTTTTGTCATGACTTGCTGATAGGAGTGGGAAGCTTCCCTTCAGTAATGAAGATTTCTCTGAAGCTGGTCATTGCTGCTTCAGTAAACAATAAGACCAGAGCATAAAATAAGGGGAGTAGCTGCTACCCTGTGTGCTGCCAGCTGGAGCAGTCAAAACAGCTTAGTGGATGCAGGAGATAGAAGAGAGCAACAACAGTGAATCTAGAGCAGGATCTCTGGGGAGGAGTCATGCATTAACTAGCATTCCTTTACAGCTTTAAGAAGGATTATGTCTGAGATGGGATCAAGATCCAGTATTGTTGGTAGATTTGAAGTTATGACAGCGTAATAAGAAATAAGTTCTTCAAGTCCTTTACATGCTGACAAAGCCTGTTGAATTTCAGAAATAATTTTTATAGTTGGAACTCCTAATAATTCAAGACAGCAAAAAAATTCCATATATTTTTTCAAGGCATTAACAAATCAATTCTCATATTTGATCTGGAAGAGGAAACTTAACCTGCAAAGTTAGGTTATCTCAGGCAGTTTCACGCAAGATGCAGAAGTTATTACATCATCATTAAGGCAGAGACCAATTTCTGCAAATATATGCTTAATCCATTTCCTCTCTTAAGGTAAAACAGTATTTCATATAATGAATTCCAATTTTTTTTGCTGGTAAGTATTGTACTAGGGAACTTCAAATTTTGCGATTCACTGATATGAAGGGCAGAAACATGGAAACATATACAGAGTATGTATATGCAATCAGAGAAACCAGAGAGTTGTGAGGTGTGTATATATATGGCAAATATCAATAAATGACTGGCTGTCTCAGATTTCTCATTCCTTACATTTCTTTCCTCTGAAAGCATTTTTAAATTCTGAGAAATAAACTGTATTACTCTTGCATCTGTAGTAAATGCCATTCACAATACTTTCAGCTCCCACTTTTATGTCTAGTACGACTGGATGATCTTTTATTTTGTGTTTAAAGCTTCTTTAAGACCAAAATCCTGTTCTCTAGGCCTACAGTTCTTCCTTCATAGAGAATTTCCTTATCTTCCTAATAAGGAAATCCTTTCTAGAACTATTTCTAGCACAGTGTGATTATTTCCCATTGTTATAAATGGTAAATGCAAAGAGGTAGAGATACTCCATAGGGATTATTTATTTAGACAGAATTTAGCTATATCTCCATTAGCTGTAGAATCTGTACATTATAGCTCAGCTTGAGCAGTTCTGTAGAGGAAAAGAGCTAGTGCAGACATCCACTTCATATGCATGGCAGAGGATTTTATTTTAGGGCAACTCTAATGTGATGTCAAGTTAGACTACTCTTAACAGTTAGAGTGCATTATGTGTGCATGTCCTAATTTAGACACCTTAAAGGAATACAGCATATCCAATGGCAAAGCACAGGAAGCAGAGCAATAGGAAAACTGGATTCAAAAGTAAGCTCCTGATCTGCATTAAAATGTTAATATGAATACATCCTGTTGAATGTAAACCCCAAGTTTAAGAAAAAAATCACACTGTCAGGATTAGATTATATAAACTGGATAATGATCTACAGAGAGAGAATAAGTGCACAGTAGCCTCTACTCTCAACATTTAGCTGACTATAAAAATTTACCAAAGTCAATATTTCATGGAAGATTATTTTTCTTCTCTATATTTACATCTGTCTTCTATGATATTCACATAGATCTTTCTGGTAAATGCATAAGGTTTAAGGTGGAGACTTCTCCATCCTATCCCAAACATAAAATTTCTAGGAAAGGTTTAATGATTTGGCAAGAACAATCTTACCATGGATTTCAAATAGTTCTTTTTTTTTTGTAACGACGCCTAAATTAGTGTCTACAGAAAACAGAATAAAAGAAAAACAGGTCTAAAGATAGCTGTAAAAGAAATGTGATTGCTCTGCAGTTACTGTAGAGATATTTTTATATGGATGACTTAAAATATGCTGTTAAAAGGTTAAATTACGTATAACTCATATAATATGCCAAAGGCTCCAGATTCTTAACTAGGACAGCTCTGTCTTTTGTGAGTATTGGCAAATCTTGGGGCAATAGATGTTCCTTTACAAGTCACCTTATTTAAATCATGAAGTAGCTAAAAAAGTACCTCCCAAGGGCCTATTTTTCAAAACTAATTTTGGAAAATGTTCTGTTTTGAGGCACAGTTGCCTCTAGCTAAATGCTTGTTGACTGGAATACCTCAGCTATAACTGCACAGTTAAGATACAGCTTTTCAGCTGGCTGGATTATGTCTTGTAATTGCTCTACTTGCATTATTTGAATTCATGTATGCATAATGTGAAACCTAATGTGAAATCTAGTTCCTTTGTGATGTTCCCTATTTCTAACATAGCCTTCAAAAACCCAGGAGCAATTTTGTTCATCACATGCTGTCCTGCTGCAAAATCAACTGAAGCAACACAAAATGTTAGGCTTGGTGTTTTTAAAAAGCAATGTCTGTCCTCTTATCACCACTATCATACCGCCTTGTTGTGACCTTCTATATGTCCTTACTAGAATCTGAACTTTCCCTTTCTTTCATATATGCTTTAGGACAAGTGATATTTCCTTTAGGAAAGAGCACATTATCTAAAATAGTGTCTTCTAAATGAAAAAGCCATTGGGATAACAGTTATTCTTGGAATTAGAAACATTTAAGGGTTGTCTTAATTCCAAAATATGGGATGAATTTTTTTTTCTTTGAAGACTTACGCTCTGTTTGAGTTCAGTCTACACATCTGTTCTCCTTGCTTCTCTTGAATTAGACTCCCACAGACACAGACTTCCATATGGTGGACCCTTTTTGAGTATTTGAAGTAACGCTGTTTGACACTTTAGTCTGGTCTTTGGAAATAACACTCATGAAATAACCTGCAAGCCTTACTTCAGTACAGTTTCTCGTGAAGTAGAATTAGGCACATTTGTAAATCTTTAAGGCTGTTTCCTGGATAATATGACCAATAGACCAACAGCATGCAAATATGTACTTATATGTAAACAAAGCTATAATTCTATTAATGTCAACTGCAAAAAGGGGAGCTTTCCTTTCAGGAATACTTATCATTTAGAAGTGTGGCTGATACAAATGTGCATACATTTCTGTACAGATAGCTCAACCTAGAGCAAGTGCAGTATTTACAAATACTTAAAGCATAGGTTTTTGTTTAACATCTCTGCTACAGCATTAGACTGGACAATGTCTTTCCATCTTGCTTTCTAAGAAAGCCTTCTTTCTCATCCTCTTTCCCACAACATGGATTTTTTTCCCAGCTTCTGGAGACCTGAGGCTCTAGCCCCCATAAACTTGCTGGCACTTTTGGATGCTTACCTGATACTTCACATCTTCCATTCCACTTCTCATTTCCATAATTCACATATGAGAAAACACTTCATGTTTAAGTTTGTACCTGATTTATTTTGGATTTTCATTCCCTTTGAAATACCACACTCTTTTTCTTTGTTTTCCTTTTTCATAGACTGAGGGCAGTTACTCTTCCACATACCCTACACAGTGTAATTTGATATCTCTGTCAGATGGTTTTGCCTCTGTAGGTACTATGAGCTTGGTGGAGCTCTGGGCCCATCAGTTCAGACGTAATTAAGACCCTGTCTGCAGTTTAGCTTAAACAAAGTATCAAGAAAGAGAACAAAAGCATAAACATATGCTTTTAACATAAACAAACACATGAACATGTTTGATGTCAAGGAAGGACATTGGTAGGACAGACAATAAGGCCTAAGATGTGTCAAAGAAGAAATCTCATTAGATGCTGGACCTCAGTAGTCATAATGGTTTTGAAGAACCAATACTAAAGATTGCCTGGGGAAATGTTCCTGTCTCCATCTCTGGAAGTCTTTACAAAAATATTAGAAAAGCACATCAGGAATGACAGATCTATGAACAATTGCTCTAGGCAGGAGAATAGACTTGAAATTTTCTTTAAGATCCCATCTAACTGTGAGAGCAAATAGATTTTTAACTCCTTCCTGCTCTGATCAAGGAAATTGTCATAGAGCACAAATAGGAATATTCCAGTTGGAAGGGTTTTCAACATCGCAGTGCATTACACTTTATGCTGATGAACAAATATGTAAGATTGAAGCATGTGGGAAAGAGGCAGGAAAAGACAGGCAGAAATGGACTTTTCATGGCATCTGCCCTGGTATTCTAGTCTGGCGAGTTTTGTCTACATTTATGAATATGAATATTAGCTCTTTTGTGGAACCTCATATTTCCACCACATTTATGAACAAGTCTATTAGCCTCAAACTAAGTCTCATCCTTATAGCAAAGAAGAATACCAACAGGGTCTTGAGCTGCATTAGGAAGCACATTTCTAGCAGTTTCAGGGAGGTGATTCACCTTCTCTGCTCAGTACTGGTGAGGCCACACACAGGAGGCAGAGTCCAGTTCTGGGCTCCTCAGAACAGGAGACATGGACCTACTGGAGCAAGTCCAGAAAAGGGCCACAAAGATTATTACAGGACTGAAGCATCTACTGCATGAAGAAAGACTGAGAGAGCTGGGACTGTTCAGCCTGGACAAAAAACAGACCCAAGGGGGCCTTATCTATCTGTACAAATGAAAGTTGTGAATGAAGGAGAGGCAGACTTTTCTCAATAGTGCCCAGGGATAGTAAAAGAGGCACAGATGTGAAGAAAAAAACCCATCAAAATATAAACACAGGAAATTCTATCTGAACATAACCCCTCCCACTCTTCTTACCTTGAGGGTAAACACAGGAAACAAGTTTCCCAGAGAGGCTATGGAATCTCCATTCATGGAAATATTTAAATACCCAAAAAAAAGGTTTCCCCAAAACCTGGGCTAACCCAACAGTCCTGAGCAATCTACTCTAGCTGACCTGCTTTAAACATTTGGTGATTTTCACATATCCCCTCCATCCTAAAATGCCCTGTAATTCAGCTAGTAGTTATTATTGGTAACTATCTCCTGGACAGAGCTGGTGGTGCACAATTGCTGGCAAATATCTGAGAGGAGGACTGGGCCTGTGGCTTTATGTCCAGAGCAATGCTATCAAGAACTCAGCCCTTCAGGGCCACAGTGCTCTCAGGCTCCTCTGTTCTGTGCTTGGTTGACCCTCAAAGCAGCAGTTTAGGCCACTCCAGGATAACCAAGGAAGAGCATCTGCTTAGATGAAGCTGCAGCCATCCTTGCATCCACAAACGCTCTTCTTCACAGTTCACTGCATGGCTGAAAATACATTTGCAGGAGCAGGTATAGAGAGAGCATTGCAAATACTGAAGCACTGACAGATATCTCCTTTACACTCTATAAATAGCAACATAAAGCAGCAAGATAGATGTTAAAGCAAAGAGGGAAGAGTTGTAGGGATTAAGCCTAAAAATAACTAAAATCTGTAATTTCAGTGCTTTCCATGAAAGATTACCTGTACAGCAAGAAAAAGAATTAATCTCCAGACACATGCAGATTAACATCCAAGAAATGCTTTGTGAGATCTCTGCTCAAAATTCTAAATGTTAATTTGAAACACAGTGTTCTGCAGGTACTGTTATAAAAGGAAGTGGTTTAACAAGGAATAACAAGGCTGAATTGATGAACTGTTTTATTCTCACATGAACACACCGAATTTTCAAGAGCAGTCATGCTGCAGGTGGCTTGTTTCGACTTAAAGCTAATTCTAAATAATAAGACCTCAAAGAGCGTGACTTTTTCCTCAAATAGAACTCCCTTGGAGCGTCCCTTATGATTAGAGGAGGTAAAAAAACCTATGGCTATAAAAATGAACACAATGTAAGTGTCCTTGATTTCAAAAGTATAGCATTTGGACCACTGTGTTTTCTCTTGTAGTTGACTGTCAAATCAACTTTACTCCAGTATTCAGTGCAGTGGCTTCATGTAATTCAGAACTCCAGGCATTGTGAAAGAAAAGTGTATTTTCACCCACAAGTCTTTGCCAGCTTTAAGAGGAAAAAGATCTCTTAATGTTGGCACTATTTCTGCACTTATCTACATAGAAGTACAAGTTCGTGTCACAAATTATATCCAACAAGCTGGAAGCATCTTGGTAACGCTGAATTAATGCCACATAATTTTGTTAAATGGGAACAGAAAGTCAGACATACTTCCTGGAAGTTTAAGATTCACCAAACTGTTCATGTCTGATCACAAATAACTGTATGTTGTGTTATGTAGAGACAAAAGCCTTTGAAATGAGTGGAATTATGTGGCAGACCTGCCTAAGATTTTCCCATTAAAAGTTCTCCAAAGAAAAAGCTTTTAAGCTTAAATTTCACACCTTATTATAATATGAAGTGAAGGGACAATTTAAATTGGGAGGGGTGGGTGGGGTGAGGGAGCCAGCAAGACTAAAGATGATAGCAGTAAATAAAATCTATAATCATCTCTCTTGTAAACAGAAGCAAGAGAGCTACTTTCTCTCAGGTTGGTTTTCTGCCCACTCAGCAGCTGGTTTGGAGAAGTATCTGCTGTCCTCTCTACTTCCCAGGAAGTTTCCTCAGTGGTCATCACTCCCTGCTGCCACATTTTGGGGATTACAGATTTCCCTCTCCTGGACATACTGAACATGAGAGTTCACCTGACGTGTTTCCCCTCGTGCTCATAGGAGCACAGCCAGCATACACACTGTCACTGCACACACAGCTTCCCCAAGAAAGCTAATAGAGATCCAGCCTCTTCCCTAATCCACGGCTTTGCCACCACACCACAAACTGTGAACTCCCAATGTTATGCCCACAATCTCACTGATCCCATGACAGATGCAAGGGTCTTGAGGAAGATAAACACAAGAAATATGATTATTCCTTCCTCTTTCAACTTTGAAATTTGCTCTTCAAGGTATCTGGATAAACTACCAAATAAAAGCAGCATTTAATTCCAAATGGATGGCCACATCTAATATTTAAACTTGGTATGTTACAGTGGGAAAAAAGGCTCCTCAATAGATCACAGTTGAATTAACAACTATTTAGGATGTGAATATGAGTATACTGTTATTTGTGTAACTGACCTACTTGTGTTTGAAAACTTAATTTAGACAATAGAACTTCTCCAAGGTCAAAAGTGTCATCTCCTGCAGCTTGCTAGCTTTTTTCTTTCAGGAAAAACAGCTCAAGCCTCAACTTCTGTAGCATGGGAAATTTTTTACTTTATAAGCAGTGGCAGCAAATCATCTAAGAACAAAGCAGGCAGGAAACAAAAGAAGCAAAAGTCCTATTCTTATGAATGTATTTATTAGTTATTATCTTACAAAAGAAAAAAAAAGAAAGAAAGAAATCCCACTGTCAATCATTGGTTCAACAAGAAAAGCACTGGAAAATACTGACTATTTAATCCTTCTTTGTAAGCTTTTAACAAATATTTCATTGTAAATTGATGTTGCTATAGAAGCAGCATAGTCAGAATTACAGAATCACAGAGTGGGTCAGGCTGGAAAGGACCACAGTGGTCATCTGGTCCAGCCTCCCTGTTCAAGCAGTCATCCTAGAGCGCATGACACAGGATGGTGTCCAGATGGCTCTTGAATATCTCCAGTAAGGGAGACTCCAGAACATTTCTGGACAATCTGTTCCAGTGCTTGGTCACCTGCACAGTAATGAAGTTCTTCCTCATGTTTAGGAGAAACTTTCAGTGCCCCACTTTCTGTCCACTGCCTCTTACCCTGATGCTTGGCACTGCCAAGAAGAGCTTGGATCTATCCTCTTGACACCCTTCCTTCAGATTTAAGAATAATAAAATAATAATTAATAAATCAAGAATTTCCTGGTTCTTTGCAAAAGGCAGGCATTTAACTTTGAAACTACAGATGAAGTTTGAAATAAAATGGTTTATTAGGCTCAAAGTTAGGGTTTAAATTCAAAATCTGTTACTTTGAGAGACATTAGAGTTTAAAGAATTTCCTTTGATGAAAGGAAATGAAGTCTTGAAATCAGAGAAGAAAGTGTAACAAGCACTCTGGAAAGGAGAGATGAAAAAAATCAGATACAATTGAAAAAGAAAAGAAAATTTGGAAGTGGAATTAATACAATAAAATGATTAAGATGAAATGAAGTGCAGTGAAAAGGACAGAAAAATTGCCAATATTATATTACTGAAATCCCCCAATCAGGCAATAAAGTTAAACAAAGAGACATGAGAAGAAATTGATGAAATGAAATGAAATCAAATGAAATGCTAAAAACAAACCCCAATTCTGCACGGATGTGAAAACAATAAAATGGCATGGGATGACATGAAGTGCAGGGAAATGAACCAAACCTTGCCAAATTGATCCTCATTAAATTGCAATACTTCATTTCCTTCCATGAAATTAGTAATTTCATTTTGTAAAAGGAAATGAAATCTTGAAATCAGAGAAGAAAGTGTAACAAACACTCTGGAAATGAAATATAATAAATAAATGCAAGCGGAAAGAAAAAAGAAAATTTGGAAATGGAGTGAATTCTACAAAATTGATTGGGATGATGAGATGCAGTGAAAAACTGAGACTTGATAAAAATTATACACAATGAAATCTTGAAATCAGGGAATGAAGTCAAACAAGAGACAGGAGGTGAAACAGATGAAATCAAATGCAAAAAAGTTTCCTCATTTCATGAAAGGAAATGAAATCTTGCGATTTCAGTGATGATTAATTTGGCAAGGTTTGGTCCATTTCCCTGCACTTCATGTTATCCCATTTTATTTTATGGCTTTCATGTCATTTCAGAAAACTACAGCAAACCTTCATTTCAGAAACCACTAAGCCGAGAGCTCCAAGGACACTGCTACTACAAACGGCATGCCAAGGAGAGCATGGCACAGCCCCAACATTGCTCCCTCCACGTCCTGCTCCTTGTCACCAGCCACATGCTGGGCATCTCAGTCTCTGCAAAACCCTGATTTTACTGCTCTCCTTCGGGTTAGGCTTCAGAAAGCCACAAAGCTTAGAGCTCCAGGGACACCGCAACTACAAAAGGCATGCCAAGGGGACCATGGCACTGCCCGAACATTGTTCCCTCCACACCTTGCTCCTTGGCACCACCCATGTGTGGAGGGAGCAATTTGATTAGGATTAATGCCGTAATTAACATATGTGGAGGATATACATGAGATGGAAACTTACTCTAGGAGCTGTACATGTGATGGAGGAGATCCCGCCCCGGAGGAGACTTTGCCTGACAGCCCATCAGGGGAGAGACAGCTCCCGTTGGTTGGGCTGCAAGAGACTGCCCCTCGCAGGTGGGGTAGATCACCGGCTGCCCGGGAAAAAATGCTCCGTAAATTGGGCTGTGGAAGGAGCCTTAGCACATGAGAGCAGCTATCTGCGGCACACGCCTGAGGACGCTATTTCTGATTTCCTTGCAGGGAGCGAGGGCTCGCCAGGAGGGTCAGGTCTGCCCACCCCCTGGTCTTTTTCTCCCTGTGGTGCTGCTTCTTCCTTGGCTGTCTGTCCTGTCCGCACCTGTCCTGCCCTGCTCCGCTGCCTCCCCCAGGCAGCTGGTAGCCTGGAAAACCCAGGACTCCGCTGTTTCCCCGAGGGAACAGACGCCACCGTGATTCCGGCGCTGTCCGGCAGAGCCGGCAGCAGCTGGTCCGTGTGGCGAGCGGCCGATCCAGGCTGCTCGTCGCCGCTTGGAACGCGCCCAGCTGCTCGCAAGAGCCGCGCAGGCTGCTCGACCGCTGCTCACAGCCCACACGCTGCATCTGGCGGACCGACAAACACGGGGCGTCCTGAGGGAAAGCGGAAATGTTCTCCTTGTCTTCCAGTTCTTTCTTCGTCTCTCGTTCTTCTGTGCACACTTTTCTGTGCCACTTCAGTAGGAACTCTAATCTTTCTTTATCAGGACACTTCGTTCCACTTCATGTCATCCCATTACAATTCATTCTCTTTGCTTTATATTTTTTTTCTTTAAAGGCATTTAATACCAAATTTTGTTTTTAAATGGCATTTAATTACATCAATGTCTTCTTCTGTCTCTGCGTTTCACTTTGTTCCCTAATTTGGGGATCTCAATGAGAATCGTTTCAGCAAGATTTGGTCCACTTCACTGCAAGAAAGAACACTCTGCTGCCCAAAGATTGCTCCCTCGAAGCCTTTCTTGGCACAACCCATGTGCTGGGTACCTCAGCAAAAGGCTGCTTTTACTGCTCTGCTTAGGGTTATGCTTAGGGTTAGGGTTGAGAAAATCACAAAGCCCAGAGCTCCAGGCACCCTGACACTAAAAAAACGTGGCAAGAGGAGCATGGCACTCCCCCAACATTGCTCCCTCCACACTTTTCTCTTTGGCACTAGCCTCAGCAAAACACTGATTTCAGTTTGCCTTAGGGTTATGCTTGGGGTTAAGGTTGAGAAAACCAAAAAGCTGAGTGCTCCAGGGATGCTACAAGTGCAAAAGGCAGGCCAAGGGGAGCATGCCCCTACTCTGATATTTTTCCTTCCACTCCTTTCTGCCCACCTCCTCTTTTCAGCAAAAAGCAGCTTTTAGTGCACCGCTTAGTGTTAGGGCTCCTCTTAGGGTTCAGGTTGAGAAAAGCACGCAGCCCAGAGCTCAAGGCACCCTGACTCTACAAAACACATGCCAAGGCAAGCACAGCACTGCCCCAACATTGCTTCCTCCACACCTTGCTGCTCAGCTCCTCAGCAAATAGCAGCTTTTACTGTTCTGCTTAGGGTTAGGCATTGGAAAACCACAACTAAAACCACAACCTTGACCTCTAGGGACACTGAAACTGCAGAAGACATGCAGAAGAAGAGTGCTTTATATCATCTAACTGCATGTGATTACAATAACTTAATTTCTGAATTTTCTTTTATTTCTTTCCGTGGAATTAAATTTCATTGGAAGTGCACTCTGTCAGTTTCTTTCACTTTGTTCTATGATATCAGTATTTCACTTCCTTTCATGAAAAGAATTTCTTCATCTCATGAAAGGAAATGAAATCTTGCGATTTCAATGAGGATCAATTCAGCAAGGTTTGGTCCATTTCCCTGCATTTCATGTCATCCCATGCCATTTTATCGTTTTCAAGATTTTTTTTCCTTTTATGGAATGTAGTTGTTCATTTCAAGGACTAGAGAATTTAATTTTTTTCCAGATTTCCTGATATTCTCTATGAGTAAATTTAGTTGTGTTGTATAATTATGCAACTTTAAAAACAAGTATTATATATAGGAAAATATTAGCATGTGTTAGATAAAGGTGCGTCTGAACTGTAACTTTACTTATTTTCTGTTCCATATACCTACATCATATTGATTCTCTTAACAGTAGTAATTACTATTAGGCTTTGCCTGGAAAGCCTGAAGTTATCTACTGAAATTAAGCCTTTGAAATTTATGTTCAAATATTTTCCTTTCCATCGAGCAGTTTTATTTCTAAGAAATGTTCCTCCACACCTTTTTGTGTTATACACACATCTGTTGCTTAGATGGAGCATATATTAAATCTGTCATTTCTCAAAGGAGGTGGTAAAATTGTGATTCACACATATAAGAGGCAAGCAGAGATGGAATTTTTTTTTAACGCAGCTCCTAGAAGTTTGTTTGTCTGATGGCTCCCTAGATGGTTTTCATTATCTCCTTCATGAAACATTATCCCCCTTTTCCAAGATTAAACAGAATGTGATAAAAATTCTATCACTTCAGAAAAATAAATCAACTGCAGGGGCAACCACTTCCCCAGTGACAAAAAGCCACTTGCCTTAAATGGGGGCTTTGTGTCAGCATTTTATTGCACCTGCAACTTTATACCGTGCTTCTCAGGGTAGTAGTTGAGGCCCTAGCTAACGGGTTGTTCTGACCGATGTGTTTTCAGTCCTTCATGCCATCAGCTTTGTTCACACTGACAAAGGGAACATTTCTCAAGAACAGGGTGCCCTTGACGAGCACTTATGCCCCTTTTAAGGCAATTTTTTTATTCTGCTCGTATGAAAGAACTAAGAACATGGCCAGTTACATTAGTTTAAAATGTCTGCCAAAATGGTCCCAAGTTGCAGTTTCATAATCTTTGTTTTCAGAAGGATTTAGGTGAGAATTTAAACATACTTCCAAAAATTAGTATATTCCACATTGCTGGAGTTCACTGTGAGGGTGAAACAAAATTAATTCCGTCCAACCTCCTCTCAGCATGAAACTTGTGCAGCTGTGTAAGAATATGAATTAAACATTAGTAAAACGGAAATAGGGTTTGCATTTACCTGTCTTTTGTCCTGGTGCTGCAAGATGGGATCAGATCCTATCACTAGACCAGGTTATGTTGGATTCTGGCTAACACTGCTCTTCTGTGGACAAAATCATACTTGGCAGGGCTCAATGGAATGGAAATCACATCTAAATGTGCTGCATGAACCCGAAAAGAAAGAGAAGAGTTGTTAGATAAACATTATGGAATTGTTTATCCTTAGCCAGTAACTCTGAGAAGAGAGAAGCAGTATGTTCCTACCACAGAAATAATACCTTTTGCAATTCCTTTATTATAATCATAAAATTATTTATATTGTAAGTGATCTTCAGAGTTCATGGGGTTCAACACCACCACTGAGAGCAGATCAGGTTGCTGAGACTTAGAATATAGATAGGTAAAGAGCAGACAAAAAAAATGAATATATGAACTCTACTTTTCTGCAGGCTCTTTAGTTCTCTGACCTCCATTCCTTTTGTCTAGACTCCCACTATCCACCTCCCCCTTGGGTCTTTTTATGCTTTTTTGCTGCAATCATAAATTAAATATGACACCACTGATCCTTACGTTCCTCTCACCATCCCTTTCCCACATTACTTCTATCACCAAAATTTGTCTGTTTTGGTTTTTCTATTTTCCTAATACACAAACATTGAGGAGTTTTTCTGCTTCTTATGACAGAATAGACATGATTTACCTTTATGAGCCTGATTTGTAGGTACTTGCTCTCTTGCAAGTTTTCTCCATTTTTCTTTTCCCAGCTATCGTTCCCCGAGTCTTGTTGAAAAGTCTAAAGACAGCAGGATGTTTCAAATCCAACTGAACAATTATGGCTCAGGAAAACATTCTGGAGTAGACTGACACAGGCAGAGAAACTGCCACTGTTATGAAGAATGGGAGAACCCTTGAAAAAAAGCAAAAAAAGCAAAACTGATCTTCTCTTTTCATCAAAATGCCACTTCCAGCCCTCTCTGTCAGGTGGACAATCAGGTTGTCTTTGATGAGCATCTGGGCCTGTTTGTCTTTGCTTATTTGTTCCCTACCTCCTTATTGCGAATCTCCTTCTAAGTCCCATAAATGCTGTTGCACATTGTGAAAGATCTTTCCTTCCTCCCAAATCCATTGGCACCCCTTAAGCCTTCTGCCACTTTTGTTCTCTATCCTACTGGGGGAATGAATGTAGTCTTTGTTTTGCAGGGAAAAAGCAAAGAATACTTCCCAGATTTTTAATTTATGACTGGTTTATAATTGTTGAAGTTTCTGCAAAATAAATAAAGACATCAGTAATTTTTATCTTTTTTTTCCCCTCTCAAAATACTGAAAGGGACATCCCAGATTTTCCCTACAACTTTGGCAAGTTGGTTTCTGGTCTAAGGTAGAGGTAAGATTGTAGCCTCCAGTATTGATCAGCTGGAAGAAGCATAAAGAAAAGGAAAGACATAAAAACTAGGCCCAAGGAATCTCAATTGTTCAGCAAGTCCATTCTAAGGCAACATCATTTCTGGCAGGCTTCTGCATAAGCTGCTGTTAGAGACCATGAGTGACAGGAGCTCTGCAGTCTCCCAGAGAAGTAGTTCCTTGGTCTTCATTGTCCACATTTCAGAGGATCCCACCTAGCCAGTGCCTTACCTGCATGTCTTGGTGTGGCCAAAGTCCACTACTTTTTGTGTGATCTACAGCTGATAAAAAGGAGGCTGATCTTCACCTCTTTGCAGCAATCTTTCTGTAGTTCTTCCTTCCTTCAGTCACCTCCCTTTTGTGCCAAAAATGCCTTGACTGAACAGTGATAGTCACTAAGTGATGCCAGGTAGAAGTAAAAGATAAGTTTGCTCTTCTTGAGACTCTATTCACGTGCAAAATAAAATCAATCCACCCCAAAACACTTTCTTCTCAGTGTTTTCTTTTCTTGAACACATACTTGCATAAATATTCATAACTATACATCTTATAATAGTTTTATTTATTATAGTAATTTTCAAAGATGTTTATTACATTAGTCCTTGAAAGATGGTTTAAAGTTTGTTTCTTAATGAGAGAATTAAACTTGTATATTCTGCTTTACTGTCATAAAAAAAGGGGTTGATTACAGCTAAGTAGCATAGTCAGGTGTGGAATTCAATATACTAAGATTCAGTCAGTCTCCATCTTTTTCCTCAGTATTGATCTATTGTACAATTTAGGTTTATTTGCCTAAGATGAACTAAAAGAATCAAAGTATAAAGGGAACCTGAGTCAAGACAGGATTTATGTTACTTAGGGAAAGGATGACCCCATGTAACTCTAGCATTAAAGAAAATTTGTTTCCACAAATCTTACAAGAAGAAAAATAAAATATCTACTACCAGAAGAAAGCTGAATTACTCCTTGGAAAGTTGAAGACTTTTTTGAGTTTCTCATGAGGAACCTGAATCCCAGAAACTGTTAAAAAAATAGTTTATGAATCCCATGAAGTTGATACTTTTGATTTTGCAGAACAAGGCTTCATTCTAAAATACAAATCCATTTGGTTTCTGTATTTGCTGTTGTTGCCTTTTTTTTTCCCTCTGAATCAACATAACATTCTAAAATCTACTGTGGAGTTGCAAGTTGGACTGCTTGAGGCACAAAGATCAGCATGCATCGTATCTGGATTGCATGGCAATATTTGTAGAGAAAATTTGAGCTAAATACTTACTAAACCACTACATGATGCTTTCAGGCAGCTGTACTTTAGCTAGTTCAACAAGGTAAGTCTGTTTTTATACTTTTCTCTGGAGCCTGTGTCCCATGAGATTCCAAATGCTTTCAAGATATTGAAAAGTCAACAAAAATTCAAACCATTTTGTAACCAGTGGGATGTGTTGAGAACATCACAGAGAAAAGCCCAAGGAGAAAAAGCCATAAATAAGGCCATAATTTGTAAAGGAGGGAAATAGAGTTTAATGAATATAGGCATCACAGAAGCTAATGATGTATCCTAATTATCTCCTTCTTTAACAAAATTTTGCAACATGTCCAATTAGCATCAAGAAACCTGAACCTGTTATGCTAGAAAATGGCTAGCTATTAATATAATCACATAAGAGTGTATAAAAAATTAATTAAAAAAGCAAAACCAGGAACTAATATACTGTAGGTACAGCTCAGGCTTCATAAAATCAACAATCACAGAATGGCCTGGGTTGGAAGGGAACTTAAAATCATGCAGTTCCTATCGCACTGAGGTAGGCAGGGACACCTCTCATTAGAACAGGTATCTAGGAGCTCTGTCCAGCTTGGCCTTGAGAGTTCCTGGGAGTTGTATTATCAGTGCTAAGAGATATCTTGCACACTTTGGGGTGTTTGTGGTAGATGAAACATAAGCCAAAACGAGCAACTCAATGCAGTCTTTCTTTTGGCTTCTGAGTTCAGATTAACAGCTTTCCAAACTTCACAGAACCAGATTAGTACTAAACTCGATCCACATTAACATCTCTGTGAGCAATTAATCCACAACTATAACTTTCACTAAGATAATCAGTTTTATTAACTGTCACATATTAGAGACAGATAGCATAATTTGTTTAGCTTTAGAGTTTGTGGGAAAAAAAGGAAAAGTAATTTTGTCAAGAGACTTAACTACTTTGAACCTATCTTTCTTTGCAGACCACGCTAATAACAATTACTTTAAACTCAAATGAGAAGGAGGTTTTTCATCCTAGATTAGCCAATAATTTCCTGTTGAGGCCATTTAAGTACACGAGGTTGAGATTAGAAGTCTCGATGGTCCCAGAGAGGTGTGAGATTTACATGGGGCAATCTAAAACCTTAATTGATGGTTTTAGACACAATGCTATTATCTAGGATCAGCGAATTGTCTTCCTGCCATAGGCTCCCTGTCACCCCACTCCTATCCACCGTCTCTTTGGTGCTTGTCTGTCTTGCTCCTAGGAGAACTGATGAAGGTATCATCTATTTAATTAATCGGAGGCATGTGACTTCTTGCCAGTGAAGAGTACAGTAACTTGGAGCAGGGACTATATATTCTGAGCTACACAGAAAGAGCCTATCTTACACAGAATAAATTAGACCACACTTTAGACAGAAGATAATCACGAGACAGTGGAGGAGTCAAGGCATCACACTCATTAAAGTTATGCCTGCAAAGGACTGAAATTTCTTTGAACAGACATCAGTTTTGACAGGTTCACTGCCACCTCACCATTCCTGCTTTATCCATAACTCTACAAAGAAAGGACAGTGAGACAGGAAAAACATGTTAAAAAAAAGTTTTAAATAAAATCAAGTATTCTTCAGATCACTCCAAGCTTTTAAGATTTTATTGGTTTCCCCGCTCTGTTAATGTCAACAAATAAACTGTCTCCTCTCCCATAAATATCTGCGGTTCCTTTTTGCTGTTGTGTTTGAAGCCAGTAGGAGAATCTTCTCATGGCAGTAAAAAACAAGATCAAGGACACACTTGTTTTCTTTATCCACTATCATTTCTCCATTCATCTCTGCTTCATGAAAAGCATGAGTTTCAGAGAACCCCTCAGTGCTGCAAATGAGCACTTTTACACACGCAGTGCTGCAACTGACAAGGTACAAACTCATGTGTTTATTCTCTTCAGTAGCCAGAACAGGATAGGTCTCTGTCCTTCAGCAGTCTTTGCACAGCAGGTCTGCATTCACCACAGCTCTCATCCTTCTGCTGACAAGATGAAAAGTACCCTACAGGGGGCAAAATGGGATTCTTTAGGCAATTTTGGCAGACAACCTTCAAAGGAGAAGCCATGCCTCAATAGTTCCACACACCAGCTTGTAGACAGTAAAACCTTAGTACCATGATATACATACTAAATGACGCCGTTAATACGTAACTTCTAATATGTATATTTACATATATGCAAATATACACAGACTGAAGCACAGTTACATTGTTAGTTAATTTTCCTTGCATATAAAGACACAATAATAATGTACAATGGGCAGGACAGGAAAAAAGTGAGCTTGAAGTGGGAGAAGGAACAAAAACGTGGGAAGTAAGAGAATAGGGTGGTGATAGAAAAAGGTGGTGAAGAAAAAGAACATGATAGAGAAGGGTGAGGGAGGGATATAAATGCAATGAAGAAAAAAAAGGATTAAACAGGATATCCAGACAACCATCATGCTATAAGGATGAAAACAAAAAAACAACAAATATCTAAGCCTCATCCATATGCAAAAGAGCACAAAAGTTGGATTCAAAGAAAGTAACAAAGTAACAGTCCACAGGACAATTGTAAACAGCACTGAAGACAGGCCATGCTGCTTATTAAGAGCAGTAGTAAGCTGTACCCTAAGCATCCACGGTTCTTATCTCTCTCTCTCTCAAAAAAAAAAAAAAAAGACATAAAACATATCAGTTTTTTTTTCTTCTTAGATGCACACCCTGAATAAAAAAGAATCCAAAATATTAAAAAAGAAGTGACACTGGAAAATCAAGCTCTCCTGGGAAATGACGCTTTCCTGTTACCATGGGCAGGTGCTTATATGAGGTAGGACAAGAACCTCAGTTTCAGCAAATATCCTGTCTTTCCTAAGACAGACAAGAAAGTATCATTTTCAGCCAATTATTTCCCTGATATCTTAAGATTTCCTCAGTATCTTTAGCTAGCAGTGACTTGCCAAATAAAATAAGGTGTTAGAGGAGGCTATGGACTCTACAAAAGTCTACTTTGCAAGCAGGTGCTTGTTGATGCTTTCGTCCTTGCTTGAAGTCAATGTAAAAAGACATTGCTCCTTTTCTCAGCTTCAAAGGTTCTTTGAGTCTTTATACTTGAAATTACCATAACCCACCTGTGGAAACAAGAAGTCTTCAATGCTCACAGAAAAGGACTTACAAGGGTAATCAATTTAAAGCGAATGAAATGACAATCTTGAGCAGTGTTTTTGAATAAAAGCAGTAAAAAGTCATATAAACCTTACCTATAGCAGTGACATGATTAACAGGCTCACGCTGAAGAAGACAAGAAAACATTGTACTAAAGATTTTTGCTGTGGCCAGGGATAATTCTTTCTGACAGAAGCAGTGAGAGACAGTCCAAGGTCTTGTGCTAAATGAAAAATGGGTGGCAAACTATGAGTATAGATTTTAATGACTTGTTTTTATTAGTGCTGTTAAGATCTACTGTATAATCTGTCCCCAGAATAATTTTCCTGTGGGTTTTCTGTGAATTAGGCATGCACAAGCCCCTTTGGCTTGAATGGAAATTGTGCAGTGAAATCTTGTACAACTCTGAAAATATGTATATATCCTTGCTACAGAGAACAGGATATTTTCTATCAGACCTCCTCATTTGCTTTACACATTATTGAATAAATGCATTTCTACTAGCCTTCAGCGTTTAAAGCTGTTAGCTGATATGAAATAAAATTATTGTGTGCCTGAGACAATCATACAGTGCTCTTTCTGAGATCTTTACAGCAAAGACAGTTCACCAACATTGCTAAACATATCCTAAGCCTTCATTAAAAAGTGAAATTTTTTTCCCATGGATTTCATTCTCAATTTTATTCTTGCATCCAAAATTCACTGCCTCTATCTGAGTGCATAACTTTCCATTGTGGCAGTAGTAGTTTTTAAGGGATTATAAGATTACTTGTTAAAATACCCATGAACCTAAAGCGAAATAAAAAAGTTATTTAAAGACCAACTCAGAATGATTTGAAGGCCAGGTATCTCATAAATTAGGTGAGCCAGGTAAATCTGATCAGAGAGCAAAGCTATGGACAAGGGCAGGAGTCAGACTCTTGCTTGCACAAATGTTCTGTGACACCTGCACACTGAACAGGCACATTTTAGGCTGTGGAGTTTCTATGTAGCTGACAAAGAGAGGTAAGTGTCTCCCCTGGTCTCCAGCTAGCATAAAGACATCGCAATCAACAAATCCGAAGCACCATTATAGAAAATCAAAAATGATAAAAATCGCTTGAAAAAATATTTTTAAATGGATGTTCTAGTTTGCACACACAAAAACTTGTTGAAAATCTGTTTTCTTTAAGAAATAATAATAAAAAAATCCTACTCTGTCTCATATTTTAAACTGCTGCTATCTTCCATCTTAGAAAAATGATTCTCCTACTCTCTTCCACCAAAAATGTTAGCAAAAAAAAAAAAAAGAGTGAAGAAATAATAATTTTTAAATTCACTATTTATTTTTCCCTTTGTAAAAATGAGAAACTGAGTGTTTTTTAAATTAAAGAAATTATTCACTTCTTGTTTCTAAACTTTTTCTTAGTCTCTTAACCTACAAGAATAATAATATTCAGAATACTCAGGGAAATGAAAAAAAAAAGTAGAAGTAAAAAAGAATACCAGCATTTTCAAGACTTTATACTAAATATATGAGCTCTTCATTCATCATTATTTGTTTTCATAAAAAATATTGGATTGCCTTTCAAAGTGGTCATCTGCTTCTTATAAATATGAAACTGTTTTGAAACTGAGATCCAGGCAGGTTTGTTAATCCTAGGTTCTTAATTTTTAGTAACCTACTGCTCACCTTGTTTTTAATTCAAGCAACTCTTATACACAGGTGCAATACTTCATAAAAAATATGCTTAAAGATAGTGTGCATAACAGAGCTAAAAAAGTAGTAATGTCACTTAATATTACATTGACAATATATAAATGTTAGCACATCTGGAACTTTAATTGAAAGAGACATTGGATGTTAGTTTTTAAGAGCAAGATATAATTTTTGAAGAATATATAATTTTAATTAAGCTAACTTTGTCTTAAAAGAAGAGGTTAGATGCATAACTAATAATTAGGAATCAAACATCAGGAAAATAGCATGTTTCTGCCTGAATAAAACTGTTTGAAAATGACTTTCGTGTTCATGGACAACATTTCCAAATGTCAGTTTTTAACAAAAGACCTGAAGACATCTGAAAAGATGTTTTTATTAACAGGAAACTAAAATTTTTGACTTCTTTTCAATGGCAGGAAGGAAGAAGGAAGTGGTTGATTTTTCCATCTGACTCATAACTTAAATAAACAGGTTCAAGTAGTGAATTTCAGATTTAATGGTGCTTTCAAATGTAATACAAAAAACCTTGGAGCTGTGAAGCCATGTGCCTTCTTTAGGCTTTGATTGATTTTGCCACACACAGGACTTCAGTCTGTTGTTTCAGGTCATGCTCCCTATTATTTAATCTATTCTGCCTTACAGGACGTATTGCAAGCATCTCAAAAACTCATGCTCTTGCTGGGTCAAGTTCTTCCTGACTCTCTGCCTGTCTATCCATTTTTGTCCTAAAATCATTACACTTAGAGTTGAACACTCCTGGCATTTATTTTGGAATCAAGTCTCTATATATATAGATCAATGCATATCTATATATCAATATATGGATGTGCCCTCATCTCCAGAAACTGGCTGTTGATTTAGATGATTTGCTGGGTAATGCAAATTTCTTACAAAAGAAACATATTTTTCTGTCTCTTCTAACAGAAGAACAAGAGTCAGAATCTTGAAAAAGGTGCTGAAAAAGAACTTAGTGACTATTGCAGGTGAGAGAACAGCAGGACTTTGACATGCACATGTAATAAGTCTCCTAGCGATTAGAAAGGCTGGCCACCTAGAGTTTGGAACTGGGGCATGGTGACAAATCCTGGCTGACAGGCCAAGCTGTGGTTCTGCTCATTTCTGTGCAGATCATGTTACAAAATGATACAACATTTCCTCTGCAAAAATTGTACTGATATGTTGCTTAATTGTGCAGCTTTACAGAAAGAAGTTCAGGACTTTTGAAATTGTGCTGCAGTTGAGAAAAGTTCTAAAAGTGGAGAGCAACAGAGAGCCAGAATGTTCGGATACCTGTTGATGGTGAATCACTGTATTTTAACTCATTTTAACTGATCAGCTTATCAACAACCATTTTCAGAAAGTATTTCAGTGTGGCAAATGCCTATAATAGTCCGAATGGTTTCTTCAGTTGCTACTGATTTTTTGTTTTGGTTAGGTTTATTTTCTGTTTTGGTTTTTTTTTTATTTTTATTTTATGGGAGAATCAGGATTTATCTAAAGCATGGCTGCAATTGGCATTGTAAGTAGGCTTTTAGCTCATGCAGTAAGAGTAGCTGTTCTGACTTAACCATCAGGTAGTTAAAAAACCCATGATAATTTTTTTTCTCATTAGCAAGCATGATTTTCTTCAAAGTCATAAGGTTTATATTAGAACTTTTGTTTGTGAGGGTAACAAAGGGATGAGAAAATTGAAATGAGAGCAATAATAAGTGAATGAGGAAGTGCAGTAGATATTTTTCTCCTGGAAAAGCATTTGTGGAAAGTGGTGGAAGCAGTGGAAGAAAGTGGAAGCAACTGAGTTGATACATCTTAAAAATTAGTAAAGTTCAGTCTGTTTAATGCGAGGTATTACCACATTTTTCCTATTAGCAAATCTGATTTGTTTTGGGGATTACGCCAAGAACTGTCCAGTCTACAAAACCTTTAACATTTTACATTAGTACCTTGAAAAGGCATTGTTGTGGATTTGCACTGTACTGCTGGAAATAGCAAAACATTGACATTTCAAACTAGAATAAGCATCTTAACCTTGTAAGAGCTGCAATACACTATTTACTGTTTTGTTATTACTAGCCCTGGGGCAAACTCTAAAAGAAAGTCTAAAAAGCAGAAGCCTCAATTACCTTCCTGCAGGATGGAAGTAAATTGTTTGACCTGATTAAAAACAAAAATATAGGTAGCTCTAAGTGGGTAGGGAGGACCTTTAAAGCATCACCTTTATAGCATTCCATTGAGAAAACATCATTCTCCCAAGAGCAAATAAAAGAAAGGATTCACTTTAGGGAAGTAGAATGTTTGGTACGTGTCTAGTAAATGTGAAACACAAACTGTAACAGGTGTGACTTTTGACCAAATGGCAGAAGTACAGAAGGGAGCACTCATCCCACAGCTTCTACTCTGGAAGAGACAATATTTTCTTTTCTACTCACTATGGATTTATACTTGAAGAGGAGAAAATAGATAGGGAAGAAGGCCAAAGACAAGCAAGGTAAATTTTAACTCCCAAATGTAGCAGTGTGCAACAGTAACAGCAGGCTCTCCCCTCTCCCCTCCTGTGATAATACAAGGAATTGGTGAACTACAAGCAAGAGAAATCTACTTGTGAGAGGAGCAGAGAACCCACACCAGCACACACAAATAGTTCTGATCTCGGCTGTAAAATGTGCCCATGTTGGACTGCATTTAAGAAGTCTAAAACATTTGCTGCTGAAATTAAACTCTGGAAGGAGGCTGAAGAGTCACCATGGATTGTTATCTGGAATGACCATGTCCATGTGCAGCAGTAGCCAACAGAAGATGACAAAATGTTGAGCATTGTTAGGAAAAATCTTGAGAACAAGGCAAGGGTTGTCTTTTGCCTGTGCAAAACTCCTGGCACTCATCCCTTGAATATTTAATGCAGTCCTGGTCTCCACATCACAGAAGAGATGTAGCAGATTTGGAAGCAGAGAAGGGCAACAAACACAATCAAGGGATGAATTCCACATGAATTAAGGGATGAATTCCACATGTTTGAAGGGTTTGAACCTCCTGGGATCTTAGATTTGGTGAGAAGAAGGTATGTTGGCAGGTTGACTGAAGCTTACAAGATGATAAATATAGTGGGTTGAGTGATTGCAGGATGGGTCCATCCTCCCTGCCCCCCCTTGCTCACATCCAGTATTAGGGGTACTTGTTAAAAAATAGGGGGACATCAGTTTAAAACGGATTAATGCCTTTTTACAGAGAAATTGATGGATTTTAGGAGCTGCTGCCACGCACGTTTTAAGTGGTAGAAGAATGAGTGGTTGAAAAAGGTTCTGAACAAACTCCTGAACAGATTTATGAGAAAATACTAAAGGGAATAAGTACTGTCTGATGTGCTTAATACAATGGCTGTGGAAGTTGGGAAGGACAGGTGAACAGATTTGAAAAACGATCCAGACTCATATGTTTCCCCTTGCTAATGAACAGCTCGTTTTGCTACCGTCATGGTGGAATGCCTGGCTAGATGAATCATTGTATTACCATCCAGTAGGGATTTTTTTGCCGATTTTTACAGATACAAAATTATTGATGTTTTTAAATTCAAGTCATTGCTTCAGGCATAAATTTGAAAATTTAACTCATTTCAAAATCCTAATAATCTTTCCTTTGTTAGTATTTTCCTCTTTTTGCTAATTCACATAGTAAAGGAAACACTTTTTTTTAAAATTTTTTTAAACTATAGATATGTCCTTTAAAACAGAGGCAGGACTTAATTAGTCCATGCCTTCTGTATCTCATATATATACTAATGTCCATAAGTACATTCATGAGCACACATTTTTCAAAGAGGAGCTTTGTGTTGGAACCCAGGGGGTTCCTGTGGCATCTCAGAATGATCCAAACCCTGGTCAGGAGGCTTTTCAGNTCTTCTTCTTCCTAACCTCCATCTTCTTGGTGATGTTGGCACTTTTGGATTGGTTTGTCACAGAGCTGGACAATGTAATGTAAGGGTCACGGATTGGAAATTAATGGTAAACATTGGATACGTAGTTGATAGTATAAAAGAATAGAGCTGACCCGGGGTGGGAGCAGAGTAGAGTAGACAGACAGAGCAGAGTAGACAGTGTGCAGGACACAGTGTGCAGGGCACAGTGTGTCTCAGAAAGTTTTGCTGTGTCGACCTCGGCTGGGCAGAGAAATCTACTTTTGATAAGGAACTAATAAACTGCCTTGAGAACATGAACTAAGGACTCCAGAGTGCTTCTTCGGCTCAGCCAGCTGATTAGAAAAGGACTTTTTGTACACTGCTGGAGAACCCGGGACAGAGAAGTCTCCGGCACTTTGGAGGTTACAAGTTGGGCACTGAAAAGCAGGAGAGTCTGTGAATTTCATGTCTGCCACAATTCCCTCTCTCTCTTCTGTCCAGTGTTTAACACCCTAGTCGTGCTTGCGTAGCTGCCTCTGTCCAACTCCAGAATGATGGAGCTGGATCTCCCTCATAGGAACTACCAGCTCTGCAGGGCTCCCCCGTGGCCTCTGCCTCTTCAGAAGACTTGAGTGTCAAAGACATAACACACAGAACAAGACAATTGTTGCAGTCCTTTCATATTGTGCCCTGCTTAAAGTGAAGCCTGACTTCCACAATGTCACAGTCTTTATTTCTAGAAACCATGGTTATTAACAGATAAAATGAAAACATGATAGAACTAGTGATAGGATGTTAATAACATTTTGTTCTTATTATCTTTCCTAAAAGTTACAGCTTATGTGATGTTTCAAAACTCTTCTGTGAGATAAAGAGGAGGGATATCCATATTCTCATTTTCCATGTGAATGTACTTCCATTAATTGTCTTGAGGCTGTACCATCTATCTAGATTGCAAAAGAGGCGACTGGAGATTGGATGAACTGGAACTTCAATTTACCAATTCTCTATACTCTTTTCTATCCCCTGGTGGATGTTGTTTTCACTGGACATTATGATAAAATAAGAAGTTTCTTATGCTGAAACAGTACTCCTACTTGTTTTATGACTGCAGTCTGGCTGTCTTTTGACTGTCCTCCCTCGTTATCATGTGAATGTCTGTTTTAATTTCTTTTGCCATGAGTGTATCTGCCTGGAAATTTCCATCCAGCTTGCTATAAAAACAAAGAGGACATTATTCCCAGAAAATATGGTCTCTATACTGCTGAAAGAAGTTTTCCCTTGGTGTTAATGTGTCTGTATACTCCACTTCCTACTTATCTTTTAACTTGGTTGTATTCTATGCAGGTTCTTACACTGCAGCCAAGACTGTGGTGTCTGAATACCTCGTACAGCTAGGCACCCATCAAGGTGAGCTACAGCGAGCAAGTTTCCACTCCATTCCCTCTCCTCACATAAAAGAATGTTATATTGGACCTGGATGAACATATTCCACAGATACTAATTGCTTTTGAGCTTCTGCAAATGAAATTAAGGTCAAAGAAGGAAGCATTACAGTAATGCTTGAGGGTTGATTTTTTTGGTCATTCTTAATCCTAATTTCAATGTTGCAGGCTCAAAGATGAGAACAGAGGTAAAATTATGCATCCTGAACCTAGGAGTAGCATCCCTAAAAAGAGAGAGTGCTCAAAAAGCACTGCTGTCCAGATAGTAATTGAAAATTCCTAAAGATGTGGCAGCATTTGATCTTATTGTATTGAATACTTATTTGCAAAGACTTGTCATAAACACTGATTATTATGATTTTATTCTGTGGCTCAGTAGGTAAATTGCTGCCATCAGAAGAATGTCTCAGCTTTGGCGTTCTATCCCCAGAAGCAACACTTCACACTGTTTTTTGGGTAGTATTTCTCCAATTAAGTTTGGCAGCAATGACCTGAAAGCACTTGCAAATTTTATTATTTGTGGCCACATAATGTAACTTTTTATAGGAGACTTTACAATTTTGAAATGTAATTGGGGGCGCTCAGCAACATACATTGCCAGACAAATGTCAGCCAACAGGCCCTTACTAGGTTTACTGCAAACTGCTGGAGCCATACTTTACTGCAGTCTGCTACCGTGATGTTGAGAAAAGATACTGTCATTTATGATGTCTGAAGAGCTGTGTCCTCACCTGTAGCTTCAGTTGCCAGTGCTGCTGCACAAACAAAGTTGATGGAGCACATTATGGATTTTTCACTTGCCTGGAAGAGGAAAATCAATTTCCATCTAATAGAGCAGGAGGTCACTAAATACTACTAGCTGCTCTGTGACACTGTAGGCTTAAGCAGTCCTCATATGAGGCAGAAAAGAGTAGGATTCTGGAGTGCATTAGAACACAGATAAATAGAGAGGAAAATTAGACACTGATAAAAATGATCTGAGAAAAGAGATTAAGCTGCAATTTTTAAAAGATATCAGGACATAAAGTCTGCACAAAGAAGCTGGAACAACTCCATTTGAGTCAGACTTGCTACATAATAATCTCTTATGACGGAGAGCTTGAGCTTACATGCACACAGTAAATCTACCACAGGTGCGACTGTAGGTCATTCAGTGAAAGAGTGCTGCATCTCTGAGTGACGTATAATGTTTTGCGATTGAAAGTAAGTTTAAAATTATATAGGCAGCTTACTGCTGTAAGATATTTAGGAGACTAGGTATGAACAAATAAACAAAGAAATAAAAGGAATCCAGATAATAACCTAGAAGACAAGCCGGGCCATTATCCTTGTGTTATATAGTCATTTTCATATTGAGGGAATGACCAAGAGAGTCGGCGGGACAAAAAATACCCGCATACATCTGTGGCTAAAAGCTGAATATATCTTCACACTGTGATAAAATAATCAGTTTGTATCTGTGTAAAAAGAGGTTTGGGGGTTTTTTGTTTAGCATGAGAACATGGTGAATATCCTGTCCTTGTTTTTAACTGCCAGGTGAAAAATTCATTACATGGAAAAACACACACCTGGCGTTTGTTGTTCAGATCTGGCAGGCTTTGCTGCTGATAGGTGGGTGTGTATGGGATCCTTTATAATGCTGCAAACAGGGAGGAGACCAGGCTGAAGCAACCGGGTGAGCCTGATCACACAGGTTTTCCATAGTGGGTGGTGATGAACATGTGTGTTCAGTAGCTGAAAGAGGAGCGACCCAAAGCCAAATTGACTCAATGAGGAAATATCAATCCCTTAGGAAGTGTTCCTGTAGGATTTGTACCATCTAGAAGAGAAACATTACATTGGGAATTGCAGAAAGATACAGAAATGCAATAAGGAGAAGCCAAAGGACTTTTGTTTGAAGGTATAGGACAAGCAGTGCAGTGAGGCAACTAAGGCCAGACAGTTGAGAAGAAAAGGGACTGCAGAGGTTAAAAAAAACTAACCCTAAGAAGTCATCACTCTCATCTCTCATTTATTATCCAGATATCCATAATGAAAAAAGTGCGGATCACTGTAGTCCTGGGAAAGGCATGTAAGAAAGAAAAATATACATAAACCTGAGGTACCTTCCCACTTCAAATATTCCTTTATTGTGCAAATTGCTCAGCTGACTTTAGGAAGGATATCACTTTTAGTGAATGATGTCAGAGTGAAGTCTTAAACAGATCATCAGTGAATAAAACAGCGTTATAGTGCTGTCATGCCAGCTCAGGATCAATTAGAACATGTCACAATTTTGCTAGAAGGAGTTTACTCATTACCAGCACTTGCAGCAGTAGATTGTCATAGAAGCAAACACTTGCCAAAGCAGAGTCAGTAAATAGAAGAGAGATGCTCTTCAGGAAACAGGCTTGGTTTTTCTCTTTGTGGGTAGAAATATCACACAGTTGCAAAAGAACTACTAAAAAAAAAAAAGGAAAAATAAAAAAATACTCCCTTAATTTAATTGCATTTTCTCAGTACTTTAGAGAATTTATGAGAGTGAGATATATATCTACTCAGCATCTATTCCATCTTGAATTATATTCTCTTGGGTAAAATTTTTGATGTTTCACTGCACAGGCAATGAAGCAAAGAATGGATCCAAATTGGTTTTTAAATTAATCAAACTCACAGTTAAAAAGCAGAGCATCATCACTTAGGTTAAATGTCAGTTGTTCATCTTCACTTTCATGTATTTTTTTGAATTTACCATAATTGACCTTTTCAAGTGTAGCACCCAGTTAAAACCTGGAGAAAATGACAGTATGATAAGAGAAGGACAATTTCAGTTATGACAAAGTCATTATATAGAAGATGAGATATGAAGATGTTAATTAATCTCTTCTCACCATTTTCCACAGTAGGGCAATTACACTTTCGGATTGATGTTTCTTGTAATGGATGTCATACCACAGCTGAATTAAAGGTGGGCAAAGAAGTTACAAAAATTACTTTAAAAGAAGTGGGAAAAGCTTTATTCAAAGCTACATAAGTGAGTGGAAAAATATGATGGATTTATGTGAGTTTTATATTGGGGCTTTAGTGCAAAACTGGAAATTTCTTCAGGTTTTGATAACTTGAATAAGATAGGTACTCTTTTGCCTACTGAATTGCCTTTGAATTTCCCTCTTTGATCCTCTTTTTTTCCAGTCACAGACTGTTCTTTGTTAAAATAGCACAAACTTTCTTCGGGAAGAAGAATGAAAGCACCTTGTTTGGAGTATCCCTGAATAACTATACCAGCCAACGAAATTTCTTATATGCACCTCCTTGTACATGTCACTGCAGTCTGCCTCTTCTTGCTACTCTACTGAATACAATTAGCATCTGGCAGCAGGCACATTTTTATCTCAGTTTATGAGAAAATTCAGTTTTTGCAGTAAGCCCTGAATGTTTAGGACACAATAATAGCTGTTCTTGCTTGAGTGCACTGGAGCATGTTGGAAGGTAAGCTGGGGGCTAGCTGTGAGTCAGGAAGTGCATGCATGGGCAAGGTTTGTGCCAAGAAGGAATTGCTTCCCTTAATATTTGGCAGATGAACAATATTGGTGAAGTCAATGGGTCTATTCACAAACTTACACACTTTGGCAGTTTTGGGGGCAGTCTACTCATTTGCCAGGCTGCATAAACAGAGCTTTCACCTGCTTCCGCTAAACCAGGTTAGAATAACCTCATTGCTTTTAGAGGTACAAAACACAAATGAAAGATGCGAGACCGTTGCAGTGAATGGAGTGTTAATCAGAAGTCTTATTTCCAACTATCTGTTGTTGGCTTAGGACCACGCAAGTTATTCTGGGATGGTTCTTGTGTTTCTAGCGTAGACAAATCTCCCATTGGTTTCACACCCCATTTTGCTGAAAGTAGTGTTGATTGAATGTACTTTTGGTCTGCATCATTATCCCAGCTTTCCCTAGTGAGCTATGTTACTGTTTTTTAACTGGCATTGTGTGTGTCAATCTTTAAGTCACATCTGCTACTAAAAAGGTCTTCCTATATCATTCATCATTTGTTCGTGATTCTTCAGTAGTTAATAAAATCCTTTGAACCAAATAATGACAATAGCACTACAAATAAACTGAGTGATTTCATTACACTTCACATATTTTATTTTGGCTTTCACTGTTATGAGAACCAAGCAGCTTGGTTCTTGTGGGAAACAAAACCAGTTTTATTTGGTAGACTATTTAATGTTTTATGAAACTAAAATGAGTCTGTGCTTAATAATGTGTGGACTCAAAATGAAACTATTCAATCCCTCTTGGGGGTGAGAATACAGGCACTTCGAACAAAGAAAAACAGATTTAAGAAAAAACCCTTCTATTTTAAACAAATCACACAGTTTGAAATCTCCTGTCTAATACAACATTTACAAATCAAGGTATATAATGCAGAACCACACAAAGCCCACTAAGGGTGATGGAAATCTGTCCACTGATTTCAAATGACTGCTGACTTTTGGAGGCAATTAATAATTTTGTGAGAATATGCTGTCCACAGAATTGGGTTTAATCCCCACCCACATGCAGAAACATGACCTTCATCAACAGTCCTTCACCCCATGACCTTGTTATTCATACGGAGGATAGGAGAGACCTGGGCATGTAACTTGGGCATTCTTGAACATGGCATGGGGCCCAGACAGTCTTCCAAAATTTTATCATGTGCCTTTATTTCATTTCACCTTTAATGAAGGTTGCAGATATAGTGCCATGAATTTAGGCTACCAGACAGCTTATTATGCAAGAGGCTGTTTGGGAAGTCCTGAGGGCCCAGAGCTACAGGCCAATGCCATGTCCACTGGGTGCTCCCAAATTCTCTTAGGTTCCAAAGTTTAAGAAAAATGCTATTGACTCAGAAGCATGAAGACATGAAAAAAAAAAGGAAAAACATTTGGTAGTTTTTCCAGATCAGTTCATTTTCATTGGAATTAATAAAAACACAACTTTTTTTCCTTCTTTACAGCTGTCAGAACTTAGTTCTGTCATGGCAGAAGTAACTTGGTAATGACAATATAGCAAAGGATAAAGGAAAACAGCAAAGTGTCTCTACACATACCAGAAAACATGACATATTTCCTATTCTACAGATTAGTGAAAAAAGACAGGAAAAACATGGAAAAACATATGAGAGTCAAAACAAGAAATATGTGCATATACAGGATAGACTTCAGGATCAGGAAGGATAAAAAATGAAAGCAAAGCACTTTCATCACCTGGCTGGGACCCAGAGCAGGAGGCTGAGAACTTCTCAGTACTTCTGAAGGTTGTGCCACAAGTAAGTGTGAAAGGAATTTGATATGGCTAATGCTCCTAAAATGAGTGAAAAATTCTCTTTTAAAATGTCAATTCAGAAAGTAGAAGAAAGATGCTTGTGATGAAGAACAAGGAACTCTTCTGTTCATATATGCCTGGATCATCAGAAAAGATAGAGAAATAACTCATAAGAGGAAACATTCATGATTTGCTGATCCTATTACTGAGTAGACACAGAACTCAGACAAATGAATTCCAGTGATAAAGATCAGGAGCTCTGCAGCAGTGAGTCCAGTTCAGAAGAAGAAACTGGACAGAGGTTAACTGAGTAGACACAGCTTATTTTTCTGTACTGTGACATGCTGTATTGTATTACAGATGTACAGATGTACAAGATGACTTTTTCCCCCCTAACTTCACTTGGATGTGAAAGGATTATGGTTATGATAATCAGATGAATTTAAAATAATATGTAAATATTAAATAATTTTTAGACTGATGTTCAATTTAATTTCCAGTGTTTACTTTTCTGTTTAAAAGTAGCTGCATTTTCAAAACTAAAACTAGTTCTGAAAGTTTGCTTTCAAAAGGTCAAAATGGAACACTAAGTGTTGAAGATTTCACATTTCTTTAAATTTCCTCAAATTTGGAATTTTCACATATAATTTTGTTCAATCCATACTTGCAGTTTTCAATGCACAATATATTTCAGTAACAGTTTTTGAGAAAGAGAAAGAAAATAGAAAGCCGATAACTGCAATGAGATTGGCTCAGGAAGGAAAATCATATCTGACTTGAGTTCTCCATTGGGTCAGAAAGAAAATATAAAAGGGCTTGTAGTTACTGAAGCTGAGAGATTGATGGATGTGGGGAAGGCTAGGGACAACTGTAGGAAGTTTGGGATCCCAGTTACAGAAAATATACTCTCCACTGGCCTGGAGACCAGCTGCTGTGTGACACAAGTGATAATTTAAGGTAACATCACAATCATGGGTGAAAGCAATTCAACTGTCAGTAGGTCAGTTCATGCTGTGTACTGAAGTCCACAGACTAAAAATTAGATCACCTTTAATTTGCTGGCTTGTAGAAATTCTGCGTAAAGTTGAACAGTAAAGCTTTATAGGTAATGAAGTTGATTATAGTCTAGCACTTATCTCTCTCACACAGAGCCGTTTGAACTTTAATGTTTGCAAAGGACTTTCAAAGAGCAGCGAAGAAAATATTATTTTTTTGTGTGGAGGCGGCAAAGGCTTTCTGGATGCTTGGGAAATATGAAGCAATCATTTCCTCACTTAGTACAGTGAAGTTCATTTAAAGAAACAACAGGAGAGAGACTATTCCCCACACAATTCAAAATATTTAAAGAAGCCTAGAAAATTGCTTTGACATACAGCATAGTGAAGTAAAAAGGCAGAATCAGTTTGTCCATGGTATAGAAATTGACTTGTAAATATAAATAAAATAAAATGAAAAATAAAGGAAGAGTAAATAGGGTGCTAATATTTACTATTAATCTATTATGTAGTATTAATCAAATCTCAGCTAGACTAATTGGCAGAATTTATGAATCATCTATGTAAGTTAGAGGTCACTCATTTTCCTCAACTTCATACTGAACATCTGATCCTACAGACCAAAATACCAGACCTATTAATTAAGATAATGTTCTTTCATCATACTTTCTAAAAGGATTGAAGTCATTATGTGTTATTAAAATGGACCAGTAAGAAATAAACTGCGTAGACAATAATTTCAGCATGACACCACCGAGAACATTAAGAAGGTACAAACATGTCCTCCAAAATAAAATACCACCCAAAAAAAATTATGGATAGATAATGTGCCTGACACAGAATGAGTATCTACAGAGTACATACAATTTATTATTTTCTCAGTAGGAGAATGAAATGAAAGTCAGGTCAACTATAATTTTAGTGTTTAAGAAGAATAAAAATGAAGTTTCAATTAAAAATGTCTCATACTCAGATTTTATGTCAAAATTAGGTGAACAGCACCCCACTGCTAATAAACTTTTCCACTTACGCTTCTGGTCAGCTCTTTCACCTTATATTCAGCAAGCTTGATGTTGTGGCTTCCTTGTGTCTAATCTAGTGTACTTTTTCCTCATATCCTTCCAACATGTGGCAGTTTCCATGTAAAGCATTGCTGTCCCATATATAGAAGTGAGAGTTACCACTCCAAGCCCAGCTTAAGCCAGCTTGCTTAACTGGAAGCAAAATGATTACATGTTATGGCACACTGCCCAGGGAGCACTGCTAACACTGTTATAACAGACCAGCTCAAGCATTCATGTGGGGTCTTGCATCCTAAATTCATACCCCATCTCTTCTGAAGTACATGAAAAACCGTATTTTCAGTATAATTTCTCAGTATTTTGAATCTGAAAGCAAATAACACATTTTTTTTTTCTTTTTTTTCCTACATGGTGTGCTGAACAGGAAAGATTGTAAATGTCAAACTAAAATGTGTAAATTTCCCTGTTAAGTGTAGTTTCCCTCTATGAGTCATGAAATATATAAGCTTCTCCCTTTTATTTGCTTACCTTATAACCATTGCTTCCATATTTCCAGGCATTGAATTCCTATTGATTATATACTATATCTGTGATGGCTTTCACTATAACCCTGCAAAAACTTTCTCTAAGAATTATTTTTCCTCAAAATAAGAAACAAATTTTTTTCTTTTATTTTAGAAAGAGTAGACCTTATGGTTTTAAGGATTTGTTAATTTTTAACTCTACTCCTCTCAAATCCATGAAATAATAAATCTACAACTACCATAACTGAAGTGGCAAGTGAGAGAATTATGCCAGATTTTAAGGATGTCTTGATGGCCTATCAGTTGGTATCAGTTTTCTGTCTCTTGAGTGCTGTAGAGCGTGTAATCTGTTCTGATAGGCAGACGGATGTGTGAGTTTGATCTGCTGACACAGTACTAATAACCCCATTAGACCCAAAGATTAATAATGTGCTTTGTGCATGCCTGCCTTATCCATCATGTACCTGGTTATCAGGGGCAGAAAAAAAATGCAACCTTTTAGGTAATCAGTCAATAGCTTTGTTAATCTAATTGCCAGTAATTCCAATCAAAAACACTCTACATTTTAAAATTATGTTCCTTCACATTTTTACTAGCTAGTACCTATGGTAATACATATTTTAGCCTACTTTTTCAGGCATTCACTTCTGCTTTGAAGAGCTATTTTGTTCTATAAAAGCTCCTTCAAAACTTCACAGGACAGCAAATTATATGAACAGTGAGATAAAAGTTGAGAGCAAACCAAGTAGTGGGAAGTTTTAATCGCAGAGATTTAGCTGTATCTCAAATGAAGTTACTAGAAGGACAGTAAACCTAATGGGTGTGCCACACTAACTTCAAAAATGTCTTGACATGTATCTTAGGAGAGTGAGAGGAAGATGGTAAACGTCATGTAAAAGGAATGAGTTGTAATGGACAGCATATACAGGTAATCAGCTTCTGTCGTGGTTAGGAGGCATCACCAGCATCACCTTATTATTTGGTAGATAAGCAGTCATCAAATACAGTTAGGCAAGATTATGCTATTTGGGCCAAGAACACAAACTGCAAACATTTATGTTTGTGAAATAAAATTTTATTCCAGCAAAAAGCATGGTGAAAATTGTGGTTGATTTCATTAGAGCGGCAATTCCATTTATAAATATTAGTGCCGCAGAGAAACATTATTATCACTTGGTTAAAAGCTTGTGAATACTTGGCATACAATTCCTTTGAAAAAATCCCAAATCCTGTCTAATGGCAATGCACTTAAAAGACATCACATCTCATAGGAAGACAGGCAATATAGATTTAAAGATTTCAGGGGCTGGGTGATCTGTCACATACTTCAAAATCTGTTACAGTACTAGATGAGTGTGAAAAATGAGCACACATTTTCATTTTGAGTTTTGTTCTCTTTCATTTTATCCAACTTTCAGCTTATCTGCTAAATCAAAATGCTGTCAAGAATGAGAGGCTTCTCCACTCACATCTATCTGTAAACTGGGATCAAATCCCCTTTAAACTTTGCTAGATTGAGCTCTCTACATCTCAATGCGTTTTGCAGGTCTCCCACTCCTCCAAGATGACTTTATATTAGTTTGTCACTAGTTTGTAGTGACAGTTGACCGTTGGCAAGTCTTTATGGTATTGCCATTGTTTATTTTCAAAGAGCTGTCAATTGTTGCTGTTCAGTGACATTGTAGAAGCAAATATGGGTATCCGCCAGGGGAGCAGTTCAAGGGGGGCTGGTGCTACCCTTGAGTAATTTTTGTTTCACAGAATTGAAGAGTTCAGCAGCATCTTCAGCTGGTGTTTCTTAACTCTTGGTTTCATCAGATGCCAAACCATATAGGAGCGTATTTGGCCTCAATGGCTTAGTCCCAGCAGATACCAGGGTACAGCACCTTGCCACTGGGTTTGCATAGTGCTGCTCTCTGCCTCAGTGCTGTGTACACACAAGATGCTGTCGCAGATTGCAGCTCTCAGCAAACACTGCATATCTCAGGAAGCATATACTGGGGTTTGTTTCCTCCCCCTCCTCCCTGCAGGTAGGTGAAAGATGATTTTGAAGACTTTTTTTATTGTTATTATTCAAAAGCCTGATCTTTTTATTCATGTTTTAAAAACAATAAATCCATAAAGGAAGGAAGCAATTGCATTAAAGAAAATACTGTGAGAAGGAATACAGCTAGTTTCTTAACTAATATTAGTAGTACCTTGATAAAAGAAATACTTATTCACTATTTGAGTAAAAAAGAAAAACAAACTTTTTCAGCCTTTAATCAAATGAATATGCAGGCCTTGCAAAAGGTTTTATCTTACCTGTGCTTTCCTGTGCACTGAGATACATTATAAATTTAATAAAGTTACATCAATAGCATTTTGTGATTTCTACCTTTACATTACTTTTCAATTGAACTAAATTTTAGCTGTATCATTGAGCTTAATTTTGACCAGCCATATTACACATTTATATAAAGTCAAAGATTTATTTAAGTAGAAAATGAGACAGAGAATTAGCTTTTTTTAATTGCGAAAAACCAAAATAATTTCCCTTTTTACCTAAAGATAATCAGAGAAAAATATATTGAATTAATATACAGGAAATCTTACTGACAAACGGTATAAAAATACTTTTCAATATATTTTTATAGTTTATTTCATGCCTTACTTTATATTTGTTCCCTTCCTAAACCTGACACAATCAAATGTGTTAAAAGATAAATGCACAAGTATTATTTGCTCTCTTGGGCACTTTATTCAAGCTAATATCAAGACTCATTACTCTTTTACTCTCAATTTTTTTTTTTGTTACACCTAAACAAGGAAAAAAATTCCATCAAACACCTCAAAGATAATTTTACAAGAGTGCATGTTTATTTTCCCTTTAAAACCACTAGAAACCCTGATTAATGGACAGTAGAATCAATCTATTAGTCTATAGCACCCTAAGAGAGTCAGTAAGATAGTAAGTTATGTAACTGTAATATCAGTCAGATAGCAGTTATATATTCCTTTTCCATAAACTCCATGCCTTCCACACGTGCCAGCACCTCTGCTGAGGGTAGTGTTAGATTAGGACTTCATCACTCACTGGGTGGGCCTCTCTTAATCGTGGAGGTGGCAGGAAACTCTTGTCTCACCTTGCAGCTGTGCTGTGCCTGACTTCAATAGAGCTGCCTCAATTTAGCACACTCTAAGATGTGGCGATGTATCTAAACCCCGCTGCTCTCTCATTAATAGCTTCACCAAAGTCAGGAGCTGCATGTCTGGGGAGAAAGACATCAGCTGAGTCTCTATAGCTGCCTGTTTCTTTCATTTCATTGTGCTCAATATTCTGGGTTTGTAATCAAATAATTTAATTCCTTCTTGATTAATACAGCTTCATTTGGATGTTAGCTGGGCATGGACCAGGGGGCAGGAATATGGTGGATGCAGGAAAGGCTGTGCGTGTTGTGTACCTGGACTTCAGCAATGCCTTTGACGCTGCCTCCTACAGCATTCCCTGGAAACACTGGCAGCCCATGTCTGGGACAGGGGCACTCTTTGCTGGGTTAAGAACTGGCTGGATGGCCAGCCCAGAGAGTGGTGGTGAATGGTGCTGCATCCAGCTGGAGCCAGTACCAGTGGTGTCCTGCAGGGGTCTGTGCTGGTGTCTGTTCTGTTCCATATCTTTGTTGATGACATGGATGAGGGCGTTGAGTTTTTCATTAGTAAATTTGCAGGTGATACTAAGCTGGGAGTGTGTGTCAATCTGTTGAAAGGTAGGAGGGTTCTGCAGAGAGACCTGGAACGGTTGGATGGATGGGCAGAGTCCAATTAGAGGAAGTTTAATAAGTCTAGGTGCAGAATCCTGCATTTTGGCCACAATAACCCCCTGCAGTGTTATAAGCTGGGGATGGTGTGGCTGGACAGTGCCCAGGTGGAAAGGGACCTGGGGGTACTGGTCCACAGCCAGCTGAACATGAGCCAGCAGTGTGCCCTGGTGGCCAAGAAGGCCAATGGCCCCTGGCCTGTATCAGGAACAGTGTGGCCAGCAGGAGCAGGGAGATAATTTTTCCCCTGTACTCAGCACTGGTGAGGCCGCACATTGAGTGCTGTGCCCAGTTTTGGGCCCGTCAGTTTAGGAAGGACGTTGAGACGCTTGAGTGCAACCAGAAGAGAGCAATGAAGCTGGTGAGGGGCTTCGAACACAAGCCCTGTGAGGAATGAGTGAGGGAGATGGGGTTGGAAAAAATTCCTTTTAGCCTGTAAAAAAGGAGGCTCAGCATAGACCTTGTCACTCTACACCTGCCTGAAAGGAGGTTGTAGCCAGGTGGGGGTCGGTCTCTTCTCCCAGACAACAACTGACAGAATGAGAAGACGCAGTCTTAAGCCGTGCCAGGGGAAATTTAGATTCAAAGTTAGAAAGAAATTCTTCACTGAAAGAGTGATTGGGCACTGGAATCGTCTGCCCAGGGAGGTGGTGGGGTCACCATTCCTGGACGTGTTTAAAAAAAGACTGGACATGGCACTCAGTGCCACGGTTTAGTAGATGAGGAGGCGTCAGGTCATAGGTTGGACTCAATGATCTCAAAGGTCTTTCCAACCTAGTTCATGCTGTGATTCTGTGAATATAAAGCATTCAGTCCTTCAGGTGATTCCAGATCAAACAACTCACAGAACTTGCCAAGATTTTTGTATTTTTACTCAAAATCCTTCCAAAACTTCCAGCTACATCTAGCTTAACCTTTGCATGTAGGCAGGTTTGGATTTTTCACGTGGAGCATATCACAGTGCAGACTCCAAAACACAAAAAAATACAAGTCTCTTTCCTTGCAATAATTGCTGCAAATAGGAAGTGACTCATTCTCCTTCATTGCCCTTCCAGTATCCCAAGAACATGATGTTATTTGTTACTACTTTTAATTCGCGTAGTAAATCTCCTGTTTCCTGTTTTCTTCTGAGACAGCAGCACTTTTACTCATGTTAAATGACATTTGAGCAGTTCCTATTGTGATAATTCATAAGGCTTTGAGAATCTCAAATAGGATTTGGCTGGTTGAGAAGCCTGCCTTTGGTCTGACACAAAGATATCCCTAAGCTGTTTTCTGCAACTGTGTCTTTATACAAGTAGTCCAATTTCCTCTGAATCATGCATCCAGAGTTAAGTCTGTGTGAAAAATGCTTTGCTGGGTTGGAATAAAATGGTCATTAAGCATCTCAAAGAAGAAAAGCCAAAAAGTCAGTGCTGATATTAGGCGTCTTACTTGGAAAGTCAGGGAATTTTCCCATCTTCTCCTACTGTCTTTGTTACCTTCTGTTGCTATCATATAGAATGTGGAACGGGGCAGATATTCCCATTGAGGAGGCCTGAGGAGAGCTTGATGGGATTTCTTCTTGAGCCAGGTGTTATGAGCTCTCAGAGGTCCCATCTCCGTTTGGGTTTTGCCTTACAAATACCTACAGCTTAGGAAGAGTGGGAAAGACACCTCGGGTGGTGTTGGAAACAAAAAGGTTTATTAACTTCCAAAATAACAAACTCTCTAAAGAGAAAAAGCCATGCCGGAGACGGAGGTCCATGTCTCTGCTACACACCCCCAAAATGCCATGAGGTTTCCTCAAGCAATGCTTTTCATGGCTTAGGCGGGGCTTTGGCAGTCATCCAATCCGGGTAGCTCCAGGGGTGGGGTGATGTCCAGGGAGTTCAATGAAGCGTCCCGGTTCAGAATATCTCCAAATTAGGAAAGAATGCTTGCGCTCTTTACCTTTTAAGGGGGACAAAGACTGCTTCACCTTTCTTCTTGGTCTCGGCACTCTGCCTGTAGGAGGTGCTATACTGCAATAAGAGCTGGAAATCCAGCTACAGAAGCCAGCAGTGCAAATCCCAATGTTTATTTAACATGCTGGCCCACAAGGGGCAAAAAGCAACTTCATCATCCCAGAGCATGCCAGGAAAAGAACTGTGACAATTGGAATCACCATTATCTCTACTCTTTGTTCCCACCAGTGGCTAGTCACATGCTGTGAAATTGGCAATATCCAAAGTTCAGTCAAATGCAAAGTAAACTAATGGAAACAACAGAGATAAATATTTACTTCCTAAACCCTTGGAGTGAGAGGAGATTTCAGTAACACCTGTAATGGACTGAAGAATTATTCAGACTTCTAAAACCCCTTCTCCCAAATATACAGAAAAATCACACTCTCTTTAACTCTTCCTCATCCTAGGTCAGCTCCAAGGATATAGAGGGACATTTCTTGTGACAACAGTGTAGCTGTTAACTTTACACTGATTTTTTGCTGCCTCCTAGTGCTCCGTGCTGCGAGTGGGCCCAAAACCTGTGCTGTAAAGGAGAAGATAGAAGCAAACTGCTCCTTTGTCACAGGTTTATTTCAGTGGAACTATCTCTGGTGAGAGTACAACAAAAAGATTACACGAAGGCAGAAAACTGAATAGGCTTTTTACTTAATAATAATAAGTCATACTTCTGGGGCCCACAGTTTTACCCTGAAGGAAGAGATTTCCCACATGAGTTTCAGGCTACCATCTTCCCACAGAGGTAAGACTCACACTCCAAGTCTTTTCCACACTCTGCTTACAGCTGCAAACAGGTAAATGGCATTCATAAATGACCAGGGCATTCATAAATGACCTTTACAGAACAATACATTTTTTATTTTGCATGGGACTACTTTTGTGTACATACAATTTTTAGCTATAGAAATGGATAGGGAGTGTAAAATTTCATGTGTGACAGCATTATAAGTGGGGATAATTTATCTATGAGGTAATGAGAAGGGGATCTTTCTGATTTAGTTTTACTGTGGCTTGCAAAGATCACCATGGCAGTGTAGTCTGCATGACATGGCTTCTCAATACTGCCTGTGGCAAATGCTCATTTAAGCATCTGAGTGATTCAGGCTACATGGTGTAGTCAATATATATGTATGCAATAACATCTGGCAAGCTACTGAAACTAAAACTGCTGACTGCTTTTTAAAGTATCTTTTATTGATTTTGTGTACACCATAAAGAACTGCTTTTGATTATCTGGCAAATCCACCTTCTAATACTTTAACTTTCCAGTATAAGTTTGTAACTCTCATGGTTGAAATGAGCTTTGGATTTATTAGGCAGAAAAAATCTCTTGGAAAAAAAAAAGATGAAATAGCCCGTTGCTACTGACTCTTCCTAGAATGATCATTTAATATTCTGTCTTCATACAAGGATGACTTTTCATCCAGATGAATACAGTTGCCCTTCTGAAATTTTTGAAGGAATTTATCCCACATATTCCATTATATTTCATAATGGATTCTCACAAGTGATGTGTCTGCCTTTCAATAAACAAGCAGGTATTTGTTCACAATTTTGTTCTTGACGATATCCTTGACAAAGAACCATCTTGTTCTTAGACTGGCACCTTGCAAAAAAAACATCTTAGGTCACTGTGCATTTTTGTCACAAAAAATATATGAAAAATATTGAATCACCTCTTTCCTCTGCAGTTCTGTTCAATATTTTCCTTAAAACAATCAATGTTTTGTATCCTCTGCAAAAAAATGTCATATCTGATAGAAAAATAGTGTTTTACTGCTGAAATTGGGGGGTGGGGGGAGAGGCGTCCTGTCGAAAAAATGAAGACCAAGTTAAGAAAACATATGCAAAGCTAAGGTCAAATACTTTCTGACCAGATGTAGTAAATACTTGTCCAAATACTTTTCAGTTTGAACTTGATGTTATAGAACATACAGGTTCTGGCTGTGTTAAAAGTCAGTCACTTTCCTGCACAAGGTTGCTTAAGAATTTGTATAAAGAGGAATGTGTCATTTTTCTGTAATGTGTCATTGTCCTCAACTGAAAAATTTGAGCTGAAAGGTCGTAAAATAGGTTAGCTATATAGTTCCATCTCTCCAATTAGTTTTCTTCTGTTCCTACAGTTGTAAAGTTTTGCAGTTTTTCCACCATGGTTAAATACGTTCTGATTTATATTGAATTCCCCCTCACAACTAGTGTAGCTCTCCTTCCCTCCAGTGTTCTCCCTGGATCCTGAGAACAGGCAGATATGGCACAATCTCACAAATGTTCAAAGAGCAAGGTGTTACTACTATTGACCGTATAGGACTGCAGAGGTTTGCAAAAAAGACCAAGCCTGTTTTTTTTCTGGACTCTGAAACAGCAAAGAAAGGCAGTGACTTTGTTGGACAAGGAGCTGAACACCAGTGAATTTTCTCATCTGCTGTCACCTGCTTGACAAGGTGACTCAGGCTAAAGAGCACACTTTGGGAAGATGAATTTACTGTTTCGCTAAGAAACTTTGAACTGTCACCCTTGGGCACTGCATAAACTTATACAAATTCTTTCCAGACACTAACTGCAGAGCGTGATATCTATCACACTAATAGGCTGTAATCCAGCTTTAACCAAGTCAGGCACAAAATCTTCTTAGCCACAAAATTTAATCAGGGTGTATATAACAATTTTGAGAAACAAAATATGTACAATTAAACTTTGTTTACATTCTGAACTTATTTTATTGCTCGGAGGGATATATTTATTTGGCTACAACAGAAAAAAACTCAGGTAAATCTANCATGCCTAATGGGTAATGCGCAACAATTAAAAAGAAAAGCAGAGTCACTATTTGCCATAAAAGATATTCAGAAAAGAAATATGCTATACAAATATATTTAGTAAGGCTTGCCTTTGTTCTCCCGAAATACACAGAGCAGAAACTGGTAGTAAGACACAAAAGTGTGGGTTTTGTGTTCTGCTTGAACTCGAGGAAACCAATCCTCCCTCAAATTTTCCAGTCCGTTAACTACCAGTTACAGCACAGAGCCACTGATGGCTGTGGTGATTCAGATTAGGTGACAGACAGAACAGATACTGCTGAATGGGTTTTACTGTGCCTTCAGGTAAAATCTTTGTGTCTCAGAATAAAGTCAGCTGCATTAACTAAAATCTAAAAGTGTTGCATTCCTTACTGGCTTTGCTCGGCTCTGTTGCCTCGCTGCTGGAGCGGTGAATGGATCACAGAATACTGTCAAGCATAGGTAGGTGCTGTGCTTGGTGACTTCTGAAACTTATTTTCAAAATTCCTCTTGCCTTCTAATCTGAACCCTATAGCATCTCTTGTGTAGCTGTCCGGAGACTGAATGGCTTCCTGTGGGCATTGTTGCTTTCATGGAAACATGGGACATTGTATCATGCAACCAAGAGAGGAGAAAGCTGAGGTGGAAAATCCAATGCTATTTTTCCCACTGATTTTAAGATTTCTGTCTCTATAAATTGCACCTTTACTTCAGGATGCCTTCACACACACATCAGAAGTTAGATCATTGCCCAAGATCTTTCTAGCAGTCTTTTATATGCAGGCTCTTTATGGGTGTTGACATCATAGAATCATAGAATGGTTTGGGTTGGAAGGGACCATAAAGATCACCTAGCTTCAACCCCACTGCCAATCTTCTACTTGACCAGGTTATTCAAAATCCCACCCAACCTGTCCTTGATTGGGCATCCACAGCTTCTTTGGACAGTCTGTTCCTGCATCTCACCACCCTCAAAGTAAAGAATTTCTTCCTAGTATCTGATCTAAACTGACCCTAATTCAGTTTAAATTACCCCTTGTCTGTCACTACAGGCTGCTGTACAGAGTCCCTCTGCAGCCTTCTTGTAGGTGTTCTTCAGGTACTGGAAGCTGCTGTGTTTCAGGTCTCCAGTCCCTTTTATCCATGCTATCCTTTTCCTAGTCTGGTAATGGCTGCAACTACCCTTCTCTAACACTACTTAATAGAAAAAAATAAGAATCTAAATTTGTTATCTGTTCTAGACAAGGAGGAAAATAGAGCAGATGCAGTCCTATGTATGGTGGTGTAAACCTGATACTGCTATTTCCTGGTTAGCAATTACTCTCAATTTATATACATGTAACAAGACTAGAATCCTTCTTCTGTGAGAGAGAACTCATTTTTCCAGTCAGAAAGAAGTAATCTTTGAAAATAATAAATCACCTACTTACTTTACTTTTATCAGTGTTTTCTCTAAAACAGAAAAAGAAAAATCACCTGCTGAAATTTAATGCAATGCTTTTTTTTCCTGAAAGTTTCAACACTTCACCGACTCATACTTTCTCTGTTACTCTTTCTATTTGGGATAGTTACTTTTTATCCTTGCATCTGTTAGAAATAAATGGATGCAGCATACGTTCCTTAAGTAGAGCCCCTGAACTGTTTCTACATAACCTTCAGCAGAGCTCTCCAGATTGTATAGTTTTTTTTCTGGAAACCTGCCAAGGTCAAGGAAAGACAGGAGTAATTCCAAGCCTGGTTTAGTTCTTTGTAGATAAATATAGTCTGAGAGATCTGAATTTTTGCTAATCAATGTGGATTTTTCACTAAGACTCTGTTTTTTTAATATGTTTTCTCATCCTTCACCCTTGGAAACAAAAAAGTTTACCCACTGTGACATTTTTATTTTTGTTTTGTTTGTTTTACTTTTTAAAGGAAGATGGAAACATAAGTAAAAGGAAGTAAGAGAAAACTCACAGCTAAGGATCTGTAGGGCTTGGGAATCTCTTCAAGACTTGTCTCACAAATTTTTGCTTGACCACTCTCAAGGTTTGAAGAAACTATGAAACAGAAAGGATCCTGGGTCGCTCATTCACAGCCTGAACCTAAGCACTGAACTGTTGCAAAACTGGCTTTTAGGAATATCAGCTTTCCCGAAGGCCGATAGCATGCAAGGGTTTAAGCCAAATCTGAACCCAGACCTTAGGCTGTCAAGGTTTTTGGTGGCTAGGAAAGCTTTACCTATTCCTAGAGAATGAAGAAAGAAAAGAAAACCAGCATAACTGTTTTTGGCTCCTCTTACAGTCCCATTTCTCACTGTGAGTGTTGTCCCTATTAAATAACACTTTTTTCAAGGGGAAAGCAGCACAGAGAGACAGTTAATGGTAAATAACAAAGTCCTGATCAATGTCTGCTGCAAATAAGCTGTAACCACCACAGTGAAGCAATGCAATAACCCAACAGCCATCCTATTTTTCAGTCCATGACACTTCTGAAGCATATACCCACAAGGCAGAGCTTTCCCAGTAATATTCCTGAGTCAAGAAGGCAGACATTCCAATTTAAACCCGTTACACATGAAATCCCTTTTGCTTAACACTTGTTCACCCACCTTTAAGATATAGGACTATCAATTCCTGCAATAAGTCATGGGGAACTTCCTGCAGTTTGAACACAGCATTTCCCTGGTCTGAACAGAAAACTCCTATAGGTATCTGCAGCAGCACTGCAGGAGGAGTACAGCATGCAGTTGACCACACCATATGTGATTAAACTCAGGTACCAGAGAACTATGGTTAAAGCCTCTAGAACAAGCTCTGAGGCCACTGATTTGTATCAGCAGGTTATCACACCTTCCTCAGATGGACTAATTAATTACAAGCAAGAATAGCTGCTGCTGCCAGAGCTAAGAGTTACATCTTTCCTACGAAATGCTTATCCACTGAAGTAGCTGCTCTCGGGCCTGTTAAGCAGCACTACCAGATGGAAAAACATAGGGTTTTACTTTATCCCAGCCAGCTCCTGGCCGTTTCTAGGATTTTTTGCAGTTGAATTTGTCTATCCAATGAAAGGATACTGTACTCAAAATTTAAACATAACTGTAAGGCTTTGGACTCTACCTTTGTTAGGAACCAAGTCTAAATAATTGGTGTGTGCATATATGTAGTGTCAGGAGAGTGGAGATGTGGACTTGTCAATCAGCACTGCCCTACAAAAGCTGCATGGAAATCCTGCAGCCTGGCTGCTGTGACCATGAGAATTACCTCAGTTTAACCAGTCACAGAACAAGCATACACATAATCTAAAATGGCTGAAAAAAATATGTAACTCTGAGAATATTTTGGTAGAATGAAGCTTTTTCTTGCATGAACTTGAAAGAAAGGCATTAGAGATACTATATCTAAATCTATATATTAATTTCACTATTCGCACTGGGTGATATGTACACCAAATATCTCTCTGTCTTCCTGTTTCGTGAAGAAACCTAACAGTACTCCTGATAACTAAGTCAATAATTTTCCAAAGAAATTTTCTGATGTTTTTTGTTTTACTTAAAGAGCTAAAATGTGTATACTTTCTGCTCCTTTTAGAGTAGTAGACCCCATTTTAAAAATATCTTACTGAATTACCTCAAACAACAGACTTTTTTTCAGATAATACTTGTTCAGTTAAATGGAGGGGATTATGCGCCTATATGCAGAGGATATTTGGTTGCAGAGAAATAGTTTTGACCGCTCTGTAGCTGAGCACATTTTGTTTCAACTCAGTACAGGCAGTTTCTCATTCTAATGCATGGGGAGACCATACAATTCAGATGGCTGGCTTTTGGAGGAAAGCTCTATGAGCAGAGGCATAATGAAACAAATCCTACTGTATTCTTTGTAGGAGTACCTGATATTTTGACCCCATTGTTGTGGGTAATTAATTTATCCAAGGCATGAAAGAATTCCTCTAATCTTGTATAAGATTCAACACCCTTTAGTTTTAGATGGTCCTGTGAGGGGCAGGGATCTGGATTTGACGACTATGGGTTCATCCAAACTGGAGATATTATGATTTGGTGAAGACTTTGTATTCATATTATTGCTATTTACTCCACAACAGTTGCCAGAAAAGTTGGTTATTTTTTAAATGTTTTAACTCCTACATTAGAATTTAATTAAAAATTAAAAGGTTCTAGATTTCCTGGTTATAAAATACAGAAATTAAATAATGATCTGTGAATAATTAAACTCTTATTTATATTTTCAAGACTCTAATTTTTGTCCCTATGTTACTTGTGGATTTGCAGCAGCCTTCAGTGTGGCTTTGGTTGTAATCCAAGGTATCTCCTTCAGTTTTAGAAATTCTGGGATATCAAAATCAATGTAAACAAAATAGTCTGCAACCAGTGTCCAGTAGTCCTATTGTGCAAATGCAGGATTGTTACAGATTTATACACAAGTGTTAGGTTATCCACATTTTTCAACCACAGGGAGCATATTTTAACAGATTAGTTCATACTATCTGCTGGAAAAAATATTTTAGTTGCCATTTTGAATCAAGCTAATGCAGTGAAGAAAGAATGCCATTAAATTTAATGTCTATGGTGAATTGGGTCAGCAGTTTTGATACAATTAAATTCCATGGGCTTTTTTTTTCACCAGCTGCATCACATTACATAAACCCAGTGTATATAATGGCATAGAATACTGGCTGGGACCACTCTTCAGCATAGCTGAACCAGAAATCATTCTGAATTGCATTAATCCTGGACTTTTTCACACAGAAGAAAAAAAAATTACTTCCATAACATTATTTCTTGTATCATTTACCATCAATTTCCTGTCTTATTAGGCTGCTATGTTTCTCTGTACTACTGATTTTAAGCCAGCTGTGCAGATGTTAGATTGGAAGCTGGCCTTCAGAAGACCTATTCCTTGTTTTGCTGCTAACTCACTTGTGTGACCTTTGGTGGGTTCATAAATCTACCTTTGTTTCAGTTTACTTGTCTCTAAAATTGCTGTGATAAATAGATGTTGTGTTTTGTTGAGCTGAATTTCAAGATATATTGACCCAATAATCAATAATTTACCAACTAATAATAAATCCTAATATTGAGTCAAGAAGTCAGAGGGATTGCTCAGTGCACGCTTTTTACACTCAGAGGGACAACTTTGCTGAAATTCCATCCAAAGTCCTGAGAGTTGTTTTTAAGTTAGCACCAAGTCTGACATACATGGACTTCACAAAATCATGGGTTAAAATCCTAACAACTTCAAATAAACCTTTTATCCTTTCAAGTGCCAATCAGGATAAGTTCATTTGCAAATACAGTCTAATTGTTAAACCTTATTACAGACCTTTGGGACCCAATTATCCTGCTGCTTGTTGGAGTGAAACCTAATTACCATTTTTTTAGAAAAATAAGATTATACAATACTTGTAATTGAAGTCAGGAATTTAATTTTTTAACCAGATCTTTAGCTAGCACTGTTCTGCTGAGCCAACAGGAAGCTGATTGTCACATACAAACACACATACCTTGAGGTGTTTACCAGTTATTTTTCCCTGGCAAGATCTTTTGATTAGCAGACTGCTTTATTATTATTGATAATATTTTTAAAATAATAAGGCTTTTCAGCTTCCACAAATAGTGGTTTCAATTCCATTGAATTCACTAAATTATGCTAGTACAACCTAATATCTGGTTAATTCATGTTCCTGCACTGTGTACCTGAGCTAGTCTGAGTCAAGCCAGTTTGAGCACAGGAGACACCTAGTCACCAGCAGTCAAGGTTTTGTATGTTCTACACAGAATAATGGAGAGCCTGATTGAGTTATTCCCCACAAAACCTCATATTTCCTCAGCCATGGACTGTTTCTGGTACTTCTATTCTGTTTGTTCTATCTCCAAAACAAACCTTAGTAGTCAGTGAAGGCAGAGTAGAGTGTTACAATCCAGTTCCAGTTAATGATCTTATTCTCCACCTACTTCTCTTGAGACAAGCTGAACATTAAATCTGGCAGAAGCCTTGGACACAAATTGCCCTTGGGAAACTGCACAATCATTGACATTTCTGCTGATGCACTGCTCCCAACACTACATTAAATCTGATCTCTCTCCATCTTTCTCTCTGCTTATGAAGCTTCCTGAAACTCCAAATGCTAGTAAAGTCAACCTCACATCCCCTCTGTTCTAAGGCAAAATGAGCTGTAACTGTGATATCCTTTTTAAATGTGTCAAAATTTTTGTGCCTCAACCTTTAGTAATCAAGGATCTTAAACAATGCCAGCTGTTTCATTATTTTAGAAGATTTTCCCCTTCTTCTTTGCATCAGCCCTTTGATATTATGGCGTTCCTGCTGTAATCCTCAGCATAATGGGCTGCTTTTACTTGAGCATCTCTTACTGTGCCCAGGAGAAATCTTCAAGCAGAATATACTTCACAGAATGAGCTAGAAAAGAAGTGTTCATGGGTTGATGTGGGAAGTTACAAGTTAAATATTGATATCCTTGCCACACCCTATGTATCAGTGTCAGCTAGGCAGTTATCAGTCAGGACAGAAGATACTAACATCCACTGCTTCTTGGAACGGCCTGGATTGCTGTCCCCTAGTTACCTACCTTTTGCCTAGGTTTATGTCTCTAGTTTTCACTTCGAGTCCTTCAGTTACTAGTCACCTCCATCTCAGAAACTTCACTTCCCTACAGCCACATCTCTTGTCTTGCATGGTTTTACGTGAATTACTTTCAGACATCCCACTAAAACAAAATAAAAGTTAGCCAGACATGCTAAGCAAAGTGAGACATGAAATTGCATCATACTGCATCCCTCTGTCATTTCTACCTTTTATTTCACTCTTTTCCCACAGGACAAATTTTCTAACCTCTCAGTTTAATCCCTGCCTTAACCGGAGCTGAGTAGAGGAGAAGGGTGACTTTCCAGGTATTCAGGACTATACTGCTGCTTATTTAAAAATTATCAATCTTGTGAGGTTTTTTTACAATAAATACCTGACATTGTTACTTTGTGCTGAAATTTGGGAAATAACCACATTTCTGAAAAGAGGCTCTTGATTATCTTTTGTGTCCTGTAATACATGCAATTCCGTCTATCTGAGCATATATTTTAGAAGTGTATATTGCTGAATTTCATTCTGTATTTCCAGACCATTTCTCTGATTTTGGCAAGATTCTTTCAAATTTTTGACCTGGTCTATAAAGTTTGTGCCACATGGGAATGAAACACACTTTCCCAGTATTATGTATTTCCTAATGAAAATACCAATAACTTCATACTCACAACAGATTTCCATGAAGCTCCACTTGATATATCCTTCCATTTCGGTATAGCATTGATCCCCACACTTCAGTGTAATTATTTAGGTGTATTTGCACCCTCAAAGAAGCACTCTGAAAGCCATACTTTGCAAGTATGTTTTCGAAATTACTGCTTGAGACAGTAGAAAAAACCTAAATACAGTCAACCTGTGTATGACTGAAACCTCTTTTGTCTCTACAGGATGCCCCTGTTAACATTTCATAGGTAATAAACTGATTTGACATGAGTTATTTCTCTGCTGTTTTCCAAATTTTTATGAACAGATCAATTGATTTGGGATTTTCCCAGAAGGTGAAGTTAAGCTGATTCATCTATAATTCATTATGTTTTAATTTCTTAAGAATAAGCACTATGTCTGCCTTTTGGTAGTCTCCTGGTATCATAACCTTAAAGACCGAAGTTAAAAATTCTGATTGGTTCTGCTAGTTATCTAACAATCCTAGTGCTTTCAAAAATGCAAGAACTCGCCCTACATAACACTATATAAAAATTCTTTATCCATGCCACCCACTCTCTCATTCTGGAATATATGCCCTGAATACATATTCAATCTGTTTCAAACCAGGTGTTATCAATAGCAGCGAAGTTCCTAATTAAACAAGGGTTTGTTCATCCTGGGAAATAAAAATAAAGCCAAAAACCCAAAACTTTGACAGGTAATACATTTAATATAGCTAGTAAAAACTATGTGTGATTTCCTATGCATTCATAAGGTCATTTCTTTAAATTCAGATCTTGATCCAAAACTAACTAGAGCTACTGATGAAAGTCAGTGAATTTGGAATCTAGATTCTTACATAATGTTTTAACACCAGTTAAAGACCTGTAATAGAGCCGACAAGACTGAACCTGTAAGGAAGCCTGTTGGGATTTGCAAATTTTCAAAGACTTTTAGTGCTGGATAGCAGAAAACAATGGCAAAAACAATGTTTTTTTCAGATAGGAAATCAGAATAGGACTTTGGATAGAAGGAATTCATATAAGTTTGTTTCCTTCTTCACTGAAGTCCTTCTAGAAAGGTTACAGTGATAAAAATAGAGCTGCCTTCTTTTACAGGGATTTTGCTTGAGAGCTCAATTTATTCAGAAATCAAGACAGATTGATGTTGCTCCCTGGGAATGCAGATAGGCATATTTTAGACAATAAACCAGGAGCCCTTATCTGCTGAATTTTGTCTTTTCTATGTATCTATCCTATGCTAATTTTAGGTCTGCATTCTCTATATCCTGCCATGTTTTGTTTTTGCTCCCATTGAGCTCTGATTTCTCGTTACGACGTGTCCTTTTAGCATATATTTTGTAATTGTGATGCATCTGTTCTCATTTTGCCCCTGCAAGAGCCTAAATGATAGCTAAATACATCTGTAAGGACAAGCACTGAACAGGTGCAAAACAAGACCACAAATAATAAAAGAAGAGGAAGAAATCAGAAACTAATTTTTGCTCTGTCAGGATTTGCCTAATATATGTATAGTCATTACACAGCCAATACAAATGTCTCATTTTCACAGTTCTTTATCTTCTTTTAAAAAAGGATCCTTCTGGAGTTAATTCAGTGAAAGACATTTAGATAGAAGAAGTTGCTCCTTCTCTACTACTGCCCTGACAGTGATTCTGTAATACAGCTTAAGGAATTTTACAGGGTATCCAGCTGTTCTTTTTTAGTAAACAAAACACAGGCAATACTTTCAGGCACATGATGTGATGCTTGGCGTGTCCTGGGCAGGCCAGGAATTGGACTGAATGGTCCTGATGTGTGCCTTCCAACTCAGCATTTTCTATGATTCTAAAAAAGAAAATGATAAAAAAAAAAAGTATGAATTGTCGGTATGTTATTTGAAAACAAATCAAAATCCACAGTACTTTTATGTTTATTTTACACTTTCTGAGGAAGTTTTGTCTGTTACTGTTGAGAAGAGTTAGAGCAGTTGTATTAATTTCACATATTCCATAAAGCAGTATTTTTTTACTCACTGTAATCTCAGTGATACAGATTGGGTAACTGAGCAACACTCTATTATTTTTGTATTGTTTCAACAATATAAAATGTCAATTGACTGTCAGTCTTTACTCAGCGGTACAGTTTTGAATTTTCTCTGAGTTCAGCCTCCAGGACAGAAGGACTTTCAAGACTTTGGCTATAACATCTTAGTAATTCCTTTTGAGAACAGACCAAAATCTCTGTCATCCAGCAGCCAAATGATAGGCTGGGAGTAAGAATGGAGATCAGTTCAAATAAAAAAAATCTGACTGCCTTTTTTTTTTCCGGAAAAGAAACATCCAGAAGAAAATAATCCGTTTTGTGTTGAACAGAATCACAGAACCATTTAGATTGGAAAAGAGATCATTGAGTCCAACCTGTGACCGAACACCACCTTGTCAACTGGCTCTAAGGCCCATGTCCTGTCTTTTCTTAAACACCTCCAGAGATGGTGACTCCACCACCTTCCTGGGCAGCCCATTCTAATCCTCAATCACCCCTTTTGTGAAGAAATTCTTCTTAATTTCCAACCTAAACATCCCCTGGCACAGCTTAAGACTTCAAAATTTTTGAGACCTTTCAGGCACTTCTTACAGGAAGTACAAATAACTAAGACGTTAGGTTGAAAATTACAGAGACACCAATATTTTTTTGCCCTGTAGCCCAGTTAGCTGGGTACTTCACCTACATAAGAGAGAGAAAGTTCTGAGTCTGAAATAATTTCTCAACACCCGTCTCACAGAAGCATGTCCAAATCATTGTGTTATGGGCTGCCCAGTTTTCCCAGTCCTAGCTGCATGGCAGGTCTGTTTGATCTGCCTCTGAATCCTGTGCAGCTCAAGATTGAAAATTAGGCTATCCTGCACAGGAGTCCTTGGGCTAATCACAGTGCCTTTGGATAATGCTCCATCTTTTATTTTAAGGAGTTACTTGGTCATTGGAAGCAAAGAAAATCTTTTAATCTCTTGTTAAGGGAATCACTGGGTGAGAATCTGGTTTAGTATTTCAGTTTATGAAGGAAAATTTAGGTGTTTACATTGGATAAGAAACTCCTTGCCTCATACTATCCTGAAAAATTAAAATACTCAGGGTAAACTGAGTGCAGCTGTTCTGTGGCAAGCAGAAGTTTTTCCCTAAATCATAGTAGTCCCTTCTGAAGTTAAAAAATTCTAATATCTGCTGAAACCAGACTGAGCCTGGGGATACTTTAAGCTGTATTGAAAACCACAGCCTAAAATGCAAAGTTGCTCAGAGCTCTTCCCTACTTCTTGAACTTTATTCATTAAACTATGCCCAGGGAGGAATGACCCACCTCTTCCTTAATCATCACCCCAATGTACACGAGAGCAGAGCCTGACTGCCTATTTAAAACAGGAATTGCTTGGAAGGTTTCCATGGTCTCCAAGCTCTTCTGTCCTTTTTGTTAGCACAAAAGGGAAAAAAAAGTCATGAGGGAAAATAAAAGGTATAGGCAATAACACTTCTGGAAAGGCAGAATTTTTATTAAGATCATACGCTGAGTTAAGTGGCTCCTTCTTTGACAGCAGCCATACTGCTTGCTCTTTGAAGGGCAAGAAGCTGAACTTTCAGAGAGCCAATTAGGAAATGTTTCAGAAAGAGTGGTAGTGATAGCAGCCATCTGAGAGATTAACTGCAGTAAAGGGTCCTCAAAGCAGTCGCCTCCAACTATTTTCAGCATAGCTATTATCTTTCTTTTGCATTACTTAAAAGCTGCTTTCACAAAAAGAAAAGCAACAAAGTGACTTGAGGCTTTTTGTTGGGTTCCAGAGCTTTACAAGTGAATAGTTCCACAGCAAACATCACTTATCAGTGGAGCTTTACTTCAGAGAAAAATATGTTTCCTTAAGACAGGTAATAAATACCCGTCATATCATTGTGGCTGATAAGTCAAAACAAGCCTGAAATGTGCATTATGTTCTGCAGTCTTTTTGCCTTTCAGAGTCAGAAAGGATTGATGTTTCTGTTGGGTCACTGCTGAATACCTAACTGTACAGAAATATTGAATTTTGGCTTGCCACTGTAAGGAAGGAACTAAATGGCAACAAGAAGAATGAACTATGTTTACATTAAACTTTCTTTAATTCTCTAGTGCAAAATAAAATATTAATGAAGAGGGAATAATAATAATCTTCCCCAATCACACACATGATCTCACAAAATAACAACCAAAATTCATAAATGTAATGATTTGATGCCTGTCTTGTTATTATAAGACAAAACTGCTCCTACTAGAAAAAATGGTGACATTCTTGCTCTGATGAGTCTGAACTGGGCTGAAATCTTGCTGTTCTCACTAGGACACAGGTGAATAAAAATGTGTAAAAAACAGCCTTCTTCCATAAATCTCAGCATAATTAAGAAGAATGGGACTCAAGGGATCATGATTTCTCATGTTAGAAAGAAATGGAGGCTGGTATTTCTAACAAGACTGCTGTTTATGATTAATGATGGATGTTTGTTAATGCACTTTAAATACATTCACTGCATTCTCACACTGTCTGACAGCACTTGAACAAGGGTGAACTTTACCAGGCTGCTTCACTGGATAATGGCAGGATTTACTAATCAGCACAGCTCTGTCATCCTTATATGCTGATTAAAAGTAGCCATCAGCATCTGGACATGCAACTTCTGACCCCAAGGTGCTGTGCTAGGGCAAGAGACCTATCAGTAATCCTCCACAATAAAGAGAACACTGCTACAGCAAGGCTGAATGCTAAGAAGAGCGGAGCAACTTCTATAAAAGTGAATGTTTATTTGTTTGTTTTTATAAAGCACCAATACTCCTTTGCTGCGTTCACAGAAATCCTGTGTTCGTAGTTCGGTAAGATTTATTTCTGATTAATCTGCTCTTCTATACCCATTGCTGGAGTGTAGATCTTTCCCATTTAGACACAATCAATCAGGTATTTTTCACTATTAGTGGTTTGCTACAGTTTTCAATTGCCTATTATTCTATCTTATTTTGCAGTAGTATGCACATTTTAAAGTATGCCTTTATGTAATCTGCAGGATAGAAATTAAAATGATTGCACGGCTTCTATATTATATGCTTTGAGAGACAGAAAAATTAAGATAAAATTTTCAATTTTCATACCTATTTTTATCACAGCCTTTTTAGGTATGCTGACTTTCCCAGAGTTTTCTGAAGTCAGCAGTTCTTCAGAAAGAATATCACCTTCAAAAATAAAAGATAGTTTAGTTATTCTTGTGTGCATTCTAAAATAATTTAAATTTACTAGACACTTTACTGTCCCTTCACTCTTTAAACACCTTTGTTTTGTTCATTTTTTACATGGGAGTCACTGTTAGAATGTTCTCTTGGAAATTGCTTTATCATCTACAAGTCATAATTTGATCATTTGATCCCTGCTTAGCTTGTCCTAAACTGAATAGAAGCTCCAACTCCTGCCACGTTGCCTTTCAGATTTTTCTTTTTTCTGTGTATGATTATTCAGATAACCTCAATACAAATTTCACTTACGTGATTAAAACAATGCCCTTGAATACTGTGCATGTTTTAAACCTAAATATCACAGACTAATTTATGCATTTATGAATAGAAACTTATCCATCATCTACCTGAAATATGGGACTTATTTAATGAATATAATCTGGCAACTGATTAAAAAAAATACATAAAGGAGGAATTCTTCTCTGCTGTGCTGGCCTACTCAGAGGGACATTTCTTCACAGACCTTTTTTAGTGTAAAACCTGCTATCATTCACATCTGTTGAAAAGAATATTCTATTATCTTTCCCTGTGGCTTTACCATAGCTAGGATTGTTTAATGATGAAATAATAATCTGCAGAATAGTTATGCTGCTTACATCGTATAGTAAAAGAAGGGATTGCTTGAAGTGAAAATACAAGAGTATGTTGCTCACTATTTCACCTACACACCTGAATGATACATAGGTCATGGACATTTCAATGTGAAATACTAGGCTAAAGGATTCTTTTCATGTTAATAGTTATGGAAGTCTTTATTTAATTTTCCAAACTGATCTTCACAAAAAAAAGAATCACAGCAGTCCATTCCAGCTTTGAAATCTAGCAGATTTTTTTTTCTGAAAGTAAAAAGGACTTCAGCGGAATGCCACAAGAATACAGATTGTTCACAAGAATACAGTTTTGAACACCAAAACTTGATGATTATTGCTCTCCTTAAGTCATGAGCTTTCTCTGGTCAATGCTATTGATGCCTTAAGTTTTAGCTTTCATATTTCTCAGATTCTGTGCTGACTTGGTGTGGGACTCTGAACTTCATATTAAGTGTTAGTGAGTTCTCTTCAGAGGGTAATTAAACAAAACAATCCTTTTCCAGCTCGAGGATCAAGGACAACTGTTACATCCTCAGGCCCAAAAAGCATAAAAAATGGCTAATTGAAGGGAGCAAACCAGGAAGATGGGACTTCATGACCTGAAGTTGTAATTAGAAAATTAATCCCAATATGTAAATGGATCAAAACTTACAAAAGTGTAAAAACCCATGACAGGGATCCATCCTGGGTGTAGCCATGGCCGGGCTCTTGTACTGCCCAAGGTGTATCCTTTAAATACCTTTTAATAAATACCTACTTTACTCCTTTAATTCTGTCTAGCCTCTGTTCCAGGTCACCCTCTCACAGGCATCACTGTCAGCATTTAAAAGTGGAATGGAATAGACTTCTTTGTTATATTCAAAGCAACATTTTGTTTTCCTTAAAATAACACTTTTATTACTACTTTGAAATTCATAAGACAGTAGAGTCCATCAACAGATTGTTTCCATGCTTGCTAATAACTTTTCTGGTAGCTCTGAATCTGCTTTCAAGGAATTTACTGCATAAATGTACAATTTATGGAGCAGAAAGAATGTGAGGTTTAAATCAAGTTCAGTGGATAAATGCAGGAACATAAAATGATCTTAGGAAATAATTGAAGCACAGAAGAATCCCAGCCTGTTGTATGGTGGCTGTGGAAGGGTGCTTCAAACAATCTTGAACCTCACCCTTCAAGACTTTTTTCAGTTGCTGGTCAATATTTTTGACTCTGTGTCTTGTACCAGCTGTTTGTGGTTGTGCTTAGCTTCGAACCAGGAAGCCAAACTTTGGTAAGGTTTGGTAAGGAAATGTCATTGTGCAGATCAAATGGAAGATCAGTAAGTCACTGCTGTGGTTCTTTCTCCTGGATCTCTCTAAGGTCAAACCTGGAATTCCTGTGAGGAGGAGAAGTGAAAAGGAGGTTACATTTGCAGGCTGCAATAAAGTATCTCTCCCAGTTTAGAGGACAATTTTTCAGCAGTTCAGCTGATGGAAAATTCAGCAATTTTGAAAAAAAATCTTTGTCTTGGATGATTGTGTTGGACTTCTGCTTCAAAATAATTTTAGCTTTCTTCAGTGGCTTGTATTAAAAGCATTGATGGGTCCAGTTGGATGAGGATTTGCTTCAAAAAACCTACATGCAACATGGAATATGATTGCCTGGACCTAGTGAGTCTCCTTTCTAATCACTGTTCTTTTAGTGGAAGGCTCTATCTCATGCTGCAGTAAAATACACTAACTAGTACTTTGCACTTTTCCAGTAGCACACATTTAAAGAGTTGCCCATTCCTGGTAAACTTCACCTATACAGGCCTCGTGAGAGCATCTCATGTTGGGTGGGATGAGTGTTCCACTACTGCTTCAGCTTTCACCTGACAAATATAGTTATTTGACTAAAAATGTGGGAGCGTTTGTATATACAGCCAGATCCTCTTTTTTAAAAGAAGAGTCACACCAATTTAAAGACAACAGCTTTACAGATCTCACCTTGTACAGGGTCTTTCTGCTAATTTCCCTGTCCCCAGCTCCATACTTGATCCCTACAGGTAAATAATGGGAAACTTCCCAGCAACTTTGGCACTTGGCTGCTTTCCAGGGGTAGCCCACCAAAACTGGGGACAAAGATTTACTTGTTTGGGACCAATGCTTGGCAAAGCCATAGAGAGGGGACTGGGAAGAGGCCTAGCGGGAATTCCAAGTTTGTGGGTTGGAGCTGTGGTGGGAGATGCCTGCATGACATGGCCATCACATGGTGAGAGCCTAGACCAGCCCCAGTCAAGGGGTATCTTATACCCCATTCCAATACAGCTGCATCCTTGACATCTGCCTTAGGCTCTGTCACTGCCCCTGGCAGGGCTGGCTGGTCATCCACGTCCATGCCAACTCCAAACCAAGCGTTTGGGGAAGTGACAGAGGCTCTGAGAGCACACAGAGGAGGCCCTGGCATGACTACTCCTTGCCCCATGTTAGTGTAGGTTCAAGCATCCCTTCTTGAAAGCACCTTCTCTCCCAAATAAAAAACTAGAGCACCTTTGTAACACCCTTATCATCATGAGATGACTCTAACATCAGGGTTGAAAAGCTGTGACATTTAGAACAGGAATGTGCTGATCCTGATTTGCCTGTAAAGATCAATAAACCCCATCTGCCAGAACAGAGTCTGCAACCTGTAGTTTCCATCTTTCCAGGCTGAAAGGGCAAAGGTAACACAGTAAATCAAATTGTTAAAAAGTCTCTCTTCTGTAATTTTATCTATGAGCTTGTTGTGATTGTCTGCTTACTGGAATTCATAACTCCCAGCACAATCTGTATTCACACATTGAAAAATATTCTGATATCCACCTTGTTTAAAAAAGTATGGAATATGAAAATATCAAATCATACTCTCTGGTATATACTTTATAGTTTTTACTATAAAATATAGCAGTTTAAATTACTTTGTTGAAACACTAAAGAAAGATATTAAGAAGAAAATTAATAATACAAATCAAATATTTTCAGCAGAAGTACAACTAGTATGTACATTTTTTTGCTGCTAAAAAGACACTGTTATCTGAGAACTTCTGCTGCATGGTTATGAATACAGACTGATTGGGTAACTCTCCTTTTGTTTTCATAAGAATCACAGAAAAGAAATCCTTGCTATATTAAATTTTCAGGGCTTTAAAAATGCTGTGCTACATACAAAACTTAAGAAGGACAAGAGAAAACAAAACAAAAAGTTGCAGACAGATTCTGGTATATAAAAATTTCCAGGTTCTTTTTGTGTTTGCAAATCACCTCTGTAAGAAGTTAGAAATGATAAATGGAGTTATTCTTTTAAGAAGAGATTTGGTAGAATTATCCTCCAAGTTAAACCCAAGTAATTAACACCGGGTTCTTGAATGTAACCCAGGTGATTAACATTGGGTTCTTAAATCTACCTAGGTTTTCCTAAGAGCTACATTTAAAAAGTACCACATTTAAAAACTGCAGGACGTTGAGAACTTTTGAGAATGAGTGATCATTTAAGTAATTAAATGTGGGATTTGAAGGTTTTGGTTAGACATTCAAGTCTATAAATCTTGCGATTAAACACATTCTAAATAATTTCATTATTATTTCCAAGTGATAAGTCCATCAGATGGAGGTATTAAGCAAATTCCTATTGCCTGTTCATGAACCAACAGAAGCTCTAGGGAAGTGAAAATTATTTTTGGACAGTGTGTTGTTTTCTGTCCACCTGGAGTTATGGTAACAGAAAACTGAGTCAATATAACAAAATCTGACAAAAGCAGCATGAGAAAGAGAAAAGAAGGGATAGAGGGGAAAACAAATTCAGAGAGTGTGGGGAAAGCCAGGCAGCAGAAGATACAGAGTGAAATTCTGTCAAAAGAAAAATACATTGAGTATGTCGTTGAGTAGTTCTGTGTGCACAGAGCTTTTGTCAGTAATAGAGGGCACAGACTTCCATTTCAAGTTTGATGCAGCCCTCAGAACTCTTTCCACTAACTTCAGTGAGCTTTGTATTAAGCACTTATGGGGAAGACTGGTTATGCTTAAACTGATTTTTTTTTCTTTTTCTTTATTTTTTTTTTTAATAAAGGACTCTAAATTATGGAAGAAAGTTTTAGTAAACTCAGAAAACTCACTGAGTTCTCAAACCCTTAGAATTCCCAGAATTTAGTGTTGCCTTTAGACCTTATGCTTAAAAAGGGAGAAAAGCAGCTTATCTTAGAATGTAAATGAGTTCAGTAATTGCTCAGGCTGCAGAATGTAACATAAGATGTATTACAAACAAGCCAGTGAAGCAGTTTATTACACCAAAAAAGTGTGTAGGGGATTAAAAAAAATACAAGGGAATCCCTGATTCCTATTGTGCTTTGGTGTATCAGCACTTTGGGATTAATAGTGTTCAAAATAGAGTTGCTATGCTTTAATTGTCTGAATTCAGCAAATTAGCATTTGAAATACACTGCATTTTAAGTTCTGCTGGAGACAGAAAAAAAAAGTAAACAAGACTTTGAAGATAACAGGAATTTAAGAACTTTTTTTAAAAAATGTATTTTCCCGTTCTTTCTGTTTCTGATGTTATAATTTTCTTTCATTTACCAACCTTTTAATGTGGGCAGTTGGTGCTTCTGAGTCTTTCAGCCATAGTTTTAATTGTGCCACTGCCTGAATGCATCCCATTTCCAATGGAGTCTTGAAGCCCAGCTGAAATATTCTTTTGTTTACCCAAAACCAAAACCCTCATTCCTTACCCTCATTCCTTTCCTTTGTTACACTGTCCTCCAGAGCTGCCTGCTTCTCTTGGGTGTGAGTGATGAGGTATTGGCAACGGGGAGAGGGTTGCAGCCCTGGCCTCTGTGAGGAGAGGCCAGAGTTGCTCGGTGTGGGAGACAGCTGATTCATCAGCTCCTTTTGGACCCACTGCCAGATACAGCTGAAGCCTTCAGCCATGTGTGAGGCACCTTGGGGAAAACTTATTCAAAGAGGAAAAAATGCTGTTGAGGAGCAAGTGAAAAAGTGTGAGAAACAGCCCTGTGGACCCTAGAAAGGAGTAGGGAGGAGATGCTTCAGATACCTGGAGCAGAGATTTCCCTGCAGATCCTAGAGAGCAGGTGGTTCTCTGCAGCCAGATGAGAGGAACATCCCAGAGTGAATATCCACACTGCAAACCACAGAGTGCCATGGAAAAACATCCACACTTCAGCACCTGGAGGATCCCATGCCAGAGAAGATGATAGGCTCTGAAGGAAGAGGGCCCATGCTGGAGCACAGAAAAACTGTGTAGAGGAAGGAGCATCAGAGCTGAACTCACTGAACTTTATGGACTTACCACAGGCCCCATTCCCCATCCCTCTCTGCACTATGTAAAGGGAGTAAGGAGTGGGAATGAAGAAATGAATTTGAGTGTGGGGAAAAAGAGTGAAGGGTAGGTGGGAAACTGCTGGTTTAATTTTGTCCTAATTTCTCACAATTCAAATCTAATTTAATTGGCAATATTTTTTTTTTCTTTCCCAAATTAAGTTTGTTTTCCTGTGATGGTAAGCAATAATAGACCCTCTATTTTTATCTTGACCTGTAAACTTGCTGATCTTATATTCTCCCCTTGTCTTGTTGTGGGAGGGAGTGGGGGGTATGAAGGCTGGATGGGCATCTGGCAGTTGCTAAAGATCAACTCAACACACTGTATTGCAATCAGATATATGAGCAACATATGCTGGAAAAAACAAGGGTGGGCATATTGCAGGAGAACTTCTGTGCCCCATTTTAGTCATAGAAAAACTGCAGGAGGTACAGATTTAAACAAAAAGAACACAGGTAGAGATTGCAGTGTCCATCAACAAAAGCTACATGTCATGGGCTCTTGCAGTGTGTCTCATTGCTGCATTGTCATGTAGCTGCACATCTTTATAGATCAAGGTCAAGGTATCTAATATTCACAACAGTTGTGCTGCTGTCCTCTTCAGAGCCTCTTCTAAACTTGAGCATTCTTTAAACTTGAGCATACAGGCATTGCAGCTGCTCTTTCCTGCATCCAATGACCTCTGTACGGTCATACTTTTCTAGTCATAATCTGTCTGCTGGTTTTTACAACATGTTCCCATGAGCTTACTGGTATTCAGCATTCCTAGTATTTCCTTCAATCAGAGAACAATATTTTGCTATCTATGAGCTCCAGAGTCCCCAAGAATCAGTTTTCAGCACTTTGGTTCTTTGTTCCCTCATTCTGCTGGGTATTTTCAGCTCATCACTTTAAACTCCTACAGTGACTGAATACATGATTTTGCTCTTAAGGCATCAGATATTCCATTGCTCTAAAGTACTCTTGTTTAACTGAAAAACTT
>VXBU01014337.1:277207-292200 GCA_013400315.1 Bombycilla garrulus | reverse complement strand
AAAATATTTATATTAAATGGCAGGTGAATAGGAAAGTTCAACAGTATTCCACAAGGTTTTGCCAGCTCATAATGATTTGCTTTTGTAAGTTGTTAGGATACACTCCATCAGTAGACTGAGTGCTTCCATAATATCTCAGGATTATATTTACCAAAAATGCCATAAATATGCCTAGCTCAAGAATTCTCAATAATTTTTCCATAGCACTTAATTGTAAATTATCAAAACCTATGGTTTGTGAAGGAAATTGCAGCTTCTTTTCTCATTCCCCAAAATACCACTTGCCAACCTCAAGAAAATTCTCAATTAATAAAAATTTCAATATAGCAATGGTTAAATATTTAATCTTGAATCTTTTTTTTTCCATATGGAACCTTTCTGTATTTGAGCATTAAAATGTTTTATTTGAATGTATTGAGATGAACTCTGCTACAAGGTAATTCACTCTCAAGCTTAATTTTTATTGTCAGCTATAGCACTTCCCTGGAATTCAGGTTGACATTGGCTCTTACCTGATCCACTGACATTCATGAGCCTCTTTTGATGGCACTCAATAGAAAACCTGAATTGCATCACAAGTAGTGTGGGCCTGATGTGACTGGATAAAAAGGAAAGTCTGAATGATTATTATGTGGCACACTGAGAAAATACAATTTAACAGTCACCCAAACAATAAAGAATTATTATTTCAATTTTGATAATAGTTGTTGTGAGATTTTTTTTATAAATTTGTATTTCTCATGGGTATAATTAAGAAATTCCAACAGAAAATGCTCAGCAGCCTATATTATTTGTATTACTGTTCACCTAGATACTGAAAGGCTGAAAGCATTACCAAAAATTTTATTCTGAAAATGTGAGAAATAGTAGCACTTAGGATCCCACACAGAAATCCATCCACAAAACAAAAATCCCTTGGGATAACCTTGCAAAATGGTATTTCTCAAATGCCAAGTCCCTGGATCATATCATGGAACATTTTTCTTTGGGAAATACAATATTTATTAGGGAACAAGAACGATGTATTTATTTTGTTAGAGTCTTCAATCACAGTTTAGAACATTTTGAAATTTAGTTCTCCATTAATGATGCTGTTTGTCCCCTCTTGCTCCTCTATTTATGTGGTTCCAATCAGTTTTTGTTGTCTTGGGTCAGCAGAGTCAGCAGTTTGGAGCAGATAAACTCCAGTGAAAGTGCTGCAAGGTCTCACTTGAGAGCATTCCCATTTCTCATGGTATAAGAATTATAACTTGTATTTAGTATTGCTTTGAGAGGCCTTGCTGGAATCACTGTTTCTCTGTGATTCTCAGTCTCTGATCACTGATATCACAGGCAGATGCATTTCTCTGTCCCTTCATTGCAAATAAACCCCTTCACTTATACCACCAATCTAAAAAGAATTCAGTACTGTATGGGTCCTCAAAGTGCACAGATACTATAATGGATCTGCTTACTCCAGGACCTGGAGCACTGGTTTTGCCAGTTCACCTGCCTCATAACGTGGCACTGAAATTTGTGCCAGGACAACCTAAGTGCACCTTCCACAGCCTTTTCTTCCTCCTCCCATGGCTGTCACTGATTCATTACCTCCCAAGTTGAAATATAAACCACATCTCCACTATCTTTTACAAAAATTGCTATTCATTTGTGAAAGGCAAAATTCAATGTGAAAGGTATTTGCACACCATCTCACTTTGTCCCAAAAATGCTACCAGTGGTTTCTCACTTTACGGAATCTTGCTTTATGGGCAGAAGCAGCTCTGAGCCACTCTTCTGTTTGCACACCAGCATGAATTATTATGGAAGCTTCTGAGCTTCAAGTTTCAAGACATTATTAGCAGACATAGATTGAAAGCTTATGTTTTCATTTGAGATCTAAATGAGATTTAGGCAAAGAAGGAAGAAGCAAATATAGAGTTTCTTACATATGTGCTCTGTGCCATTTGCTCTCTGTATCTGGCATTGACCTCTTGAAGCAGTCTGAACTGGCTAAAATTGAATGGACTAGTTGCCTCCTACAATTTTCAGCTGATGTTTTTTCATATTATATATGATCCATTTCTGTCATGCTTAAAACATGCTCTAATATTCAGTTTGCTTTTATATCATGCTTGCAAAATTATAGCTTTTCAATCTAGAAAAGTGTTGAAGACCTTCATGTTGTAGAACTTTATGGTTTTAATTTTCCTGGTCTAAATGCTGCAGTCCTTTTAACCTACTTCCTCATTTCTTCAGATATTTTATCTCTTTTTTTCCAGTCTCAGAAGTTATTTACATTCCTCATCAGTTTCTCAGTTTTCAAAATCTGGATTCCTCTTCTCAGTTCCTGGATTCTGCCTGAAAAATATTTTGCAAATACCCCTTTATCAAGAATTTTCAGTTCTGCTGTTAGATGATGTTATACTAAAAAGATAAGTATCCATCTAAGCAGAAACTGAAATAAAAAGTCCTTTTCAGTCTGGAGGAAAATTGTTTAATCAGAAGTGAATTGCGCTTCGCCTAAAGCAACTCTCTCTCATTCTCTCAAAACACTTTTCTATAGCTGATTTCTCAGAACATACTAGAGAAAGATCACAGACATTTCTCTCAGACAATACTATGTAATTGCTGTAATTAATACTGTGATCTGGTATTAGAAAAAAAGAAGAAAAGCAGTGTGATCAAAATTTTTAGGAAAGTACACAATCACACAGAATTTGAGAAGGAAATGGGTGTACTCTTGGTATTTAAATATTTCCTCAGACCTTTTGCATTTGTACTACTCTAGTAGGGATGTAAATACCACACATAAAAAGCCTAAAAAAAAAGAGGTGAGAAAAATCAGATCTAATTAACTTATAACCCTTTGGGGGGGGGGAGATTATTTTACAGTGTGACATGATATCTAGAGTAGTAACCCAGAAAACACAATCGTGTGTATTTTCCTTTGCAGGTGAATGATGAGTCTGCTTTTTTCTTTTACGTATGTAATAAAATACCTGCATTAATTCATGTTGACATACATTACTGGGAACAAACGAAAATCTTAATCTTGTGGGAAATGAGCAGACATAACTCACAGCATGTCTGCCAGCTTTAATCTAATTTGAATACTATCTTTGTTAATAGTCCCTTGGGGCACACAATTTCAAGCTATCCATTCTGGGTTAAAATTAATAGCGTTAGGTTTTGGATCATGTTCTCTGTTTTTCTGCTTGCAGCATACAGAGGAATGTGTCTTAGAAATGAGATTATGTAAGATAAATATTTGAGAACACAATTGTGTGTTCAGTTCCGGAAATTAAATATGAAGAACACATCCCATGAATAGTTCTGTTCCAAGCAGCAACTTCAGATCATGCATATCTCTTTGCAACAAGCAGTTCTAGCATTATACTTATGGAAAGCTGCAGATGCCAGAATTATTTATTCTGTTGTAAAGCTTCTCGATAAACCACCCCTGGGGCTAGCAGACCCAACCTTCAGTGTGAAACCCAACACAGCAAGAAACGCAGGTCATTGGAGAAAATGGCAGAACACCAGAGAGAGTCATAGAAGCAGTGATGAAAAGTACTTCAAGTGCTCCTTTTGTTCATCCTGTCACCTAAGGCATAATCAACTCTGCCAGTGTCACTCTAGGCAAATGCTGTTCCAGTCTCTTCTTAAAGCCATTCATTGACCACAGCTTTCCCAGGCAATCCTGTGTATGATAGCGGCGGGAGGTCTTTCTTCCTGCGCCCCTCACAAGAGCCGATTTGAACCTTTGCTGCAGTTAAACTCATTACTTTGTGGCTTACTGTGACCTCTGAGTTATCTCCAGTTAGTACCCATCCATCTTCTGAGAGTTCTACTTCAGCTGAAGTGCTCTCAGTGATAAGCGAAACAGGATTGCTCTGTGCTCTGCTTTATGCACCCTGATAAGATGTTTGCCTTTTAAACAACACTGTGAAACATCTTCAGGCCATGCTGCTCCACAACACCTTCAGACCCATTTTTGAGCTCCCATCCTACATTTATAACAGCTCATTGTTCCTGTTCAGATGTTTTACTCTTTCTTTGTCCATATTGTTCTCCTAGATCATATCTTCATGCCATTTACAATTTAATGAGCATGTTTTCCATTGCAGCATTCAGGTATTAATAAAACTTAAAGAGGAGATAAGCAGTAGGAGAACTTACATAACTCCCCTTAACATATCCTTCCCCACTAGGTAGTCAACTGGTTTTGCACTGTCCTTGTAAGAATTTCACCAGGACTGTGTTTCTTGTATAATTTATGGGTAGGTCATGTGAGGATATCAATACTGTTATTAAAGGCAAGATGGAAGACCTGTGTGACTTCTTTCCTCTGTCCAGTCTGACATCCTATGCAGAAGGAAATCAGTTTAGATTGACTGAATTTATACCTAGAAAAAAACTAAAGCTGTTGTCATGTTGGATGCCATCTGCATGTAACTTCTTCCTTATTTTCCAGATAGCTGCAAATATTTTATTTTATCATCCCTTAAGAATTATTGTGGGTAGATACAATTTTAATTGTATTAGTCATTTGATCACAGATGGCTTGTTTAGTGGTAAAAAAAGGCATGAAATCCCTTCATGCTCAAATTCACCTACAAGTTATTTGAGTAGAGTAGACCTTGCTCTTTCTTTTAAAATTAAAAGAGAAAATTAAAAAAACTGTTTCAGATTACTATACGAAGTCAATAATAGAATGAGTGCTGTTTTTCCCAAAGTAGTTTTTTGATAGTTACACCTTGTTTCATGCCCTTTTTAGCTTTTTTGGTTTTTTTTTTTTTTTTTAATTCTTTCTTTGGTATTTTTTTCCTTTTGTTTACATGTTCCTGCTGCTTTTTTAAATTTATTTTTTTGTATGATACCTACCATTCACAAGTTTTTAAAATTCCTTCTTTGAGGTGGAATCAATGAGAATTTTATACTCTAACCAAGTTTTTCTCTTATAACCCTTTTTACGTCTCTGCCTAGGATAAATTATGACCCTTGTGTTTTTCCTTTAGTCTTTGCTTTATCTCTTAATCCTTTTTCTCATTAGACAGTGACTACAAATTCCCTCTCAGCATTAAATTCTACCTAATTTTTTATATAACACTTTCTCTTCCTCATTATTTCAATAGACACAGTTCCATGGCCATTCTTTGTCCTTCTAAAAAACCTGTATTTTTTTAAATATGAGTTTTTCAGTCAGTTTTCCTGCATGCTGTTCATTAGCATACATAAATAAATAGTCTGACCTCTAATTTGATTTTTCTTGTCTTTTGATCTTATTCTGAATAATCCTTACCTCCTCCCACTCAAGAAATCTTGATACTCTTATTCAAACTTCTCTTTTAATTCCTAACTATGAACTGTCACTCACACTGCCTTTTCCCCTCTAATCTCTGTTTACAACTTTTCTTAATACATAAGTAGTATCCTTATAGAAAATAGACTGTTTTCTGTCTTCTTGGGGTTTCTTTCCATGTGCAGTATCGTCTCTATGGTCATGGGAGACAAAAGTGTCCTGGTGTCCAGGAATATGTTTATTACTCCAGAATACCTATATTTGTTAGCCTTTATAATCTTTAACTAGAAAAACCCCCACATATTCCATACTAACCTCCTGCCTTCCCAGATTGATACTCATTTTTGATCCGAGACTGGTCCCTGAAAGTAACGATATGACACAGACAGAAGGGCTCATGAAGTTATGATCACTATGAGAGATGAACTTCATCCGCTTTATAGTAACTTGTAAAAGCTGAGTCCTTTGGGATCAGCATGCTCCAGATGTCAGCTGGAGTAGGCAGATGAGGCCTTTAGGAGGAAGTTGACAACCTCTTCTACTTTTTTCCTTTCTCTTTGGAATGTAGGCTGTGAATAGTAAAGATCTGGGTGTGTTCTGTTCCACTTCCAATGGCATTTGACCACTTGCTGCTAGAACACTGTCCTGTTCTTGACCTCAGTGATGAAACAGCATCAATTTCCAGCTGAGACCAGCTGCCAGCTTGTCCCTGACAGAATGGCCATTTCATAGCTGGTGCTGTTACGGACTCTGAGCTCCAAGTCTTCCATAGATTCTGGTCATTGTTGTCATGGCGTGGGTGGTCTCTGCATTTTAACAAACAAGCAAAAAAAAGATGACAAGAATAAATGAATAGCACAGCAGTGTGGGGTTTGTTCTTTTTTTTCCCCAGAATTTTAATAAAATAGGAAATCCAAAACCACAAAACCTCCAATGGAGCTTTCTCCGTGAAAGAATTAGTCAACTCCCCTCCCAAAAAACACACAAAAATTTCTGCACGTCTATTCCAATTGGTATGGAAAAGCAAATGACCAGCCTGTCTTTTATTCCATTTCTTCCAGGAGATAAAATAGTTTTAACAATAGTCAACTTCTCTCCATTTGAGTTAGTTGTTAGTCTTTGAGACTGCTGTAATGCTGACACAGCAGAAGAAGAAAGTAAAGGGAGAGAACTTGGCCACTTAGTGAGGCTGAGTCCTTTGAGGAACTGAGATACAAACTCCTGAAAATGCTCTGGCCCTTAATTGCCATTGCCTGGATCTGACATCTTTGGGGGTCAGATCTTCATGACTCAAAATATTATGTGCTCTAAATAATGTTATTAGGTCTCAGTGACAGACAGAATTTGATTTCTGCAGTTTCCAAGGTCAGTGGAAAATATAGGGAACAGTGAGAACTATTCTAAATCCGAAGTGTCATAATTACAATCTTAATATTTGCATACCTTTTGGAAAATTTTGATGAGGCCTAACCTTGTGGTTCTTGGCCTTTTATGAAGACTTACATGCTCAAGTTAAGGAAGTAAAAATATTGGATCTTTTTTCCAGTTGCGTCTATCATTACACCAACCATAAAAAAAAGTTAATTCTAGCAAAATGTCTGTCTTCTAAATAATACAAAATACCAGCTGTATGTTGTGCAGTGTTATTCATCAGCCGTGAGAATGATTTTGCCTTTGAGCACTTTTCTCCCATGAACCCTTCCTTTCAGAAATAGGCAGAAATCAGTACATGTGCAGAATAGATCATTAAAGAAGTATTCTAAAAATGAAAGAAATCATTAATTCCTAAGAAGAAGGAACTTATGTCAATTTGACAATACACGTAGAGTCTAATAAAATCTTTTTCAGATTCTAACTTATTCTGTGAGGTTATAACATAAGCTGAAATGAGTGAATAGCTATATAGAAGAAAATCCTCCCTAATTCTAATAATTTTCATAGATTCAGAATGATTGCTTCTTTGCTTTTAAGATTTTTTTTCTGTATCAGACATGCATTTTTGAGTGAAATTAAAAGAAGTCATATAAACTTATTGAAAATCTGCATCATTATGACATTTTGAGATCAGTTTTTCTGACGTGCACAAACCAGTCCAAAGTTTGAATTGTCTTTTTGGTCCTAATATAATAGCCTATTATAATGAAATCACTGTACGCACGACAACACTCATAAATATGAGAAAAGTATATTTTATTTGTTTCAGTAATACCTACTGCACTATATGTGAACAAGATAACCTGTGGGGTTTTTTCCTGTTAAAGATATCATCTCTCTCTCTCGTGAAGTCAGACGTAGAAGTTATATATTGCATTCATTTGTCTGATGAAGCATATGTGTAATATTTTAAAGACCAAACATCTGTAGCTACAAAATCAGCCACCATCAAGTTACTAGACTCAGTATATGTAATCTACCTTTTCACATCAGTGTCCAAGATACAGGATTTAGGAATATTTCTGTCCTACTACAATGAAAAAAATCACAGCAAACTCAATGAGACTATGTAGTTATTAAAACAGGTCACACTTCAAAACACAGTTACAGTACATAATCGATTTACCATGAAAAGAAAATCTGCAACAATCAGCTTTCCAATTTTTTATATATTCCAGACAACTGTGAATGAAAATTAAGCACTTACTGTGTGTGATCTCGGAATTTGCATGAATTTATGCCTAAAAGCTGAACAGTAGCATCTCCAAGATGAAGCCTGTAATTTTAAAAGTATTAGTAGTGAGCTAATTTGAAACATGCCTTTCCCACAAAAGAATTTTCTAAGCTCTTGAGAGGCAAAATTTAATTTTTGCATTTGCATTTCCATGCACTGACAATTTCTGTAATTGGATTATTTCTAAAATAAAGAAGACAATCATATTTTATTTAAATAATGGGAAGTGGAAATACTTATGAAGGAAATATCTACTTTAGAAAGTCTACAGAAGCAAACTGAAAATAAAAACCAGCTTTCAATTCCAACTTTTCCATGAAAATTCTCTGTAGATAAATGTTATCTGATTAATGGAATTTACTTTAAAAGATGTTTCCATTCTAGTAAAATTACTTTGGAGCAAGGAGTCATAGTATTCAACACTTCCAGGTCTTTTTCAAATTACATGTCATAAAAGATGATATGAGTGGCCAGAAAGCCATATCAGGGCATTTTGACATTTGAGTCTCTGGCCCACTGCACGACTAACTCCAACTGATTTCTTTCATTCCCTTTGGTCTGCTGCTTATAGCAGCCATCCTATTGTTCTGGATGTTTAAACAGCTCCAGCAGAGATAATCTTCAAGAGCTGATTTCTCTTCCCCACATTTTCACTGATTTCTGATAAAACAGTGAGTCTTTTGCTTCATCCCATTTCCTTGTGCAGACCTGGATTGTAATCCAAGTCATGCAAGTTGATTAGACCTGTTTTATGGTGCTTTCTAAAAAAGCAAGAAATTTTTTGTTTTACAAGTGGAATAATTTTTAAAAAATAAGTGACTGAAATAAAAGAAAAAGTGAATAAAAACAAAAAAAGAAGGAAAGCTTCACATTGAGGGGGATCACAGAGTGCTTAACACCTAGCAGACTTTGAAGCTAGTCTCAATAGTTTCTCCATATAACCAGGAAAGAGCAAAATACTCAGATATTTACAGCATTTCAGAAAGGTTCCAGCTAGTCTGATCTTAAAATCAATCAGTGATGGAAACCATAAACATCTGAACTCACCTATTGTAGCTAGCAGTCTTGCCATAATGGTGGCATAATAGTTACATTTTAGCTCCTGAATTCTCAAGTTCTGAGGACCATTATAATTTAAATATTGTTTGAAATAATTTTAGTTGAATGAGAAACTTGATTTCTTTTTCTTCCTCATTAACTCTGCATGATCATACTGAATAATGCAGTGAGATCACTCTAACCAGGGGACACTCTGAAGGGCTTTAGCTTGAGTCTGAAAGGTACATGTCCACATTATACAGAAAACATGTAGACATAGATTATTTATTTGAGAAAGGAGCACCTTGCTCGTGATAGTGAGACTTCCTGGAGTCTAATTTGGGAATAACATGCACAGACTTCTGTTTTCTTCAGAGGTTTATTATTCATTTCCATTATTAGCACAAACATAATGAATACAAGAGTATGTTAAATTTTATTCTTGGCCTTCCCTCAGCCCCTCAGTCTCTTACAAGATCAGATCTTTTCTTGCTGATGATATTGTTGCAAGCAATACAATGGCACTGCACAATCTTTTAAGCAGGAGATGTTGTAACATTAAGGGCTGAGTTCTGTCCAGCTTCACTGTGTTATAAACATATTTATTCAATGTTATGTCTTATATAGTGGGAGCCCCAGCACTGCATTTGTCATGACAGGAGTGGCTAATCTTTTTGCCAGTGTGAAGTATCAGTTCTACCCTGGGATTACACTCAGCAGAAAAACAGATATGCTGGTGATCATGATGGATGGATGGATGGATGGATGGATGGATGGATGGATGGATGGATGGATGGATTCAATGGCTTATAAAGTACACAGTCAAGAGGAGGATCAGAGAAGAAAAGGTTAAGAGTACATAGCATACACATCATGCTACAACAGAGGAAAGTGATCCAATGGGTAATGGTGTGAGATGAATGAAATCTAAGTAAGATGTAGATTGTAAATTTCAGCTATTATTCACATTGAATATGATGTCCTTTATCCCTTTGATATGAAATCAATTAGTTGTTACACCCCATTCAACTACTATTGAGCTGAAGTTAGTGAGTTAGTCTTAACCTGGTATAATTTTCTTTTATGTTTAACTAAGTTAGCTTCTCACTGTGTAACATTTTCTCCAGCCCTTTTTCTTCAAATTTTAATACAATATCCTTTGATTTTTTGAAAGCCCCACAACAAACCAAACCTACAATACAGATTCAAAAAGAGGTGAGGGGAAAATTGAGTTGCTGTTCTACATTAGTGAGCTGTCCTGTGCCATTGCTGGGCACACATAGGTTGTTGACTATGTCATTCCTAGAGAGAACAAATTGACATTTCAGTTCTGTTCTTTCAATGCCAAGTCAGTTCCTGGATTCTTATAGAAGCATTTGAGAATGGAGAGGGACACAGGGAGATTAGAGGTTACTGACAGAAGTCCTCTTGTAAGGATATTCATACACACCTTTGCAGCATATGCTTATTGTGTGGGAGGTGCTGCCAACTGCAGGTAACCCATTGGTTCTGTATAAGAGAGAGGCTAAAAAAGCTAGTTCTGCTCATCCATTCCTGAACTTTGAGGGTTGTATGCTCTGTTTTGACTCAAAATATTTTTCTGGTCAGTTTCCTGAAGAAAATAATTAAGTGGTGTTGTCACTCTTTTAATGCATTTTTCATGCCACTACAAAGTTTATTTCTTCATTTTTAAGTAATGAAAATCAAAGTTCCCAATAACATTTTTTTTCAAGACTAATTTATTGATTTCAGTGCTCAAATACGTAACCAGTTTTAAGTTGGTATCTTGAAATTTTTTTTCTCTGATTTACAGGTTTGTAGAAAGGTTCTTCTGAAAAAGTTAGTTTATTTTGTCTCAGGGGATGATAAAAAATCAATGAAAAATAATACAGGAATTACTGTTTAAAAGAAGGAAGGGTAATAATGCTTTTTCCACATCTGCATCAGTGATTTTATCTCATTACTATGCAATGTCATCCCTGCACACTTTGGTAAATAATGCCGCTTGAAATATTCTTGATTTTAATCAAAACACTTGTCTTGCTCATGTCTCTTGCAGCAAGTATTCATGATTTGAAATAGCTTTAAATTTTGACCATACCTCTTATTATTCACCTCTTTATCTTCCTCTCTTCTCTTCCTGTCCATCTCAGTACATACACAAAAGAAAGAATCGTGCTGGATTTTGAGATAGAAAGACAGAAACATGAGCAAATTGGATAAGGCAAGTTCTAGATGTCATTTAAAAAGACACTGCTTTATTTGCAAAATAAATACCTGTATTCACATGTGTTTTGTCCAAATAAAACATGAATACAAGGCATTTGATACAAACATGACAGACCCAGTGAAATAATTAAGGAGCTACACATGTCACTTTTAGAACAGTCTGATGTTCAGCTAGCATTTCAGAAGTAAGGAACTGAAATATAACATATCTGATCAGCTTATTTAAACACTGCTCATGGTAATTAGCAGTTTGACATTATTTTCTGAGAGATACTGTGCCTACCAACCACAGTACAATGAAAAAAACACCCATGTAAACCTCCAGGGAAGTATATTGTCAAAAAGGAAAAAGGGCATATAGATAACATCAACTTCGTCTAATGGAAAGAAGACATTAACATTCAATTCCAACATCCCCTAAAAACAAAAACATAAAAGAGAAAATGTTCTGAAGTTTTTTTACTCTTGACTGATATGACTTATCTTCACCCTCTGAAATACTATTTTATTACATTTATATGTGAAACCCCCTACACACTTTTTATAAAGAAAATGATGACTTTTCTGTGCCAATCTTTTGTTATCTTTACACCCTTCAGAGCTGTTATCTTATTAGTGATTGCTTATGGAATTACTTTACAGCACTGCTCAACAAAACAGGATGCACAAATAAAATGACTCATGAGGGAGATAAGAAAATCATAACTTGCTTGATGCAAGAAGTTATTGGCCTAATGTCGTGTCCTACTGTTGACTTTTGTCTCATATTATGTCAACAGTGCTTCCCAAACCAAAGGACATTTCCCTACGTGTACCAGACAGCAGTGAGTGTTGGTAAGACAGGCAGCATGCTAAAGCAAGAAAAAAATTATTTCTCCCATTACCCCCTAGATTTAATATTTCCTTTTAAAACATATCTTTCTGTAGTCAACATTTCTTTTTTGTGCAGCAGAAAAATCAGTATGGGAACAAAACCCTTTAGCTTAATGGAAGAGTCAATTTCTTTGCAATTTTTGAAGCATTGCTTAGAATTTCAATATTGTATGGGATGGAAATTCCTTCTTCTGGCTGCTTCTAACTTCCCTCATTTATCATTCATCCAGAGCAAGGAAGTGATAGGTGGGAAATGCAATTTTGTAGTTAGGGGTCCAAAGAACAATATATTTTGAATCTATATATACTGAAATATGTGCAACACCTCTTAAGCTGTTTTTACAGCTCTGCATATTCCACAGTGATTTGGAAAAAAAAAAAAAAAAAGGAATATTCAGCATGCTGTATTTGCTGTATTTACAGTGAGCCTCTAGGAAAGCCATTCCTCCATTTCTTTCCAGTTATTCACTAAGAAAAGTGACCGTAATCAGATCTCTTATATTTCAAAAAAGTAGTTACTTGGCAACTGTGATGTGATTCTAGACTGCAGGATGTATGTGCACTTTAGGTGATTTCCCCAGGTGCTCAGCAATATGTTTTTATTTTGTGACTGAGAACTGGGATTGCAAAAGCATTTCCTGTGGAAATAAATTCAATTCATCCCTGTTCTTCTGCCAAAGTATGCCATAAATTGCCCATATGGTTATTGTGTTCTCAAGAGCAATATATGGAACAATATATGGAATATTTCAGTTTAAAGCTGATCTGAACACCAGAAGAGTGCTCAGTGCTGTCTCTACCAGGGCAGAAAGTTACAGAGAGTTGAGCTGGAGTACTAGTTAGACACTGAATTAAGAAATCAAAAAATTAAGAAATTAAAAAAATCTTCTTGGGGAAATAATGCACCCTTGATTGTGCCAGCCTTCTTCCACTGTGTTGTAACTTGTACAATATGCAGCACCACTGAAAGATACAGATAAACTCTCTGGTGCATTTATTACTCAAAGTGGCAGAACTGGAACTTCAATAAATAGCAATGAATTATGAAACATAAATTTCTTTGTTAAAAAAAATAAATTCAGGCTTCTGTGTACTTTTGTTTACTCCACTGAGCCTCTTTTATATGATGTATTTGTGGCTTGGGAGTAGGATGGACACAGTGTGCAGAGGTACCGTCAGAGTTCAGCTAACTCTAGCCCAGGCTGTAATTTTATTACTATAACAGGGCTGAAAGTCGTTTGTCTAGACTTATTTAGGGTAGAGTTTTTTTAAGTCAGTATAAAGCATTTAAGTGCTATAGATTTTCATCATACCATTTATCTTCCTCTCTTGTATAAGAGTTGTGTAAGCAAGACAAAAACATGACTACTTTAAAATTATATACATGTTCATAACTTCATACAGTAGGGACCTGAAGAGATTCTTAAAATATTGAATGTCCAGTATGGAAAGAAAATAGGATGCAAGGTAAACATGATGCATTATCACTTCAGGATTAGTGCATCTCAAATGTTCCTAGCCAACAAGCTGTGAGGAAAAGGAGCACCAAGCCCTCTAAAAGCCATCTCACTAAATGCCCTAGTACTTAGACAGACAGGTATCTCAGGAGAAATTATGGAAAAACACTTCTAGGAGCTTTTCCTTTGCAGTAGAATGGAGTGACTACTTAACTACTACTATCTGAGCATTCTGTTTCAAGTTGCCCAAACATGCAATCCTCTTATATGTAGTATACAGTGTATATTATATATCACTGTAGAACTACTAGTGCATATATGTGTACATTCTAAAACAAAGATCCGTCATAAGACCCTAGTCAAAAACGTTATCTGTTTTGTGCAGGTAAATAACACATATATCACAATTTAATCTTGGTGTTTACAAAATTTGTCACAGGGTTTGAGTGGTGTTTTCTTGCTTCCTATAAACTCCTGATTTTTGCTAGTGGTCAAGACATATATTTTAGAGTTTTGTCATATTTTTCTCAGAATCTGTATCATGGTCTTGACCGCATAAATTCGCTAATTGAACTTCCATTTTCTTATCTGTAAAATATGTCCAACATAAAACTGCAGTTTTTAAAACTTATTCATATATTTGGAAGTATAGACAGGTGAAAAACTTTAATTTTTACTTACAAATTTTAAAGTTAAGTCTGTGTTCAGTAATTCATAAAATGAGAAGGAACTAGTAGAACTTTGCTCTTATATAAAAAATGTATAAGAATTAATCTATCTACTTTTTGATTATAGTCCTTTTGCTTAAATTTTTCTACCCTGTCCTGTGCTGCTTTGGGTCTGTTAACCTTCTTTTTTTGTTTTAGCATCTAGGGTTTTTTTCTTGTCACATTTTTTGCTTTACTGGCCTAAAGGACTATTATGTATCTGTATTTTCTCCCTGTAACTTACCTTACCTTTTGTATATAAAGTATTCTCTTTGACAAACCCTCTGGAGGCAACCCTAATGTATTAAATTCCTCACCCCTCAAAGTTTTCAAGGCCAGGCTGGATGGGGCTCTAAGGAACCTGGTCTAGTGGAAGGTGTCCCTGCCCTTGGCAGGGGCTGGAACTGAATATCTTTAAGGTGTCTTCCAACCCAGACCATTCTATGGTTCTCTGACTCCATAATAAACACAAAATGGTTCATGATGTGCTATAGGTTCAAGGTTTTTTGTGATGTGATGTTGATCAGAGGGACCAAACCAAGAGTTAGACAGATCAAGATGAGACAAGGGTGCCTGAAATTTTTTCCTCATGCTTTACTGCTTTCTTTCTATTCTGCCTGTGCTACAGATCAGGGTCAAAAATGATCTCAAACATGTTCAGTCCAGATTTTGTTTGGTTGGCTTAGTTTGTTTAGGTTTCTTTGTGTTTTGAGCATCTTTTTTTCTTTCTTCTTTTTTTT
>VXBU01014337.1:203173-277069 GCA_013400315.1 Bombycilla garrulus | reverse complement strand
CTGGCTTAGTTTAGTTTGTTTAGGTTTCTTTGTGTTTTTGAGCAGTTTTTTTTTCTTTCTTCTTTTTTTTTTTTTTTTTTAAAGAATGGATGAATTTTGTTGTTTGCTTTTTGGTTTTTTGTTTGTTTTGTTTGTTTGTTTGTTTATTTTGTCTGGTTTTTAGGTTTTTTAACTGTGATTGGAATTATTTCATTTATGCATTCACTTGTAATGTCAGATGCTTCCCTATGCATATGTGAAGGAACATTAGGAGCTAATGAACCAGAAACAACTTTAAAGGGACTTGTCTTTAAATATGGAAGGAATCTAAGTTACTGGTTTATCTTCAGCATCTGTAAAGAATGGATGTATTGCATGGATGGATATGTGTGTGTGTACACCTGTGTCTGCACTCCTTTATATTTGATTGTTAGTCATTTGAGCTGGAGGATGAAAACTTACCTGGGGTTGGCTAAGTTCCTCACTTTATGTAGATGACCTTTTATTAATGCATAAGGGATGTCATGTAAAGAAGCCAATGCTAGAGCAAATTTCCTATAAAGGGTGAAAAAGCTGATTAGTGTGTTAAAATGGTTCTTTACATCTGTGAAGCTAAACATTGTGAAATATCCCAAATTTATTATCCATACTTCTAAAGTACTGTGGGCGGCTGGCAGATTCATTCAAATGCAGAACAGGAAAAAGATTTGGTGCAGATTTGATAAATGTGTTGTGCAGAATACTCCAGAAACATTTCACCTTGCAGTATGATCATAACCCTCACCCCTCTCCAAATTATTTTCAGACAGAAGAATCAAGTTCTTCTCTCTATGGTAAAATATCATTTTTTTACAAGTATCTGAAACATAGACAGGGTCATCAGGCAGCACAGCATAATTCTGAAACATGGACAGTGAAACTTTATAAATTCTGTACTGAGGACTATAAACCTTTGGAAAGAATTGGAGGGGAGAAAGGTAGTAAAAAACTTAGAAAATAAAAGTGATATATTCAAGATGGGTTTTAATTTTTTGTTTATATTGTCTGTCAGATGCAAGACATTCTTTCTGGTTGTAAGTATATGAATATAAATATGTAAATCCCACACTGATAACCTCTCTTACACTACAGGAATATTCCTAGACTTTCTTATTTCTTAACCCCTCACTGCTGCTCGTCACTCCTGCCTCTTGACACTTTAAGTGCATATCTTTCTCCCACGACCTTTTCTTCAAAAATTTAGGTGGTCAGATATGCAAATCTACATTACGTTTCTATGTGATATTTGTTGCCATGTTCTTGAATCAGTACAGAGCAGAAGAATGGAAAGCAGAATGGTTTATAACTTGTGTAACTTGTTTTCACTGACATGACTAACTGAAGACAGTCATCATTTTAGCACTGATAATCCTGACCCCACAAGAGAAGTAGTAAACGGGTTTTATGCCCTGCTAATGGGGATATTTGATGGTTTCCTTCTGCTGGGATCATTCCTAATGATGCTGCATGCTGGGTGATTTGTTGGATTTCTCTGCCTCTGTTCTGGCCCCAGTTCTTATCTGTATGATTGAGATAGCTGTCCTCAAACAAGTCCCACAGACACAGCCATAAAGAATACTGAAGAATGTAGTTCCCCCAAAAGGAGAAAACCGAGCTTATTTAGGACATATAAAGTTCTCACAAAGCAAATATGCCACATGCACAACAAACTAACCTGCCAGCCTGCCAGTATCAATCCTGTCAAGGCAGTTTGTAGGGGAGGTTTTGTGCAGAAACTTGTTGGGCTGTCAGGTTTGTGGAGCTACTGAAAACAATGGTAGCTACAGATCTCATTTCAACGGGCAAAAATTATTCCCTTTGTATTTTCTGGTTTAAAGAATGTGTTGGATTTTCCACAGAAACTTATGTAACAAGACATTCTCCATTTACTTCTAATTATATATACCCCTAAATAAGAGCTTTAAGTGCTAAATCTATTATTCAAGGACATTACGTGAATTAGCAATGTTGTCTGGAGGGTTTTGGGCTCATGAAACCACACAAAAATGTACCCCAGCTGCTTTCATCTGTGGAATGTATGAAACAAACAATATTTTTGTCACTAAATAGATTACACAACTATAATTTGTTGAAAGCTGCCAACAGTCCACACATATTTCATTTACTTACATTGCTTAATGAATACTGTAAAAGGAGAAACTTAGGAAAGGTAAACTACAGGCAGGCAGTGGATGCATTGGGAACTCCTTTTGATGCTGTATCTGTTGTTCTTGAGTGTAGTGCTAGAGAGTATGAAAAGGGAGAACATACAGATTATAGGTGAAAGTAGAAGAGAAAACAAGGTTGTAGAAAAAGCCTTACAAAAGAAGGTAAATAAGAGATACAGTTAAAGAAAATGGCAATCTAAAGCAAATGTAATAGAAAAGCCATTAAATAGATTCCAATGTAGGATGGGAAGATGGGAGAAGAACAGAGGAAAATCTGGGCACTCTATTCCGTTCCTCGGATATTTCGGAACCAATCATTCGTCTTTGACACCATTTTGCACCTGAACATTATGAAAGAACAGGATAAAAGAACGAGGAAAAAATAAACTTTGACAACCTTCCTTACTGTCAACCCTGTCTTCTGAAAGTGCAACATGCCTAATAAGGTGTCAACACTTTTCAACCAGTTTCTTGTCCATCATCTTTTGTTTTCTTACCTATTGAACTCCATTTTATTTTCTTGCATATTTTTGCTTGCTGTAGCTTTCTTACTTTTGAGATTTTTGCTGTTGCTGCCTTTCAGATTCAGTCAGCTAAGCACAGCTATTTTCAATAATTTCAATATACATTCGCTATCAGACTTCTGATTTAACTTCCACCAATGATATGAAAGCAAGAACTAGTGTGTTGTTATTTTCTCGGCCAAAATCCAGTTTTGTCATTGTAATGATGAGCTACTCATTTCCCATTATAATAGATCGTCCACCTGGAAGCAGAATTATTTCTTTAATAAGAAAGTTAAGAACTAGGTTTACCACCATAGCATTGTAAAGCCATCTACTTTGAAAAATATGCCAAGATCAACATGTACAAGTATGGTTTGAAATTTTACTGTAGAATGTTAAATTTCTATTATGAATTCCTCTCCAGGGACAACCAGCTTTCATAGAAAGAAACAGGAGAGGAGAAAGGGCAAAAAAGAGAAGGAATCAGTGAGAATGAGAAAAAAATTATTGAGAGAAGGAAAAATAGAAGCAGGGGGAAAGAAATAAACCAAAAATGTTTGTTTGAAACATCACAATTGTAGCCTCAGCCTCTTTGGTAGGCAGAAACAGTTTATTTTATGCTGCCTGAGAGGTATGCTTCCTTGTTTATCAGCATATAATATCATTGGTTTACAAAAGTTTCTCTTCTCTTACCTCTTAATCATTGGGTCTTGTAGTAATTCAATGCTACTTAGAAAGAATTCAAGCATGTCAGAAAAAAACAGTGTATTAAAAAACCCCAACATTCTATTATGTGTATTTCATATAATTTTATACTTTATTTATGGTAATGGTTATGTCAGAGATAAAAACTAGACACTGATACACCTTCAAAATATATTCAGAATTAGTTACTAAAATAATGAGTATCTACCTCTGTGCTAACTACTGGATTATTCTCCTTTTTTCCCAAACTTTCTCTGCATCCATACATTATAATGGGGAAAAAAATAAAAGGTTGACCTCAGCAAGCAATATTTAGTTACTGCCAAGAATTCTTTTGTTAGCTTATTTACTCTAAATCTTCTTTTTAAATGCTACCACTACAGGCAGTCAGGAAATTGATTTAAAATGTCAACTCACAGGGGCCAGATTCTGACACCACTCCTACCTCTGAGTAAATCTACTTTATCTAATGAATTATCTTATGGAAATTAAGAGCAATATTTGCAGAGCCAATAATTTAGTTAAGGTGAAGGCAATTAAAAACAATTTCTGCATTGTTACTATAATTTTTTTACCCTTCTATATATTGCTTTACATTGCTGTTATTACAAATGTTAACTTTATTACTGTAGTTTTTTCCTTGGAATATTTTGAGATAGAACAAGGAGGACATTTTTCCATGAAAAAATGTTTCCATTTTCCATTCAGCTCTCATTATTCACTATCTATTAGCGCATTCAAGTAGGAGCTCTATTTTGCATTATGCTAGAAAATGGGTAAAAATAGTGGGCAAGAGAGTTTACAGAAAAAGGTTTTGACTTGGCAAGACATTTAAGTACATGCTTCATTTTAAATATGCAATTAGGCCCCTGCAAGCCCCAGATTTTTTTGCAGGAACAGTCTGGAAAGCAACTGTGGCTTTAAATTTCTGTTCTGTGCATCATATATTTGTGGTAGCGAGTTGCTTGGTATACATTAGAAAAATATAAAAATATCACAGAAAATTTTTATGCTATGTGCATCAGTTGACAACCACCAGCATTCAGCATATTTTTGGTCCAACTCACATGCAGGAAGAAAGCACACATTAATTTAAGAGAATCGCTTATAGTAAAGATACTTTTTAAATTATATGCAGCTAAAATATCCCTTTGAACTGCTGAGAGCATTGGAGATTTTTGGTAGGTATGAATTGTACTCAAATATGGTACATTCTATGCAGAGGGGAGAATAATCTCCTCTTTGTGTACAGTCATTAAATGTAATCAGAACCATATCTACATCTATCTCTACAAACATATACTGATATTTACCTACAGTTTTTCTGAAACTGTTGCTGAAGGCAATTTTCACTATGTGTGTCAGCTGAATTCAAGGCGCTTAGAATTCAGTAGGTATTGATTAAAGAAATCTTGTTTGTGTGGCTGGCGTAATTGTCCTGGGTGGTACACAGATGACTTTGAGGGACTAAGGTAAGCCACTTGTTACCAAAGCTTAGAGATGTGTACAAGCATCCCACTGTATTTCATGGAACAGTTATCCCATGCTGGAGGTTAATGGTTCTTCAACACCATTCAGGATAAACCCTAGCAAATAAAGTCAAAACTCCAGAGCCATCCTTTGGAGCACTGGTCCCTTGGAGCTCTCTGCTGGAGCCATCCCTTGGAGCACTGGTATGCACACCGTCTTGTGGTCTGCAGCTGCCATGGTCAGGCTGGCTGCTTCATGGACATCCAGGGGAAGTGTGAGGAGAATGGCACAAATTCTGAGTTACGAGCTCCTTGCTGCTTTTGGAAGGACCTCACTATCTGCTTCTTCCTCCCTCTTTTCTGCAACTGAAGGCACAGCCTGTTCTCCTGAGTGAGTTAGGATTTCCCTCATTGGTCCCCATATGCATCCACAGAAGAAAATCTAAAGAGACAAAACAGTTCACTGCTAATATCACATTCTAGTGGCCTCTTTAGGGAGTCTCCAGTGCAATCTTGCAGGCAGATTATTGAAGCCTGCCTGTGGAAAGTTTATTGGCATGGATGAATTTTCATTCTAGTGCGTGCTGGAGAGTTTCAGATTATTCCTGTGTAAAGGAATGGATGAATTGATGAGCAGCTTGTAAACTCTCACAGCTTTGGTTTTCCCCTGGTTGTCCATGAATTCAGGAAAACAGCTGCTAGATTCCTGAGAAGTGATTTACATAGTTGATATAATTTAGTTTCCCTGCCAAAATACTCTTACTTCTAGTTTTATATTTAATTGAATCACAGAGAGAGAGTCTGAAGTGTCTATCAGCTGAAAATGGTAGAATGTCGTTTTTCAAGACTGTGCATAACTTACCTTACTAGTCTATTAACGTGCTGAAATAGGTTCTCAAACATTTTTAAAAACTTCTGTTAGACTAAATTTCACCTCCTTTACCTTGCAAAAAGCCCTAACACAAATGGGCTATTCTCAAAACACAGAAGAATAAAGGCAGTTTCCTTTCAGAGTCACCCAAATTCCTCTGAAGAGAGTATGCTTTGGAGTATTCTCCTTTGTATTTTATAATTACAGGATCACAAGAACAGTTTGGTCATCTCTATTTTTTAATCTAAACGTGTAAGTCACTGGATTTGGCCCGCTTAAACCCACTTAATATTCACTAATGGTAAACAGATGTTGACACTTCTCTTTTCCTCTGCTATGACATCATTCATGTTCCAATAATTCTTTCTTCTGTTGACTTCAGGGAATAAATAGCTGCTATCCATAAGTAAGCGTGATTTGTTGTGGCATATGTACCTTCCCATAGCTTTTTATTTACTTCTGATCACTTACCTCCCAAATATTTTTTCTTTCTCTTCGACATTGGGACAGAAGATTGCACAAAATATGCAAGTAGCGCAACTGTATCAGGAGCATTAGATAATCTCAAAGGCCCCTGTCAGAGTGTTTCTGCAGTTTGGTGTGCAATAGGCTCCGTGTTAATCCAAAAACATGGTTGTGGCAATGGCAAGGAAAAACTGCTAAGTATAAAGATTCCTATGCAACCCCTTGATGCAGAATTTTTCTTAGGAATTCTTCTTAGAAATTCTTAGAATTATAGAATTAGTAAAGAATGATTTGGGTTGTAGGGGACCTTACAGATCATTTGTTCAAACTCTCTGCCATGGGCAGGGACATCATCCACTAGTCCTGGTTTCTCAGAATCCCATTCAGCTTGGCCTTGAACACTTCCTTGGGTAGGATATGCACAGCTTCTTGGGAAAATCTGTTCCAGTGCAGTAAAGTACAAGATATTTTCCATCTTACCCCAGTGATGATTTGGAAGTTCTCAGACACACAAAATAAATAAAAAAAAAAACCACAAAAAAAAAGATAAAAGAGAAAAAAAGAAAAAAAAAAAAAAGAAAAGGTGTGGTAGCAAATAAACATTTCAGACTTTCCAGCTTTCCCACAGCAGTTTTGAAATAATTGCTGAGAGTGGTGGTTCACTCACAATTGTGATTTCTGCAAAACTGTGGTGTGTTCCTTTATATCTAGAAAGTACTGGCCTCTTCGTGTTTAACAGTTCAGCAGGGAAAATTGGGTTTTTTCACTTTTCTTTTTTAGTTTTGGATTTCTTTTTGCTTCTTTCTCAATTTAAAATTGTCTAGGAATATCTAGCAACATTGCTTTCAGATGAAGTTATTTTGCTGGAGGTACTGGGGGATTTGGACCAACACTACCTGCATGAAAGCTAAATGGCAGCTATGATAAATCCAGAGCTTCTTTTTTATCCCCCCACCCTCAATTTTATATTAAATAGAATTAATTCAGGTAGCTGGTTAGATTCTTTGACTTTTCATGATTCCAGCCTTCTGATAATTGCCGAGAATGATTAAAAAGTTATTTAGATTAAAGAAACTGTTGGTTATTTATCCAATCACTCAAAGAAACACTTTCCTTCTTTTAGGAATTATTTCAAGGAAATGGGATTTCTGGATATACAAATCTTTAAAGTAGTGAGCTAAAGGTTACATGAACAAACACATTTCACATACAGCCACATAATAGAACATCTGTCAACCTTTGTTGTTTGTGCCCAACAAATTATACACACCACAGAGCTAATTCAAATGGCACCTTCCAGGCTGTAAGTGTTCCTCAGTCCTTCCCAGCTATTTCTGAACTGGCAGTATGTCCTCTGCTCCCCAGGGAGAGACTTTGTTTCCTACTGCTTCCTTCGTCTGGGGAATTCAGTGTAAAACCTATCAAGAAGGCAAGGCAAAACATCTGTCTAGCTCAGGGAAACCATTCCCCAAAGGAAGCCTTGTCAAAGTTACTCAGCAGGCATTGGTAAGTCTCCATCAAGTGGATTTTTTCAATACTGTGGTCAATGGCGTTAAAAATAATTTGGTTTTCATACTGAAGAGAAGCAGGAATGCATGTCTGTCTAAAGCAGACCTATGGAGATGTAAAGGAAAGTAGCTGTCTGGGGATGCCCTCCCCTTCACTCCCACACCACTGCCCCTGTACCTTTTGTCTTCTTTCAGGAGGAGACTTCTTGGAGCATATACCGTAGGAAGCAAACTTACTTTGCATTTGCAAACTTCATATGTTTGATTTTGTAAAAAAAATCCATGGGCCCAGTTTCAGGTTTGGGTTTTTTTGTTTGTTTGTTTGTTTTATTTTCACCTTTCAAACCAGGTGTTATATTCCTGTTTGGGAAGCAATACCTGCATTTCTATCTGGCGTCTCAGGATGAGAAGCTTCTCTAAGGGCTGATATAATTGGTGTAAATCATGTCCATCTGCAAAGCAAAACTTCTCACTGTGCTATTCAGGTTGTTTGGGCTGCTTGTTTTTAAAATAGCTACGCTACTACAGGAAAACTGCAAGAAAAATACAGCAGGATTAAGTTGTCCCAACAGCAGATTTTTATTGTAATGTAATGTTTTCCATCAATAGATAAAAACATAAGAAACATAAGAGAAGGGATTCGGCACCAATCTGAGCACCAAGCATTCCCATAGCTCCCTGTCAAAAGATTAAATGCAAAGAAAGGGCAGCCAAAATAAATAGAGGTCCTTGGCCTATTAAAACAGGAGCTGGCTAAGTGACCTGCACTTTAAAGTAGTAATACTAATCCCTGGAGAATCAGGACCTGCAGGAATAATCTGCATGAAAACTATCACATTTTTAAAAGAGGAAAGGATTCAAAGCATAAACCTGGTGTATTTTTCCCTGCCAGACTGCAACCATAACCAAAGGGGAAAAAAAAATATTTTGAAGGAGGAAAATTAAGAGAGGGATGGAGATCAGGGCAATGATATTCCTCTTTTACTCTGTAGTGTGGAGACATCTGAAGCAGATCTCTTAACTAAAGCATAATTTATTTGGCACGCTGTATAGAAACGTGACTGCATTTGCATGTCGGTGAGGAAAATGTGACCTAACAAAATTTATTCACAGCACTTTGTGGCATTAAATGTAGGGGTATTCTTCACCTAAATGATTCACTTGAATAAGGGGTGTGGATGCTCCACACTGTTATCAGCAGGGACTGGTCTCCAATGTAGTGTAGCCCATCTAAAGTAAAAACAATACAGCGCAGAAGCATTAAGAGATCAAAATGGAATGAAATGAACCTGTTTAAGGTGCCTAAGCTTGGAGTCAAGGCTTAGTCATTAGAAAGGAATAGGCTTCTCGTGTAGGGATTGCAGGCCAAGTTGAGCCCACCTGTCTATAAAGACAAGGAAGAAGTTGTTGGGCAGTTGTGGTGAATGGATTTACAATATAAGGATTTATTCTTTGCTTTGCTTCCTCACTGGAAGAAATAGTTTTCAGAATGAATTATATCTATCAAATCTTTCTGAGTTGTGCTGCACAAAAAAAATATCTCTGGAGGAGTTCCTGTACAATCAGAAGATTAAATAATACATGAAACTCAGATCTGACTCAGTAAAACTGTGTTGTGTTTTCTTGACTTACATATGCAGGTGATTTTTACTTATCATTCCTTTGTGACTGTGTAAATTCTATCCTTAAAAAATAAGGTACCAAGCTCTTGGCATCATCAGAGGAAGACCAATTATGTCCACAGATAGTCTTTCGTCTGTATTCCTGTTCCACCAAAAGATGCAAAATGATAAAATTGTATTATATTGAAAGGTTAATCCTTTCTCCTTCAGGAAGGATATGTGAGAGCTGATTAACAGGTTAGAGTCACATGTGATAAAGGAAAAATTATAAACTCTTTGGCCTCCATATCCACTGTAAGCAATGTGAAAGGTTAAAGGAAGATTTTCTTAGCATGAGATAGACTGATGTTTTTTACATTAAATTGTCATAAATAAAGCAATACAGTAGTGTTTATGACCAGGCAGGAATAGAAATATGGCAATTTTTTTCTATCTATAGACTGAGGTGAGTTAGATGCATATCAAATTTAATTCAATTGTCCAAAGGACTCACCAAAAGGAGGACAAAGAGGGTAAAAGTCATGTCAAATATTAATCCAGTTGAATAATTAATTTAAAAAGAATATTTCATCCCTTCAAGCCCCAGCAGTAATAATTACTTATTTAACATTGGTCCAAGATCATTAATGTAAAGATGTGGCTGTTTGCCAGATAACATATGATCTACTGAATGCTTTCATAATAATAAGCACTTTACAGTCTCTCAACATGCCTCATCAAAGCCTGGGAGAGTTATTTTATATTTGTATTTCATTACTACAACAAGGAATCATGCTGGGTTTGTGGCTCTTCAATGTACTTAGTCAAAGGCTGGACTTGATTTTGGATGTCTTTTCCAAAATTAACCATTCTATGATTTTATATGCAAAGGGGAATGAGCATGAGGTAGGCTGCTCATTTAAGGGCAACACTTGGGATCAGGGGTGGAGGGGAAAGAAGATAGATCATTTTGTACATGAACACTGATAGTACTGATAGTACTGATAGCAGTAGAAAGGATGCATAAAAATGCAAGTCTAACAAGAAGGATCAGTTGCTGATTCTGTTCTTAGTGTTTGTTCTGTGGAAAACAAATATATGGATATCTGTATTTGAAAAATCCTTTTAGCATTAAAAATACAGTACTTTTAGTTGTCAACACCTACCTAATGCAAATTCCTTTGAGTTCCCTTGACTTTTGTAGATGAGAAATGCTGATTAACACCACCTAAGTACCCAATGAAATAAAAAATTCTTAGTTACATGCCTGTTACAGACTGCCTATGCAACTCTCTCTGGACAGAAAAGTGGCAGGAATCATGTTTTGTCTCTAGCTTGAAGGCTTTTGGTTCAGAAGTTCAAGGCTGAAGAATTATTGGATTACCTGTGTGTTTAAGGTCACTTGTGAAAAAAAAGGAAAGTAAAAATCAAAAAAATAAAACCAGAACAAAACTGGCATGAAGATAAAAGGCAAGATAAATGGATATAAAGAGACTAAAAAGAGAACAGGAAAAATATGAAATACAAACTCTAACAAACTCTAAAAAACAATGGTGATAGAAAAGATATCAACTCCTCTTTCCCACTCAGGGCTTAGGAGGAAGTAGGGCTTCATTTGATGACATGTGAAAGTATAGCCCTAGATAAATATTAAAAAATCATCAACTTACAAGAATAGATATACCATCACTGAAAGCCTTGTCCCATGTAAATTATTTTAGCTCTACAAAAGTCAAGCCATTCACTAAAGAAACAGAAATCCCACCACTGAAGTTACAGTGTGTCACTTTCTCATTATAAAGTAGCCATTACCTGGAAACTGTTTATCTTTTCTTTTATTCCTCTCCATCTCACTGGAAATAAGACACGTGCAAGTAAAACCCTAAGGAAAGTGTTGTTGGAGGACACATTTTAGTCATAATTTTTCATGCACACTGATCACCAACATCAATGGCATCTTGTCCTCATGAGATTAAGACTGACATATCACACCATTTATTGTTGCAGCCCTCAGGACCTAAACCAAAAACCAAAGTATTTTCCCGTGGATGCAGAAAAGAAAGCTTGCTTTGCCACAAGGGATTTTCCAGTGAGAAACACTCCTACTGGTTTAGCCTTATCTCTACAGGTCTGGTGTCCCATACTCTTTCCTAACAAGTGTTATGGTCAGATGAAGGATGGTGGGTTGCCTGAATATTTTAGTCCAGCATTGACAATTTTATTTTCTAAGGCCTTAGAGAAGCAAAGGGGGCAGGACATTGTTTTAATACAGTATCAGAGAAAATTTAAAATATGTTAAAACGTAGCATTCAGTGTTCCTTATAGATGCCAGAATTAGGCAATTAGCAATCAAAGAAAGCCAGTCTGCAGGTTGGCAACAAAGGAACATTTTCATAGGCGGTCTGTAATGTACCCACAATTTAAATGCCAAAGTGCTTCAAATACTTCAGAGCAGAGAAAGGCTTCAACTCACGTTCATTTCCTATTTGTTTCTTATTTCAGTCAGGAGAAGAGCTATTTAAGACACATCTTTTTCAACAAAATTGCAGAAGAGGAGGGTCTCTTAGTTTTCCTGCCACTAGTGAGGGCAGAGGCCCCATTCTTGGAATACAATATGTTTCATGTTCTTTCTCCTTTGCATGGTCAAACATCTAGGACATCAACAGAGAAAAAGCTAAAATGAATAATTATTCTAGAAAAGGTGTCTTAGAAAAATGGAAAGGATCCATCTGTATGGCAGCTCATTACGAGACATACTACCACTTAGATACTGTAAAAAGTTTCACAATTTCATACAAAATAGGAATATAATTTATAAGCACAATTAGAATCCAGAAAAAGAATGCACACTGAATTGCAAAATCTTTAGAACTACATTTTGTGCCAGAAAATAACACACTTTCCATTTAACTATAATTTCAAATGCAAATACCAATGTCCTTAGAATGAAGCAGATGTTGGGCTTTATTTCAGTAGAATGAGCAGTTGTTCATCTCTGAATCCTTGTCTTCTGGGGAAATATTTCAATGCCTTAATGAAAGAAAGACAGACATTGCTGGGCTTTGCAACACGTTCCCAGGAAACCAATTTTAGCTCTGTCTTTGGAGCAATTATTGAAAAGTTGTAGACTGTTACAGTGATAATTCCATATTAGTGTCATGTTAGGGGAGGGGTTTTATTTTTTTATTGTTCTGGGAGAAGGTTTTGTTACACTTGACTGTAAATTGTTCTGACAGTAAATAGAGGACAGGCAGATGCTTCCACACATAAGCTGGAAGTTACTTTGGCAAGGACCTGGAAAATAAAATCATCTGGGATAAAAATGTACCTTATTAATCCAGCTGTAAAGGCAGCTACAACTGGTTGGGTTTTAGGTACCATTGGAGAAAACAATACACAGCTGACAGAAAATCCTACTTTCCTGCAGATCTGCGTTTTGTTTTCCATTCCCCCATAGTCTGAAGCACAAACTTGTATGTATATATCTACATCTAGGTATCGATATATATATTAGATAGATATAGATATAGATATAGATATAGATATAGATATAGATATAGATAGATAGATATAGATATAGATAGATGATATAGATATAGATAGATATAGATAGATAGATAGATAGATAGATAGATAGATAGATAGATAGATAGATAGATAGATGGATAGATTAGATAGATAGATAGATAGATTAGATTTCCCAACCACATGGAAAAAAACAAGGAGCACCGGGGAGATCATAATGGCAGGGTAAATAACAAATGAAAGTATTCAGGAGTTTGTGTAGCATGGGGGGGGGGTCTGACATCTTGTTCTTTTTGTGATTTTGCAATTTAGTTGGTTTTTCTGCCTAATATACATTATAATTTGTTTTCTAAATAGTATTTGGTGATATGGCACATCCTTTTCACTGTGCCAGCTGACATGGAAGAGTGAACATTGACGGGTTTTACCCCAGGAGATGTCACCAGTAGCATCCTGTGGTGGACACAGCAGCCAGGGGAGGTGAGTTATGCTGGGGAGAGCTTTGCCCCCCAGGTAGCTTGGAGCAGCTGGTTGCAATTTCTGAAATGGAAAAGACACAGAGGCAAAAAGAACAACTGAATCTCAAGCACAAGCAGTCGTTTTTAAGGACTTAGGTTAATGGGGATAGAGACTGCATGGACTGTGACACAAAACCACAGGAGGTTCAAAGACCATTTGAGCTTTGAGCCGGTGGACCAAGAACTCTTCCTCAAGAATACATGGCAACAACTGTTCAGGTACAGAGATCTATTTAGGGGCTAATTCTGCTTCACTGAACAGAAATAATTTTGTTGTCTTAGTTAGAACAGTTGTCTCTGATATTTGATTACAATAAAATTGCTTTCCCCCCTACTTTTTGATAATTTAGAAAATAAACATAGAAAAAAAAGAAAAAAAGCTTAATTTTATCTTGCCCAAATTATTTTCTGAAATTAGCTGGCATAGTATCAGTTGAAGCAATGATTCTTTGTCTGTTTGAGCCATTGTAGAAATTGAACCATTGGTTTTTATAAGATTTTAAGGAACAGATAAAATCATAAATAATGAACAAGACATACATAATAAAAATCAAGCCACAAGATTTATGTATAAGGGAAAATATACTGTAAAATTAGGTATCAAAGCTTTATATGTCATGTAAAATACTGTTAGATTAAATGAAAGGACACTTTATTCTTACATAAATACCAAAAGCTGGACAATTGTACATTTAATGAGTTTTTGACTTTTTTAAAAAAGCAGTGTATAACCTATTTTTGGATTATATGTCAGGATTTAAAGCCAAGTAAATGATAAGGGACATGAAACAAGTAAAACTTATTTGTACCTTTACAATTTGATTACAAATTACACAATATGAGCACCCAGATACTTGGCAGCCATTTGGGAATGTCCTTTGTACTTCCATAAAGAGAAAACAATGCTATCTTGAGGCAGGGGACATAGGCTGAACCCTAGACGTGGAATAAATTTAGTACTAGACTACATATTCTGGGCTTAAAACCAGAATCACATTGAGGCTTCAAGCACTTAAGGAAACACATTTCCTTTGCAGGTTTACAGGTATATTGTGTTTGTGTGGCAAGGGGCTACAGAGGTGGCTTGTGCCAGAAGCTGCCAGAAGCTTTCTCCATGTCTAGCACAGCCAATGCCAGCTGACTCCAGCATGGACTCACCAGTTCTCAAAGCTGAACCCAGCAGCAACAGTGATTGTGCCTCTGGGATATAATATTTAAGAAGTGAGAAAAGAAAATTGCATGCTATCAGCAGTCAGAGGAGTGAGGATATGTGAGAAAAACAGTCCTGCAGTGAAGAAGGAGGGTGAAGATGCACTCCAGGCACTGTAGCAGAGATTCTCCTGCAGCCCAAGGGGAAGGCAAAGGTGAGGCAGCTGTTCTCCCACAGCTCCTGGAGGTCCATGATGGAGCAGAGATCCACCTGCAGCCCATGGAGCAGGCAGATGCCTGAAGGAGGCCATGACTCACTGCAAAGCCTCCACTGTAGCAGCTTCCTGGCAGGACCTGTGACCCCGAAGAGGGAAAAGATCATGTTGCAGCAGGTTTAGTGGCAGGAATTGTAACCTCAAGGGGGATCCATGCTGGGGAAGCCTGTTTCTGAAGGATGGTACCGACATTGAAGCTGTTTGGGAAAAACTGCAATTTCTGGAAAGGACTCATATTGGGAAAGTTTGTGGAGGACAGTCTACCACGGGAGGAAGTCCGTGCTGGAGCAGGGGAAGAGTGTGAGGAGTCCTCCCCCTGAGGAGGAAGGAGCTGCAGAGATGATGTGTTATGAACTGACCAGGGACCCCATTCCCTGCCCCCCTGGGCAGCTGGTGGAGAGGAAGGAGAGAAAATTGGAAGGAGTTAATTTGAGGAAGAAGGGAAGGGTGGGAGAAATATGCTTTTAAGATTTTGTTTTATTTCCTTACTCTGATTTGAGAATTTAATTTAAACTAATTCTCACCATCAAGTCAGTTTTGCCCATGATACTGCCTGGTGAGAGATCTCTCCCTGACCATATCTTGACCCAAAAGATTTTGTTTTATTTTCTCTTGGCAACTGAGGAGGGGAGTGACAGAATGATTTTGCTGGACACGTAACATCCAGCAAAGCTCAACCCAACCCAACACACTGAACAATGTGCTGTTGTGTCTTTCTGGAATACATCTTGAAGCTGTACAGTGATGATAAACCTCCACCTATCCAGTTTGCATGCCTAGATAAACTCATGTGCTTTCCCTTCCCAGTTTATAAGCCAAAATTTTGATAGACAACCAGCAGAAGATGGAAAAAAATTGAAATACTAACTCTAATGTTATGCACTTAAAAAAATCCCCAAAACCTAGGGCAAAACTTGGTTTCTGTACAAGAAAACCATTTTAAGAAACTAGTGGACAAAAGTCCTGAACTGGAAATTTACTTTTAAACTTAAATTCACAATAGCTATTTCAGCTGACCTTGATATACTGAGAGGAATTTTTTGTATTTTTTTCATTATAGTTTAACTATAATAATATCTTCTTCTCCATGGTGTTTTGTAGCTAGTGTTTTTGTGAGAATTCCTTCACAATTACCCTATCCTTTCTCATCATGCAATGTAATTTTATGATTGACAGTCTCCACGGAAAGACAGGATTTCATAGTCAATACAAGTAAAATACGTGAGTCAAGAATGCGTTTCCATCTCATTGCAGCTGGGATAAGCTTGAATGTACAGAGCAAGAACTTTACATTCTTCATTCATGCAATAGTCCAAGTTCAGACTGGCTAGACACGAGGCCTGGGAAGAAGAGTAAAACAAGGGGTCCAAACTCACTTTTACCCCTCTATGATCTTGTTACTATCACAACAGAAAATGTGATGAAAATCACAGCTGAGATACTTATCATTACCTCATAACCTAAAGGAAAATCCATGCAGGAATTTTCTCTGCATCTATATTCTTGAAACTGTCTTATAATTTCCAAAGAGAATGACTTTGCTGCTGGTGTTAAGTGTGTAAACACACAAACACATATTTGTGTCTGAATGTGTGGCGGGCACTGGATCAGAGCTACACACTCAGAGTAACCTGATTTGCTTGATTGGATTGGAAAGTGGACCAGAGGTCTCAGAAAAGAGGAAAACTGACCATGCTTAATGCCATACCTGCATAATGAGTGAGGGCTGTGCTTCTTCCTGTTTGGTTTTTTTCTCTTTACTCAGTTTTGACACAGTACTGTTCAGCACAGTGCATGAAAAGAATTAAAAAGTAAAAAGCCTTCTTCAGTAAAAACTTCACAACAACAATCAAAAGTGTAATGGATTAATGTCACTTGGAAAAATTTCCCTGTTTGCCTGTTTGCATAATTTAACCAAATAATTTTAGCACAGTGTGAGTATGCTGCCATATTCTATTCCCACAAACCTCACTATTTCTCAAGCCAATACTCAATGTGTATAACAGGTAAGGGCATAAGCACGGCCTTAAAGACACTGACGGCTAAGAAATTTCACTGTGTTGAGGTAAAAGCAGTTTTAACCATCTCTTCTGGAGAATTGACTGCTTTTTATCCCTGCTTTTATTTTCCAGACCCAACCTACTGATGCCAGAATTACTTTTGCTTTTATATTAATATATATTCATAGCTCTGTAGATTACTGTTGTACAGTTATATGTTTCCTAGCTAGTTCCAGTACTTTTCCCTGTCTTTTCCCTACCATGATAGGCAGAAGGACAGAGCACCTTCCAGAAGCTCTAAACTCTGGGGGATCCAAAGCCCTTATCCTATTTTGGTTCCTCCTGGGAGCCAAGGCTGAAACCAGCTCTTCAAGTCACATTTTCATCAACAAAGTTTAGATCCTGTCTAGAGGGGGCTACAGGAGAGGTGGAACCAAAAGGGGGAATTTATGCTCCTAAGAGATGATTTTTGTCAATTATGCTAATCTGCTAAACTTACAGAACCATATTCATCCGTGTGGGGGCGAGCATTTTAGGCATTTTCCATATCTGTTCCTGGAGGCCTCCAATAAAGACTAGCCTTTATATTACCTCCTATACCAACATTGTCTCGAAAGTGTGTTGTTTTATTTCTAGGTCTTTAAGGTATCATTACAGCTGCCTTCTGCCTTGTTTCATAATTTCAGACAAGGCATGTGACTTACCTTTCCTAGGCAGTCCATCCACTGCCTCCTCTACTGCCGTATAATTACTTGAGACATAAATACCTGTATTTCCACACAGAATTGTTACTGTGCTATATAGCATGATAATGTCTTTAAGGAATCATGTATCAGATCAAAAACTCCTGTACTGATGGTATCAAATATCCTTTCTTTCCAATCCATATTCTAATCTTATGACTTTCGCACCTTCTAGCGCAATGACCCCACTTGCAGCCTTTTGCCTATAAATTTTAATAAATTTTAGAGATGGACCTGAAGATTTCCTGTCTTCTTTGAGATCTTCTGAAGCACAGGGAGTACTTGACATCTCTCATGCTTTTCGTAAAATCCTCTAGCCCTCCATTATTCCTTGTAATAATCTATTTTTGTGACCTGACATCATAGTATGAAATCACTTTTTTCCATGGTGATGTTAAGCTTCATTTGAATAAAATATTCACTCTGAAGACCCATACATAATTCACCTCTTTCTCTTCCCCACAATGGTGATGGCTGGAGTTTTTCATGGTTTTTGTTTATTTAGTTTTTGTGTCTGGGTAGGTATTATACTGCATTCTTCATCATCATCCTTTGACTTGCAGATATATCCACCCCACATTTCCGCTGTATCTCAGTCCTCATCAGGACTGTTTCTCAGACTTTCCAGACCCTTCCCCATGTTTCTGTTTCTTTTGCTGCAGTAGCCCTTCATCTCAGCCTGCCACTTTCCCAGGCTCAGTGCACTCTGCAGCTGCCTGTGAACACGTCCATTTTTCTTTCCAGCTACACATCCATTTGGCTGCCAAGTTTCACCCTCCCCTTTTATAATTGCCTCACTCCTCTCTCAGAGTGCAGTCAGCAGTTGTCATTCAAAGGGCTACATGAAGCACAGTGAGTTTTCTCATAGTGTTCTTTGCTTTAGCTAATTCAGAGTGCAAATTACCCCCTTTATACTGTATGAGTCCTAACAGGTCCTTGTCCCAGGGACTGAGATTATGCTTTTCATGGTTACTTCAGTTTGCCTCAGGCCTGGGACCAGCAGGAAGTCAGTGTTGACCCCTTATTCCCACCTGCCTTGCTCTTCTACTCTGTGCCATTTTGCTAACACACTAAAAGCAATAGTAACGCAGTTATGCACATCTCATTTTTTAGAAAATTACTGACCCAGAGGCCAGCAAGTACTTAAGTTCATGACCCAAACTTTTATTGTTCCTAATGAATTAAATTGATTTCCTATGTTGTTGAACAAAATTTTGGCACAGGGAAAAATCTGCACAGTTCATATAGTTTAACCAAATCAGGATTGAGGTGGTTTATTGGTTTAATAACTGCAGTGAAACCTTTTTATTTTTTACAAGTTTTCCAGAGAGGTGATAGATGGTTTCCATTCTGGAAACATCAGGTTGGACATGGCTTTAACCAGCCTGATCTAGCAGAAGATGTCCCTGCTCATTGCAGAGGGGTTGGACTAGTTGAGATTTAAAGTTCCCTTCCAGCCCAACGCAATCTACGATTTTTGATATTTAACTGGAAATCAGTGACTTATGAAATGCTAATAAAGACCTACAGCTCATGAAACACCTTTCTAGCATCAACCACAAGAAGCTCTAATCCCATACACACACAGGTGCTTGCACTGCCATGGGCACACACCCCATCTGCTCTCAGCCTCACCCACTGCAGCTGTGGTGGCAGGTTCTTATCCTTTCTTTGGGGAGGACAGGTTGCCCCATTTTTAACCCTCTCTCCCACGGCTATTGTGGCCTCTCTAGTCCCACATGTGACCCTTCAGTTCCACACAGTCTGGATGGTGAGAAAGTCCCCGTGACCACAAGCAACTTAGGGCTGGAGAGGGTCCCACATGCTGCCCATGCTGCCAGCCAGGCATGACATTCACAGCAAGGTTCCTTCATCCAGGTCTGCTGCCATTCCAGGGTTTCTCAACCTCCACTACTACTTTTCGTTCCTCTTTCTTTATTTCTTTTTAGGCTAACTCCATTTTTATTTTAAAAGTTCCTTCTGAAGTTTCTTCTAATGCCCTGCAACTACCTCTGTGATGAGATTGGCCCCAAATAATCATGAATGTGTATGTGTGTGGAAACAGACCTAAATCTTTGCTCTACCATGTGTCTGATATTTCTTTTTCAGACAGGTATAAAATTGATTTTGTTTCTCTGATGGCAAGAAGCATTAACTACTGGTGCTCATCAGGTTGCTCAGGAAAGGAGTTTCCATTCTGTATATCAAAACAATTTTCCATATCAATACCGAGAACTTGTCCCTGATGTTTAGCAATCATAGCTCCTAATAGTTCCTTCAAGAGCCACAGGTTAAAGCATTTATGTTTCTTCCTTTCTGTTGATGGCAAGGGATCCACTTTTTCTAACAGTCTAGAAAATTAGGACCAAATATTGAATATTCCTCTTGGCCGCAATTCCTAATAAAATGTAAAGTCCAAAATGATAGGCAATTTGGCTGGAGAAAAAGCAGAAACAATCAAAGTTGCCAGCTGCTATTCTGACAAGCAACAATTTCTCTTTGCCTGGACATTGGCTTATTTCTCCTGGTTAGAGCAATCATTTTTGTTTTCTCCAATTACTTATGTTTGTTTACACTGCTATAGTATCTGTTTGATTACTATATTTAGGAATCTAACTTGAAATATCATGGCAAACTCTATACTTATTTGTGCATTTTATTGGCTAAACCTGAAGAGTCAGAATAAAATCCACTTTTTAGTAATACAGAGAAGCAGAGATACAGAGAACAGTATTTTTCCTTTTTTTTTTTTTTTTTTAATTTCCCCTTTGATCCTCTGGTAGCAAAAATAGGTACCTCATTGAGGGTATAAAACATGAGTTCTCTCTCTTTTTTAAATTTGGTATAATATTAATATTGTAAGTAGGGAGAAATGTAGGATAGACAGTATAGGACAGTTTCTTGTTTGGATAGTTTTATTAAACTTTCAGGCAAAGTTATAGGAAAACCTAATGCCATTTTGAAAGGTGGTAATAAAGTTTCTGATGTCATCAAAAGCTTTTGTCACTTCGACTTTGAATTTTCTAAGGCAGATGTTTTATGTTTTTTACTCCTGAAAAGATACACCAATCCATGATTAGGGAAAGGTATTGTCTCTTAATAGATGTTTGATGTCCCACCTCTCTTTAGTTTTCCTTTCTGAACCTTCTTTTAATATCCTGTGCAGTACTTGAGAAAGGGTGCCTTGAGGTTGTATATTGTGGCAAAATGATGGTCCCTCCCATTTTTTTCCCTTATGCTGTCCTAAAGATGTCCACAATTTTTCTGCTCTATTTTTGCACAATATGCTCAGCCAACCCCAGGAGTCTGAGCTGTAACTACAGGTCGTGAGTTCAGCTGCAGGTAAGCAGAGTTTATTTTCTCTTTGCCTTCTGTTTGGCTACACTGAAGCTCATCTGATACATCTTTACTAATGGAATCAAGCTTTAGTGAAAAGGGACTTCCTGCAGCCCTTTAGAAGGAATTTGATTCTTTGAGAGACCTCTGCAGCCTCTCAGATTTTGAGATATCGTTATTGGCTTATTTCCCAGGTCAATGATGGTGTTTCAGTAATGGTGATTCAATGAATTCACTTCCAGCACTGATTCATAAGGAATCCCATTTCTGATTCTTCATCAACATGAAGATGATCTTAAGGACCTACAGTTTGCTTCCTATGTATAAATAAACTTCAATCAATAAAACATTTTTTATTCCAATCTCATGGGATTTTGTTCCTTAATAGCTCTTAATAAAAAATGTTTTCAAAAGTGTTTTGAGAAGACAAATATATTAAGTTCATCAGATCACCTTTCGTCTCCATGCTCATTGATGTCTATCAGGACACTGCCTGTGTGTGAGGGCTGCTAAATTGCTGGCAGAGAGAAGGAGAAGGGAAGAACCCAGGGCCCTGACAGCATCTTCCTGGGACTCCTGAAGGTTAGCCAGGCAGCATTTCTCTCTACAGAAGACTTGCAGATCCTTTCCTAACATATCATTCTTATGTATGAGCTTAGTTCTTGGAGATAAACTGGATTTTACTGCCAGGGTTGGAAATCAGGCTCATATGTAAATGCCTATTTTCTGGATATCATGTGTAATACTTGAGTTTCAAAATGCACACAAAATAAAATGTCATTTTGAATTCAGCCTGCTCTAATGTGCTTTTATCTCTATGACAAACAATACATATTTTCCCTAAATATCAGAAAAAGGCACTTTCTAGAGACAGTATGACATGTCTAGGAGACAGTTTCTCAAGTTGTGCTTGAAGTTTGGTCTTTTTCCCTCCCTGCTTTTTGCTAATGCTATTCTTTTCGATTAGGAGTTGCCAGAAGTGCATCTCTTATCTGGTCATTTTAGGATTATCTTCCTTAAATTTCTATATGTTTTAAATACTATGGGGAGAAGAGTTTTCAGACACACTCAGTCCGAAGTCACTTTTTACTGGGTTGTATCATTCACCTGAATTTATAGCAAATGTTTATGGCTCACAATCTGGTGAAATATCTAACTTCTGCTACCCAGAATCTCAAATGCTGGGTAAGGAATCCAGATTTAGAATCAAAGACTAGTTTGTTTTGAAAGGGACATTGATGATCATCTCATTCTAACCCCTCTGCAGTGGGCAAGGACACCTTTCACCAGACCAGGTTGCTCAAAGCCCCATGCAACCTGGCCTTTTTTGTTTTTCTCACGGCGATGCTTTAAAAAAAAGAAGTTTACAAATTTACAAAGCTTACAAATTCTGAACATGGACACTCCTTATGACTGGTTACCTCCACCTCTGAAAGGTCTGTTTGCCATGCATCTCAACCACAAACTGCTCCCAGCACCACAAAAGAATCATGCTTACAGCTTTGTCATATTGTGTTGCTGTATGTTATAAAATCTCTCTGGGTCAAGGCTGACTCCTCCAAACCTAGAAGCTCATTTTCCATTCTTCCCCAGATATATCTCTGACTGTATCACAAAGCCAAGAAGTGATATTGGAGGCTCAGATATAAAGCAAACTTATTAGAAATTTGTGAGAATCAGCTGAAAGCAATGAAAATATGTGTAACAGCTTAGTAACTAAGCAGGCCATGCTTTCTGGAACAGATTCCTATGCTGCCAGCTGTTAAGTAGTTCATGTGACTCTCTGAACTCTGCCACAACTCTGTACCTTGCTGGGTTGTTGCATTTCTTTAAATACCAAACTATGTATTTGGACAGAAAAATCCCATTTGTCTCTCTCTTTCTCATATTGGTGAGATCTTTTCATAAGCTTGAGCGACAGGCATATGAGGGATGACTATCATTTGTACACCCCAAATTCTTCTGTCATGGTTTCAGCAATAAAGGCTGGTGTTTCCTGTCAGTGTGCAGCTGGCACACTGAACACTAAGCTTACTCTTAACTGTTCAATCAGGTCAAAATCCATTTAGTGTGTTTGCAGTAAGGTTTTTTGTTTCTGTTTTCCCACATCGAGGAATGTAGATTCTGTTCTCTTTAGAACGTTCCACAGAGTATTTGCTTGCATGGAAGAATGAGATGGGTTTTAATCAATGATTTCACTTTGCAGCTTTTCCCCTTTTGGACAATCAATGTCTACACAAAACATCTGTCTTGACACTTTTCTCTCACTTTAATTTCCGACTTTCTTGACACATTCACAAAATCTTTCATTTATAAGGACATTCATAGTTCTTTTCCACCTACAAAGTTCTGGTTTTATACAACATAAGGAAAATCTCATTGCAAAAATACCTGAGGCAACTAAAGCAATGTAATGACATGTCCTAGTACCTCACACATTCATTCTTCTTCTGCAATTGCTCTACTTGATCTGAGAGATGGAGTATGAGAAGATACAAAATTACAAAGAGAACGGAGCAAAATCTATTCTGGGGGGAACAAAGAACCAGTTTCAACCAGCATCAAATACACAGACATCCACAAGCAAAAACGTGCATTCCATAGAATGTGGGGCCATTTTGTTTATTATTCGTCCTAGACGAATCCCTAGTTCAGTGTCTGTTTTACTGATTGCATTCTTTCTGGGCAGAGATTTTGTAGTTTTAAATAGCAAAAGCAAAGTATTACCCTCAGGAAAATCTTCTCCTGAACCAAAGAAATCTGTTATTCTGACTTTTGAGAACACTGAGTGAGCCAAAGCAAGCAACGATAAAAGACTATAGTGGCTTAAAATCTCATGAAAAAAAGAGGATTTTTTCCACAGGTGGAGCAATATCAGGTCTTGCCTTGTGCTACTTTAACCAGAAACAGAATAACTATGCATGAAATACATGCAAAGATTGGATGGTAGAGGGATGTTTAACTTGTAACTTCTTAACCTGCCCTTGGAGTGGGTTATTCTGTGACCCTGAGCAATTTCATATATTTCCAAGGCTAGATTTTATTTCCATATAATTGAAATAAAAATTAATGTACTGAATTGCTTTAATTGCTCTTCTCCTATCACTTCAAATTTGAAGTATCATTTTACCTCTGGAAATCTGGCAGCTCAGCACAAATGTCTTTAAAAATGTCTGGATTTAAAAAATAAGAAAGGATCTTTTCGAATAAGCATTTATCTCATAATGGATTGTCAGTCTTGGGGAAAAAGATCCCACCCTGCTCTCACACATGAAACGAGCTCATAGGACATATTAGTAGTACCTTGACTGGAATATAAGCAACTTGCTGACAATAGCCCCAGTCATAGGATTGTTTTTTTATGTGAATGACTTATACCTGAAAATTTATCTACTTAGACAGATGAAAAAAATCACCCCCCCCAAAAAACCGCAAAAAACCAACCAAACAAAAAACAACCAACCAACCAAACAAAAAAACTAAACCAAACAAAATAAAATATTTTTCTTCCAGTCCAATTGCAACTTATTAAGAGATGTTAACACACATTTTGTAGAAGTCTCTCTCGGAAGGCATATGGTGGACATTGTGGTGATGCACAGTGAATTTTTCCTTGAAAATGTACCAGAAGAACAGGAATAATTTGTGAAGGGGGCAAGGGGCAGACTAAGCATCAAAATTGACCGTGAAATGTAAATTTTGTTCAGCAGATGATTACTGTATATATGCAAGCCCTGAAATTCTGATGGACTATTAGACTCATGGGCAGCTCACGGAAATCAATGTGGACCTTTCCATCAGCTAAGAGGGAGTTAGATCACATGCCATGTGCTTTTATCTGTTCCATACATTTGCTGATAATAAATCTGATAGAAAGTTGAGTTTTAGCATGCATACTAGCCACCATATTTTAAAACACATGTGTATACTTGCACACAGATTATTTAGCAGATGTATTCTGATCAGTTTTTACAGTGAGAACTCTCAGGATTGTGAGAGACCATTCACGAATTCAGTGGAATAGAAGCCAAGAGCCCTTAACTGGAAACCCTGGAGTAGGTTGCATTACGTATTTTGCTAGTAAGCACTAGAAAACTAGTAAATGCTTAGAAATGGGACCAAAGCTGTTTCTGGCCTTCTTTCTTGGAAAGCTTCTGCCTCTGTCTTTCTGGTCCTGAATTAAGGGGAGATTTGTTGGTTTGCAGTCATCCATCATTCAGATTCCTCACTCAAATCCTCCAGCTTCTCCTTGACCTATTTTCTTCTCCAAAGGTGAAGCACAGAAATGTACTCCTCTTGCTTTATAGCCTATTCCATTTTCTTACTGTTTCATCAAATTTCTCAGAGCTAGAATTCAGGTGAGAAAGAAAAAGATAAATTTTTCAATATCTCTGGAATATGTTAAGAATAATAAAATGCCTTTTTTGAAATTGCTGATATTTGCTTCAAGAAAGCAAGAATTTTGGGTCAAGCTGGTTTTTTTTCTGTTTTTCAGGAGCAAATGGGTTAACATGTGCTGTCAGATAAAGTATTCACTTCTAAGGGTCTAACTAGAAACCGCAGCATGCAGCTGAGCAGCTGTTAGATATGTGATGGTTATTCAGAAAAATTCTGATTTTTTGTTTTGGTTCTCTCTCAGTGTTTACAAGAAAGACTTAAAAACCAGTCTCTATGCATCTCTCACATATGAGACACTTTTCTGACTAAAGGCAAGAACATTTCTGGAGGCAGAAATAGCTAGGAGCTTTGATCTCTTAAAACCACCGAAGGTAGTTTATCTCAAGTTGCACAAACATGGATAATCTTCCTGGCTTTAAAAATATTCCAGCTGAGATTCTTCTTACACATTTAATGGATGTCAGTAAGTCTTCAATAGCTAACAACTTAGTCCCAAAGTAACACAGAAAGATCAAGTAGCTCTATAGTGGTCATACAGTTTGTAATGGTGTAGCACTGTGGGAATAACTTAAGCTGTGAATCTCAGTTAAGGAACAGAGATACCAGCAGCTCTGTCATACTGCCTTGCATTTACATATGTAGGAGGAGAAAAGAAGTAAATGTTTTATAGTATATGTAAGTACCGGTCAACCTCTTGTCTATCTTCAAGACTGCTACCTTTACAAGCCATTTTCATTCCTTTTTAAGCCATTTCTTCCAAATGTGCTAGCAACTGGGATGTTATTCCACAGCCATCTATTGCAGTAAAATCACTTGTAGGGACAAACATATATGTCCTGAATAAGGCTAGCAGAAGTTGGCCTGTGAGGTGTTACACCTTCTGAGTAAATCTTTGCAGGCTCCTCTTCGAGCACTTGGACCTTGCTGCTTCAGGAGTATGCTCTATAGATTCAAGTGTCATTGCAGTTATCTGTACAAGTCTGTACAATAATTTTGAAGAATAAGGAAATTAATCTCATAATAATCTAATTATTCACTGTATTTTTGTCTTTGTGTCTTTGCTGCTCACCACTGTTGCATCTAAACCATTTAATGCATTTATCCTTGCAAACGTTTTGTAATATTTGCATTTCACTTTGAGTGAACCACTAGGAAAATTAACGTACTGCAAAAGTACATTTTAATCCTGAAAAATCCTAATGTAAATCACATTGTGGGACAAAAGACCATAGAGAACATTCAGAAACTTCCCTTGCTAAGCTGACATAAGGCCAGGCAGGGTTTCAGCTCCTACACACAGTGACAGTTTTCCTGTTACTCTTCTTTGCCAGCAGACTTAAAAATGAGGGGGCAGGTAGCAGGCATTGGCTCTGCCTTTGCTCTCTTTTTGGGTCCTGCCAGGCAGCAAGGCATAAATACCATGTGTGGGGCTCTCCAGGCCCAGACAGCTCTGTGTGGGACAAAACTGAGAAGGGTTAAGGCAGAAGGGCATTCAAATACTTCCAAAGGCACTCGAGAGCTGCACAGCAGTGGAGCTCAACTCCTCTGCCCAGGGTGTTGTGCATTTAAATGGCTACAGCTAGGTATTGGGAAAATAAAAGATGAAGGAAAGGAAATGATGGCCTATGGAGATCAGTGGACTTCAGCGCTTCACAAAGAGCCCTGTCCTGACTGACTAGGAGCAGAGATATGTAATATATAATTTTTGAAGTTTGAAGTAAAGACACACCACCCAGTGTGGGGTCAGGGACACTGTATGGCAGCTTACAGATTGGTGTCTCTGAAGCACTCCAGGACTGGAAACAGCAGAAGCGATTCTGGAAAGCAAATATTCATCTCCATAACAACAAAAATGAAAACTTTGCATGTTCAGGCAAGTCCTCATGAAACAAACCTCACAGTGAACTCAACAGGATATTGTACAATGAAAACCAATTTCCTGTATGACTTCTGCTTTTTGGGACTGCTCATCTGTTTGTGTGACATTTCCTACTGCTTCCAAGTGCACTGAGGGTACAGGCTTCCCTTGCTCTTTCTCATATCTTTCTTCACTAGTTCTAAATCAAATAAACTAGTTCCAAACAACCTCTCAGAATGAATTACTGTGCAAAAGAACACTTCTTGGAAAAATAACTTCAGTAAATGTGATTTAACAAAAGACTGATTTAACAAAAGATCCTTGCTGCCTAGTTCTGTAAAGAACCTCAATATCACAGATGGTTCTCTCTGATGACTGAAAAGAAGAAAAACTCTTGAACAATCAAGATTACCCTCTGTTTTTGCTGCAAGACTCCTGTCAGCTCTTTAGTGAATCAGCAGCTGGAGTATTTGGATTAGTTCTTTATTTCTTCTTTTTCAGTCATCCTTTCTGATTTTTCTGTTGATGACATATTCTCCTTTAAATATTTCTCTAAATTATCTTTAGTACAATTTCTCTGCCTAAACACCCAGATAGGTGTGTTTCCATTTCTTCAAATACCTGGGGAGGAAAATACATAACATCCTGAGACAAACTCTTATGCTTTCTTAATGTATCTCTGCCTTCTCCCTCCATATACTCAATCTAAAACACACCAGCTAAGCATCAAAATTATTCATTTTAGTTCTCTTTAAGGAGAGATAATGCTGGTTTCTTATTAAAATATGACACATGGATACCAAGTTTATTAATACTCTGACTTTTGATTCTTTTTTTTGGTTCTGAATATTGCATGTATGATATTCAAAAAGCTACATCCATGTGAAATAATCCACAGAAAATGTGATCTAATTTTGGAGAAGTTCCACACTGGGCTTATGGAGCAATTAGAAGTGACTGATCATTACTTGAAAAGCATACTAGAATACTATTGTAACATTTGATAAATAAAATCTGAGTAGCTGGTTGAATAATGAAAGAAATGTTAACTAGCACATCTGAGGAGCAACGGAATTTTTTTCTCCAAATGCATTATTCAAGAAGCAATTTTTCAGTCAGTATTAGAGGTGATATTGGACAAAGTACAGGACAAAATGTTGTTCATTGTTAAGGCATAGTTTGGTATATTTGCTGCTTAGCAAATTTGTCATTCTGCTATATATTTGAAAAGTTCTGTGAACACAGCCTGAGGCCGTCAAACTTTGTACTTTTGGAGCTGATAATTTTTCATCCAGTCTGGAGACGGTTTATAATTCAAAAAATTTCCAAGACTATTAGAGTTTCAAAAAGGTTATTTGCACACAAACTGCAGAAATACTGTGAGTTTTGCTGGTTTCTGAAAACACTTTCAATATCGGGTAAGAAAAAAAACAACCATGAATGTTTTGTGTTCATCCTAGTGTAAAATGTCAGAACAAAAGTCAGGAAGTGCAAGGTGCTCCCCTAACACATTCTGACATTAAAACCTTTTGATTTTATGAATGTGTGCCCTATAGCTTATAGGTTTTTTTTTTTCCATTTCTTTGGTTTCTTGTACTTAGTCTTTTCTCTTATTTAGCACTCATCCATGGGAAGCAGATTGGATTTCTAGTCAATTTTGGCAGCTGCTTTCATCAGAGAACTTGATTCTTGGAAGTTCTGGCATTTATCTGGTGGTTGCTTAAAGAACACTATGTCAGACCCCCGGAAGAGCAGAGACTGAACATCCACTCTAAATGCTGATAACCAGCCTATTCCTGATTTAGCTGCTGGCAAGGCCAACTCTGGGCTTCTCAGCTGACAGTGGCATTTTTCTGCTCAAGAACCTGACAATCATAAGATGTATGACATGCTGACTTCAAAGAAGGGGTAAAGTTCCAATGGAAAATCATTGCACAGATTCCTGTTACTTTGACCACATTTGGGGGCACAGGGAAACAGAGGGAAAAGAGGCACTAGATAGGATAGCCCTAGCAGTTACCAATGACCTAATTATTCCTGCCATACCGTTTTGGAAATGATAGCCATAGCTTCACTGAGCATCCTAGTCTTCAATATATTTCGGTAATATGAGAGCAGTTGCCTTTCTCCCCACAGTTTCACATTCCCCATATCAAGATCCAGCGCTGTTCTGTGGTGAAGCTGAAATACCTGATTTGCAAGTAATGCCTTTCTTTTGTGATACTACTCTGCCTTTGACAGTTACCAACCAGCATGGATAGTTTTGATCTTCTTCACTGAATCTATAAACCTCTCCTACATACCATCTCATTCCTGGCAGCCTTTGTTCCTTGATATATCAGCTTTCTTGAGATCATTGTTGTATCAAGCCTCAACTTGTACTAAAGCACCTAAAAGAGTGCCCTTTGAAAAAGTAATCAAAGTGATTAACTGTATACAAGTGACAGAAGAAGACACAAACATTGAAAATGAGTGCTCAGCAGAAAACATACTTCATCTCTCCGACAAATTGTTTAACATGGTTGTCTAAGTATTCATCAGTTTGAGTCAGCTCCTGCAATTTCCCTCTCCCAAGTTTCATCTCCTTCATATTAAAACAGTAGCTGATACTGGACAGAGGATTTCCCTGCAAGGTCTGAGGCTTTTCACAAGGCAGAGGTATCACTTGGGACTTTTGGCCTGTTTTAGGAACCATCCTTTAGATGTCAAGAAATCCATGTATCAGTGTTTCCAGCACTCCTGATCTCCCCTTCTTTGTTTTGCTAAACTATGTGTTTACTAAATGCAAATTGAGAGGATTTAAGAGGTGAGGCCTATTTGTTCTGGTCAGGTCAACGTATTTTATTTTAAAATATCCCTTCTTCTTCTAAAATTGGTCAAAATCATGAGGCTGAAATACAATACAGCTGTATTGTACACAGAACAAAAACTGTTCTGTGGTTTTAACACACACAACCAGAATAGAACCAGAAATGTCACAGATTCTAAATATCAAGAGGAAACTTTCATATCCACTATTAATATTACTATAATGCATTATATATGCATTATTGTATTATAATAAGAATAATGCAATAATAATGTGATTATGTAATAATAAAGTAATAATAATAATAATAATATCATTAAATATATTGCCAGATTGGTTTGACAACAGGATAAACAGCAGGTTATACATAATATACACTCAGATTTCATGCAAACATAAGTAAAAATCCTAATTTTTGATAAGTTTGCGATACATCACAGCTGCCTTTGCCTCATGTGACCAGTTAAAAAGAACAAAACAGTTCCTTGTGGATCCCATAAAACAAGTCATGAGCTATAAACATGCCAGTCTTAAATTTGCAGCTAGGTGGTACTAGCATTTATATTTTGCTGATGCTCAGCAAGTCTCTACTTTGTATAGATTAAGCCAAAATAGGGATTTATTATGTTCTGACACACTACAATATCTAATGTGAAAATACATTGATTCTCAGTATACCTCCCTGCATATAAATATAAACATTATTACAACTGAAAATACATGAAGAATTTTGTATTCATCAATCTGGTCCATCATTCAATACTGAATACTAAATATTTAGCACAATTTTTGGTTCTCTGACCCTAGAGTGTTATCAACAACAGTACTTGTTACTATAAACCAAGTTCAGTCCAGCAATAATTTTTTTTGTTTTTTTTAATCTCAGCTTCTTCTGCCATGTTAAGGAATAAAAGTCATCATATTTAAAATAAACACTTCAGGTGCTTCTGGTTTCAAAGAAAAAAGTGTAAAATGAAAAACTAAATAAGTGTATGAGTTTGTATATGAAAGTCATACCTTTTTTTAATATTCCTCTATGAGATTTGAATGCTATGTTTAATGTAAGCTACACAACGTTTTCCTAGAAACACCATATTCTCATTAAATTTGCATATGTTTAAAAATGTTTTATACAAAAACACATTCTTGTTTCAGTGTAACTATTTTGTTTCATTATTCTAGTATGTTTGGTCATTAAAAAATTAAAAATTAATTTTCATTAGAGTATCTGAAACTTCATCATGTTTGCTTTCCTTTCCCTTCACTTGAGCTTCTAAACAACCCTATATAATCACTTTTTGAAGTAGATTATTAAGAAGGATGAATAAGACTGGATGCTTACCTTGAAAATTGACTCCAGCTGCTTTCCTGTGGTGATAACTTTTGTTATCTCTTTATGGTTGCTTGTTCAAACAACAGAAACAAATTCTTTCATTAGTACTTCCACTGCCACGGGCTTGGGAAACAAATGTTTTGTACCTCCATGGTAATTTTTTTTATAGCAGCAATCTGCAGGTTTTGTACACAAATATGAAACTTTACAATGTAAAATTGTTTGGAGAATTGAAGACAACAGCGTGCAAGATGAATAAGATTACTGCATTTCTGACCTCTTCCCCTGTGTGCTGGCATTACAATGGCTAGAAATATTCTGGTATTTGCGGTGTGTGAAGTTTCATTCTTGTGTACATACAAGTGGAAGCAAAGCATAGCCAAAGTGGGGCAAGACTTTGTGTGTAGCTGCTCACTAGGTAAAATACCTGAGCGCCATAGACCCTACAGCTCTTCCCTGTCCAGTTACAGATTGGAAATGCATCTCCTTCTTTATTTGTAACTCCGAAAGTAGCTGAATAGCACTTAGCTGCATCAATCCTCTAAAGCAAGTGCAGAAAGAGTTGAGAGAAATCCTTGAAGGGTCAAATATGCCGCCACTTCTGGAACACACAAGCTGAAGAATGGGTTTGACTCAGTTGCCATCCTAAAGCACAGGTGCTTACTAGTTTTTATGCCATCCTCATAATAACCTTGTGGATGTTTCAGGTACTCATTTTGTACATTTGATGAATAAAATTATCATGAGGTACTCTGGAACAGCTGTCCTATTTGCAGAGATGCTGGGTATCTCTGTGTGAAAAAGTGATCAAGACAGCCAAGGGTTTCCTTTTGTTGTTCTCTTCCTCCCCTCAACCCCCTTTCCCCCAGGTTAAAGGAAAGTATTCAATTTAAAAGAATACACCTGGTCTGGATATCTGTGATGCCATTAAATGCCTTATGTCTTGACACAGTGTACAACAAATTGGCATAACTTTTTGTCCCATATTTGAGTGTATTTCATTCCCATCTGCTTATATTCTTTGATGTTCCCAGTAATAACTGCCAGTCACTTGGGTCTCTTAGATATCATCTGCACAAATAAAACCTGACACTGCTTTCATAAAATAATGTCAATACTATATCAAATTCTCCAACATATTCCCTGCACAGCTGCACCAAGTGACAGAAGTAAAACTGCCTTCAAACGTAATTTATAAAATCATTAGAAGAGCTCCTTTTAAGAGGAAAGCTTAGCTAACTTGTAAACAAGATGAAAAATAATGAGCAGGTTGTTTTACGCTTTTTTTTTTCCAGAGCAGACAAGGTCAAAAGAAACATTTTTTTTTCTCATCTGCCTCCTCCTTACCAGAGGCAGCAATATAAAAATTTAGAATAATCAGTAAAAAGACTTATCAAAAACAAAAATAAGTTTTTATGCCTCCTGCAATTTAGAAACAAAAATACAGGAGCTGAGGGAGAGAGATCCAAGTGCTTTACAAATATGACAGGCTTTATTCTCCTTTCCACCTGATATCTGCTGTTTCTAGTTGAGTATAGACACAACTTAGGCACAGTCACAGTTGCATTTGGGATCTTCTAACACTTAACATATGCTCCCTACAGCTAGAGAACTGGCATATCAGTGTAAACTTCTTTCATAACTCCTTTGTCCAGTATAAAATTCTGTTTCAGTAACAAAAAAACTTCAAAACACAAACAAGGCTACAACTCTCCCCCACCCCAAACCCTAGCACATCATTTGCTTTACTCACCTTTATTTTAGATTGAATAATAGTAGTTGTTTCTAGCAGATATTTTAGAATCAGACTGACTTTTGTCAGTGGTGCCTTTCCTAAGACACATTATCTTTTATATAAAAAAATAGATAAGAAATTTCTACACTTAACCCTTCTAAAGCACACATCATTACAGAGGCCTTTATGAAAAAATCAGCAATTATTGAAAGATCAAATAGTTATTCCAAATTACTAGACTGTAAGTAAACTGTTTTGAACCCTAAGACATGTTTTGATGTATGTAAACTGAAATAATTCTAAGCCATCAACAAATGACCTAATTAGCTCACAGGAAAACATTAAATGCCTGGAAAATTTTGAAAGTGACACGCTTTCAGCAGTTGCAGTAAAGATGTTGCAGTAAAGATAAGGAACACAAGATCATAGGGATAATGCTCATTTGCTTCCTCTCGAACTTGTCAGCTATCAATTGGTATATTTTAAAGGAATCTGAGCAAACAAACTTTTCAAACACTTGTTGTTGCCAAATACAAAAATCCACAATTTAGTACCAAGTACTCACATACAGACCAGTGTCATCATCTGTGTTAGATGTGGAGATAAGAGAGCAGTGACTGCATCTTTCTGTACCACTTCGCTTGCTATGTGGAGAAGCATCATATTTTGGGTAAAACACTAGAATGTCAATGCTTTTTGAAAGTTAACTGGGCATGTTTATCTTGGAAAATATATTTAGCTGTATAGATATATGAATTACTAAAAAGATGCAGATCGGGACACTTACAGAAAGTGCTGAGCAGCTACTCAAAGCAGTCTTGACTGTGGACCCCATAGTAGAGCTATATCTAAATACTGTTTATCATTTTCAACAGAAAATTGAATTGCCTTTTTCTTTATGAGGCAATCTTTTCTGGAAGACTAAGAAAGGATGTAAGATGACTAGAAGAATGTAGAATAAATCGTCCATGTGGTCTCCTCACTGGCTTACAAAACTATCTAGGTGCTGAGGAGAGTGTCCTGGCCTCTCCTAAGAGAAGAGACCATATCTGAAAATGTGGTGAAAGTAGCAATCAGAAACAGGATTTAATATTCCTGGGATCTCCTAGAACACCCATGATGTGAAGCAGTTCTGATCCACCTCTTACACTATGATTTCATCAGTCATAATGAGACCCTGATTCTTTGTAGTTTCCGTACTTCACTGAAAAGTAAATAATTAATAGGAATAATAATAATAATAAGCAACTTGCTTACTGCTACTCATGAGAAAGAGAGAATTTGAATTTGGTGAAAAAACAATATTTTTAGCACTAAAAGCAGCCTATATGAGAACAATTCACATTTCACTTTTGATTTTTAAGACATAATTACTTATGCTGCAATGTGCCATATCTGTAAAGTCAATGGTTAAGTGGTATTTACAGTAACTAATATAGGAGCATAGAAAGAATGCTATTTGTAGAAGTGTCTTGCAATTTTAAGATTTACCAACAATTCAGAATTGTGAACACAAGGAATATTGCTAAGCAGCCATGATGAGTTATTTCTATATAGACTGACAATTACACAGAGGTTTCAGCAGAATTTTCTTAGCTCTTAAAAAATACTTCATGAGGTAGCATAATTGGGTTTGGTTTTTGTGTTTTCTTTCTCCAAAACTGGGCAGAACACTGTTCATAAACTCCATATTTCAAGTATAAACATGGCATGTTCTCATGGTGGAATTACAATGATCAATTGCCTTGGAGTAATCTGCATCCTGAAGCACAGAAGATAACATTAATCTTGATTGGTTGGCTTAGTCAGGGACAGTGACTCCAAAACTTATTACCTTCCCTCCCTTCAAGGGATGAAGTAATTTTACATCAATTTTCAGCTGATGGCATAATTTTTCTATATAGCCAGTGAGATTTGGCAGTCATTCTATGCTTCTTTTTTCCTCCTCTTGAGGAAGAATAGGTATAAGACTGTCCTGTTATTAATTTAGGATATACCTAGGAAGCTGGAAAGGAAACATGCGACTTAAGAAGACTAAAAAATACTTCTATAAAGCAGTTTAAAATGCTGCAGCTGGGGCTTTAAAATCTTTCTCTCTGAGGTGTGACTCATTTAGATCTTCAAAACTAAAGAAGCTTATGGTTACATTTTCCTTATTTTTATGGCACCTAATAGCAGCACACTGATACTGTGGCATGGTGGATAAACAACACCAAGATATTCTTCATTTCCACAGTTCCTTAACAGCTTCAGCATCCTGTGGTGCATGAGAAGATATCTCATTAAAGATTGGTAGAATAGGATCTTTCTAAATTCTAGAACCTCTGTGGATAGGACAGGCAGGCTCCTGTCAAGCTTGGCATGAGCTGGGAATAGAAGATTCTGTATATGGACAGAGGATGAGGAGTTGATGACCCTCATTTCCAAGCGCCTCTGGCTAGTATGATGTTGTTTCTTGGATGGTATGAGTCTTTACTGTTTATTCCTTAGGCTTTTGATAAACGTAAATACTGGTAGAATTTTGTAAGTGATAGTTTTTATGCCTACCTTCCTCAAGAAAGCGATACTAGTTCTCATGTGTTAATGATGCAAGGAAAATAAGGAGACCCTGAAAATGTATATTAGGTGAATTACTGTCATCACACATTAGGTGGTTCATGAGAGCTGTGCAAAGTTTAGACCTCAGAAAAAGAAAAAAACATGTGAGCACTACAGATTCACAAGCTAGGCAGTAACTGGTGTGCATTTAATTAATACCTAGCTGCTGGAACTGGCCATGGTTAGATGAATTAAAGACCATGGCACTAAAACTATCTTTTTAATCTCTCAACATTTTTAGTATAATCATTCTGTCAATGTCTTTCAGTTGCAGTTATTCCTATTACAATGTTTCTCTGTACTACATGAACTCTGTGGCTGATCTTGAAAGGGTTTTTTTTGAATAATTGCGACTTCAACACATTTCATTATTATAATTTCCATCACTGTAAATTCTAGCATAAAAGTCACATGCAGAGCTGTTATTGTTTCCAAGTTTTCTTTTCCCTCATAACTTGTCAAATGTGGCCTGATTTTGCAAAACAGCTGAATGCTATACACAGCCTCTGAGTGTTGAAAAGTCCTTCCAGACATCCAGTTGCATCCTACAGAACATGGTTTAGCCAGAATCAGATTGACCTAGAAGCAAATTACTATAAATCATAGCATTCCTTTTGAAGGTGTTCATTGATAAGTTTATTGAAAACATAATCTAAGATTAAATACTGAATTAAACTCTAAAGATAAATTTGATAGTCTCCCAAAAGAGAAAAGGACAAAAAGTGAGAGAGAGAAAAAGAATATGCATTCAAGCCATCTTGATTAGACATTGAGAATATCCACTATACATTTATAAAACTAATTCTTTATACGTTGTGTAAAACAATTAAGGCATCCAGGATGAATTGTAGTACAGTAGTACATACTCATATTTAGCTCTACCCTGGCTTACTACCCTCCTAAAAATAATGCAGACTTTTCCAGAATGTTTAATTTCACCTTATACTTGTATGCTATCATTCCCGCATGTTTTTTCTCTCCTTCATTGCAACCAACCTCTTGCAGCCTAAGCACCAAGTGCTAACTGTCTGAGGCACTGCTTGTCAGTCTCCTCTGTTACCATATTCTGTGGCTGCTCTCATATAAACTTCCCTATTGTGTGCACCCCAGATAATTTCTCAGAGTTTCAATGATTTATGTAAATAAGTCAGATATTAAAATTACCATAATTCATGTATTATTCTGTACATATACCTGCATAAATGCATATTCCTAGGCCTAAAATACATCAATTACTTCATTAATATAACTGACGGCATATCAGAGACCCATCACTCATTTTGAGCTCATTGATTTAGGTGCCTCAATTTGAAGTAATTATTTTTGCCCTTTCCATTCTACTCTAGTATTATCTATTCATTGGAGACATCTTGTACATTTGTCAGTTTTGGAAATTTGTATTTTTCCCATGTATTTATATTAACTGCATATAATCCTGAAAAAGACTTTCTCTGCTTTTTCTTTTTCCATTCTTTTTCTACTGTGATTTGAACCTGCTTCTTTCCCTGTCACAGTTCTAGGACTTAATGGAGTCTGCATGCCTGAAATTCAGACTAGATGAAGGTCCTGAGTAATCAAGTGTGATATGACCCCTGATCCTGCTTTGAGCAGGTGTTTAAATGAGGTGACTTCAAGAGATCCCTTCCAATCAGAGTTATCCTATGATGCTGTGATCTGAGTCACTTTAATCCTTCATGCAAAGCAAGCCATCCTTTTCCAATTATAGCATTAAAGAGCACATGAACTAGTGGCAGTAGCAGCAGGGATTGGAGGAGGCCTTCTCTGTGGCATCTGCGCGATGGGCTCTCTGCTGCTTGTGGAAGTGCAGTGTGATGTGCGACTACTGGGACACAGGATGTCATTCTTGACCTCCCTTTGATATAACTCCTGTCTCATTCAGGGCCTTACACAAAGGGGCTTTCTGAACTCTTTTTGTCTACCTATTATGCTGCATGTGGCTCTATCCACTGTTCAAGGCTTCCTTTGGAGACAAAATCTATGGTGCTCTCGAGTACACTATGCGCTAGAGTCTGTGATGTAGCCTAAGTCCTGTATTTGCATTTCTATGGCATTCAACTACACACAGCATGGCAAAGGCAGACTTGAGGCAATCCTCAGGAACAAACACGTGCAGCATTCAACACCACATTGTGTGTTACCTCCCTCATAAGAGAGGCCTTTGGAATAAATTTATCTCCTATCTAAGAAGAGAATATAGATGTACGTTTTTGAATGAGCATAGGCACAAATTGTGTCTCCCACCATCCTGTGAGGCTCTTCTCTGTGTCACCTACACAAAGGAAGAGAGGTTCCCTCCAGCTCTTCAAGCCATACCACAGGCCTCTTGTATTCCTTGGTGTTTTCCAGGAGGTTGGCATGTCCTTTTCTCCTTACCACCCTCTCATGCTACAGGAGAGCCATATCATCTGGGCACCATGCTCTTTAGTCCCTTAGAACATCCACTTCTTCATACACCACACAGGTAAGATGGGTCCTTTCTTTTTTTTTTCCTCAGATGTGAGCAGAAAAGCAGATGGGAAAATGGAGCCTTAAAGAGGGAACCAATGCATCCAACACCTTGTTGTTGCAGTTAGGGATTTTATATGTATCCTAGTGACTGCAGCTACATTATCATATAACACAATGCCCAAAAGTATTTTTCTTAACTGTCACAGTTCAATTTCATTAGTTACTAGTACTCAGAAATTTCTAGGTAAATTTCTTTACTACAAAGCTGAAAATATATTACAGCATACTATTTTACAGTTCCAAGGCCCTAACTTTAAAATATTGGCCTACGGGTCTTTAACATGAGCATTTTTAAGACCTGCTGGAAGCTCTGAAGGGAATAACTCTTTTCAAAAGTAAAAAGGATGAAAACAAAAGGTTATATTTTTATAGTATTTTTAACCAACTTAAGAGTTGATTGTGCTGGAAGAATTATTCACCATAGTATATCTCTTGCCTTTGGCAAGAGAACTGTAACTTCTACATCAAAGAGCGGAACCCCTAAAGATTTAGTTATGCTTAGATAGTGATCATCTTAGCAATTCAATGGCTGCTCTACTTCAAGGATGACCATACATCTCAACCCCTTTGTTCTATCCTTTTACTTTTTCAGAAGTTGAGTTGAAAGAACAGCTTCCTCCCCCTTTAAAAACCTCCACTGTTTGTGCTTGGGGGAAAAAGAGGAGTTGTTTGTTTTTTGTGAGTTTTGTTGTTGGGTTTTTTGTTGGGTTTTTTTGTTTGTTTGTTTTTTGCTTGTTTATTTGTTTTATTTTGGGTTTTTCTTTCCTTGTTTTGTTTTTTAGAGTGAAAGATCAAGCTGATTAGTAACCTACTGATTTTCAGGTAAACCTTTATGAGATACATTTCCCAGAGCAGTTCTGTTACAATTTACTTCAGTTAAATTGAACATCTGCACATCAGAAAGCAAATAAACCCTGAGTTAACATTTTCTTGTGAAAATCAATGCAAGCATTACAAACCAGCATTCATTACCTTTTTCTACTTGGTAAGACAATACTGTTTTGAAGATATCATCTTGGGATGAAGCAGCTCTTCAGATGTTTACTCATATCTACTTCACATAGTCATTTTTTCAGCTAAGGTTGGTCTAACACAGTTAAAATTTTAGCCTACTCTTAAATGTTAGTTCTATAAAAAAACATCAGACATATTCCAGAGCTATTGCTTTCTTCCTGTAAATACAGTTCAGGCTTGCAGGTCCTATGTAAAGACACATAGTGTCCACTCTGTACACATGCCAACTCAGAAAGCCAAAAAATTGTATGTTCTTTTTACAGACTAGCACAAAGAAATTATTTTTCTTCTTTGATTAGAATAATATTATATTAACATCTTCTAGTCAAATAAAAACTACTATATCTCTTACACATGATTAATAAACATTGTAAAGTATATGTATTGCACGTGAACTATGTAGCATGTATGACTTCAGACATGGCTCTGTATCCTGCTTGTTAAAGTGATTCAGGTAATAGACTGGAAGATAATATAAAGATCTTTGATGATATGCAGTGGTTTTCTTTTCACAAAAACTGTTAAGTGCTTCTGTGTGAAGAGATGAGAAGGTGCATCCCTGGAATTTTCTTCCAGGAAGACCATGAGTATTGTCAGAAAGTTAGGAATCTGGGAAAAGTCTCTGGATGCATCCTGTGGAATGTAGTCTTCTGTCCTCCCTATAGTCAAAAATTCAAAAGAAGGAAAAGGTTTCTACATACTCATGCTTTTCCAGTCTCCTGTTTTATAGCCTAAAAAGAAATTAAAATAATTGGCAAAGGCTGTAAATCTTAAATGGATTTGATCCTGTCCCCAAACTGAAATGGTGACTTCAGTCTGAAATCAGGTGAAAGATGAGTTTTTCCTGCTTAACAAGCACAAATTTTTGAAAAGTGCTACCTGGGGATATTTCCTTAGAAACTCAATCAGATTTATTTAATCACCAAATCAGATGTACTTAATAAGGCTGAGGGAATTGGGTTTTTTCAGCCTGGAAAAGAGAATGCTTGGGGTGATCTACCTGTGGCCTTCCAGCACCTGAAGGGAGCGTACAAGAAAGACAAAAAGGGACTTTTTACAAGAGCTGGTAGTGACAGGACAAAGGTGAATGGATTCAAACTAAAAGAGTGTACATTTAGATTAGATCTAATTTAGGTTAGATGCCGAATCAAATATGTAATCTAATTTAGATTTGCTATTAGGAAGAAGTTCTTTGTTGTGAGGGTAGTGAGGCACTAGAACAGGTTGACAGGGAACCTGTGGATGCCCCATCCCTGTAGATGTTCTCCATCCCTGTAGGTGGATGAAGCTCTGAGCAACCTGGTCTAGTGGAAGTTTTCCCTGCCTATGGCAGGGGTTAGGATTTAGGCAATCTTTAAAGTCCCTTCCAATCCAAACCATTCTATTATCTGTGAAAGAATTATTTGTTAATAAATTTTAACATATTTGTAAATATGTTAAAAAAGAAAGACTGAAACACATAATTACAAGAACTGTGAGTGATGAAGTGTTACTAGGGTTACTATTGAACTTGTGTCCAGCTACTGAAAATAACAGGAAAAAAAATATTTTACATCACCACAAATAGTTCAAGGGTCATGAAGCATTTTCAGAACTCAGCAGCCTTGCAAGTAAGAAATAAACCCATAATGCAATTGATCAAAAAGTTTAAAAATATTGAAGATCCTTTTCCCTGGGTTATCAGATTTAATGAGCCAATCCCTGGCAGCTCTAAAGATAGAAGTGCTGCTTTTCAAGTCTGGCCCAATTAGAAATGTTGGTAACACCTCTTTGATAACATATTTAAGAAAAAGATGATAAAAAATTTTGTTGTGCAATTAAAATTGCAGAGAGAAAAGAGTGAGAACATGTGAGATAAACAACTCAGTAGACACCAAGGTCAGTGGAGAAGGAGGGGCAGGAGATGCTCCAGGTGCCAGAGCTGAGATTTTCATGTAGCCTGAGGCGAAGCCCGTGGTGAAGCAACTGTGCCCCTGCAGTCCATGGAGTTCCATGAGGGATGCAGAAATCCACCTGCAGCCTGGAGAGGAGCCTCATGCCAGAGCAAGTGGATACCTGAGAGGAGGCTGTGATCCTGCAGAGTGGGGAGGCCTGTAGAAAGAGCAGCTCTGCTCCTATGCTGGAGCAGCCTGTTCTTGAAGAACTGCACCCCATGGAAGAGTGATCCATGCTGCAGCAGCTTTGGGAAGACCATTGCCCCTGGGACAGACTCACATATTGCAGCAGTTCACACAGCTGGACTCCTGTTGGAGAAGTTCATGGAGGACTGTCTTCGTTGGGAGAGACCCCATGGTGCAGCAGGGAAATGACTCCTCTCCCTAAGCAGCAGGAGAAACAACCTGTAATGGACTTACCATAAACCCCCATTCCCTGTCTCACTGTGCCACTGGGGGAGGAGGTAGAGCTGAGAAGGAGGAAGGAGTGAGTGGACGGTGTTCTGTGTTATTTCATATGATTCTCCTCTGATTTTGTGAGTAATAAAATCAGTTAATATCTCAAATTGAAGCCTGTTTTGCCTGCAATGGTATTTGGTGAGTGATCTTTCCTGGTTCTTAGCTCATGAGTCCCTCATTATGCTTTCTCTCACCTGTCCAGCTGCAGAGGGGAGTGACAGAGAGGCTTTGATGAGTGCCTGTAATCCACCCAGGGTCAATACACTACAGTAACACACAAACAAGTTCGTAAGAAGAAACTAAGTAACTTTTTTCTGCCTCCATTGACTGTGGGCTGTTAACATGGTGAGACTTCTTATTGTAATTCAAATGACAAGTTAGATTCCATGGAGCAATTCCTTGTAATCATATGATTTTAAATTTGTAGCCTAACTTCTTGTCAACCTTCTCAAGATGTCCTCATCCCCTGCCCAAATGCAAAAGGCAGGAATGAGAAGCCATGTGTCTGGTCAAACCCACAGAATGCTTCACACTCCTACATTATACTCTGTTTTTTCCAATACATGTCCCAGTGGCCACATCGGTATGCACAGCACAGGAGGATTGGTAGGAGTGACAGAAAAAATCGTTCCCTCTTTCACACTTTCTCCTTTCAGCCCGAGCACTAAAGCAGTGCAGGTTACTGAAGGCTGCCTCCACAGGAACTTCTGCCTCTTCCCCCCACTCCAGGCACTGCAGCAGTTCTGACACACCACCTTGCAAAATAGTTGCTTAAGCTAGTTGTCAAGGTAAATCAAGAGCAAGCAGATGGATCACAGAAGGAATAGAAGTTACTTAAATTTCTTCTAACACTTATTTCTGTTCAGTAGTTATTGATATTCTGCTCCTTACACAACAAAATTAAAGTTGGTCCTTATTTAGGTATACAGCTATATTTTATTTCAAGACATGACAGAGTAATTTGAATCAGTTTCCTAAAATTATTTTCCTATTTCCCAGGTGGAAGTAATTCAAGAAATTCTCCTACTTGGCTTTTAGCATGCACAATGTGTTCTTTACCTCTTCTTGAATAAGGCAACTGAAAAATATCTTATATCCACTGACATCCCTTGTTTGATATAACTGAGCACTGTTTCACATGCATGAAATATTCAATTTTTGCTCATTTTTTTGAATGCTTCAACAAAAATATTCATATGCATAACAAATGTTAGATACTGCTGTCATCCAATTTCTTACAGGTATGAAAAGCAGAATTAGAAAAAAACCAAATCAATAACACAAACCCCCCCCTAACTTTAAAGCATACTTTAACATTCTTGCCTCCTAATCTGAAGGTTTAAAGTCTCTCAAGACTACCACACTAGGGGTAAAATATTTCTTCTATTGAATCTGATACAAGGGGCAAGAAAACAAAGACCTTTTTAGAATCCACTGGTGTCCCTAAGTGAAGTTTAAATACATATGTACAAACAAAAATTATCCTGAGACAGTGAACAATAATACTTGCACATGCTAAGAAACCAAAGCTTCCTCTCATGCGCCCTTTTTTATTGAAAAGCAGCTCGTAGTCATTAGCCCTTGAAAATGACAAATGCCAATAATTTGCTTTCAGCCTAAATTATTTTGGTAGGTAAGGTTATTCTAGTCCTATGAGGTCGACAACAGTGAAGTTAGTGAAAAAACATCCTGTCTCATATCCCTGACAAAAACCCTAAAGGAAAGAAAAAGCAACATCAAAAATGTAGTCACCAAATACAATGAGAGTGACAGTTTTCCCTTATAAATAAGTGTTTCTGGGACTTCTGAATACAAGTATGCTGAAAAAACAGGTAATAAATAAAATCTGGTAAAGAACTTATTTTACTTATGTATTTAAGGAAGCTATCACTGTCTCTTTGTTATCAGCCAGCAAAGTGCCAACACAGTTCCAGATGGCTGCTGCTCCTTGACTTGTATTTTTTTGCATGAAGCCAAAGCAGATCAGAAAAAAAAAGGAAAGGAAAAAAAAAAATTAAACTTGTCCCAATCAACCTGTCACTCCTTTGAAAGGAAGTTGGTGTTGACAGACATGAATAAAAGGTCAACAGAAACCCCAAATCCAGAAGAATCAAAGAGATGCCAGCCTGGATTGAAGAAGGCCATGTAAAGAGGAAAAAGCATAGGCTATCATAGTTGGAATTCCCACTCCTATTTCTTCTTTAGTCCAAAGTAAGAAGTAACTTTACTGATTGTGCCACTAGAAATTGCTTCTTTATCTCCACTGATTCAACTACTCTCACCTGCTTAAAAGAGGAAAACCAACCTCATACAACAATTTTATTGCAAAAATGAATATATGAGGAATGATGATGATAATTGCATGTCTCAATAGGCCTGAAAGAAAAATCTGGAGGATTAAATAAGCCAAAAAGCAGGAGATCTTCTAAATCCGGCAGTGAGAACTAGTCAGAGACTTAAATGGAATTTTTGTGAACCAAGTAGCCCAAATTATCTTTTGCCATATCATATCACAATAGATCACATTTTCAAAACTGACTTTGGCCCTTGCTTGCTTTTCTTAAACTCATACATTTGTGAATATTTAGACAATTATTTAAGTAGAAGTTTGACAGTTTGTGTTTCGGTTTCAAATATTTTCTTTATTACTAAGTTTTAATATACAAGTAGTGGAAATGTTGAGTTTTGCCTGACTTCATTTCTCTAGCTCCAAGATAGACAGGACTTATTTGAAGTTGAAAAGACTTATTTCATTTGGGAAAAGATAAATACCCAAGAAAGTGCTGAGCTATCAAAACAATTCTGAGATACAAATTACATCCTGAACTAATCATTCTCATTCACTGCCAAAAGCATCTTCCTTCCTTGCTTGCTTACAGTAGTAGAAATAGCAGCTGCTGTTGAAATCTCCCCTGGAGATTGTTAGGATCTCTAAGAGGAAAAGCTTTGCACTGAAAGCCAACTTCAATAAATAACAACAGCAAATTTATTGTATGGGATAATTTTTTTCAATTATGCAAAAAGCTGGCATTTATTTTCATAGGTGTCAGCCAATGGAAATCTTTCTAAATACACTGTGACTACCCACCTATAGAGGCAAATCCTTGTGTCTTGTGCTTCTGCATTAATGGAAGGCTCCGTGTTACCTGCTCTCACATCTTAGTACATAAGGTGCTCACTGCAAGATACAAGGTATTGACTGTAAGACATTATCCTTACAGCAATACTGATGAGGCCAAATATCTTTCAACATGACTTTGAGAGACTTTTGGTTCCCAGAAAAATAAATGAGGAACTTTTTCAATTCTGACCCATTTATGTGATTGTTTATAAAAACACATTGCCTTTCCCAAGGCCACTAAAACTTTGAAAATAGATTGCTGTGCAATGCAGATAATCCTTGGATTTCGGGGGTTGAAAAAGATATGTTTATTGATGAAAGATTTTTGAAACCAGTCTTGACTCACTGAATTAAATGGGAACTGCATTTTAGATGCATTAATAGCACAAAAAATAAAGGAAGTGCTGAAGTTCCACTGAAGGCTGTTTTATGGTGTCATAGTTGATCTGTTAAAATCAGACACTTGATCAATGTATTGGAAACATACTTGATCAAGTATTGGAAAATGCTGCTCATATTTATTTTGGTGCAACTAAGATCAGAGCTACCCTAATCATTGTTTGCTTTAAACAGAACCTCCAAATGAGGTTCTCTATGATAAATTAAATATTGACAAAGAATAAAATATTTTTGAGCAGGCATTAGCAACAATAAGAAAAGTCTGTTTAAACAATAAAATTAAAGGGTGTCCAATAGAAGAGCTTGAAGAAGTGTGTTGTCCTTTAAAACCAGGTTATTTATGAAAGTTAATTTGCCTTCTTTATTGACTGTTAATATCTTGTATTGGCAGGTTTAATGAAGACTAATGACCAGTTTAAAATTTCTTACGCTATTGATCTAAAATTTAAAAAAAGGACACAAAAAATCAGTGTCTCCAAACTGTTCTCTATGGAAACCCCACTGTATTCTAAGAACAGTTTATAGCTCCATCAATTTTTAACGAAGTTTGTAATTATTAATATACTGGTTTTTTCCCTTACTTGTACCTTGATTATTATGTGTTCTACATGGTTATCAATTCTTTAATTAGTGTATTGAGAAGAGGTAATAAAAATAAAAATCTCTGAATTAAGGAATACATAGGAAAATGTAGCATACTAATACCACTATATAAAGGAGAAATATTCATTACTGAAAGTTTGGCATACTCAACACATGGAGAAGGAGGCAATTTTCCACTTCTGTATTTATTCTTCAATACCATATTTTCTAATTAAAAAATAGAAAAAAAATACATCATTGTGAATATAATCATAGAGAAATATTTCTTAAAAAACTAAATATAATCAATTACCTAAATCTTGCTATTAAAGCACTGGAGTATCTACCACAGGTAGGAGATGTAAAAAATAACTTTTCCTTCTCCAGTTACTATATACTTTCTCTTAAATGAGTCCAAATGTTTGGATGAGATGGTTAGCATCTGAAAATTCTCTTAAGGTATGACTTCAGTTAGTGTTGCTCTCTTATGTCATGCATCTCATGAGAGTACAGAAGAGACCTTCTGGGAATTTAGCTGTTCAGATCTTCATCCATTGGTATTGAAAATTATCTACCCCACTTTCACCCTTCAAGTGTGTTATTTGAAAAGTATAGTCACAGGAGTCAGGATTTGTGAAGAATAACCTAAGTAGTTTGCCTGGGTACTCTGCTTGTACTGACTTAGTGAAAATATTCACTTTCTATCAAGCCCAATCCCTGCTTAATTGTTAGCATAGCCTTCCCTATATTAATAACATCTTGTTTGAGTCTGCTGCTCATCTCACATTAGTCGAAACCTGGACCAAAGCCAGATGAAGTTAACCGATTTACTCTGGTGTAAGTCCAGTGTAAAAAAATTACTTTCCATGCAGATTGACTTGTCTTGTTTTTCAGATTTCTTTGTCCATGCATGTAAAGCAAAGCACTTTATATGCTACTCAAGGATAAAAAACCTATCATGCAGAAATTGAAATTTACATCCAATTTCTTTTTCTCACAGTAGATGCTGTGTCAAAGAACGTAAAATATAAACAGTTGGTATTTCTTCCCAGACAGGTCATTTGAGCTCTATACTCTTCTATGAAATTGTTTCTGTGCCTACTCCTCCAGATATCACCTTACTTGAAATTTTAGCTTTATCTTTGTTACAAGTATAATCCCTTATCATACAGAGTAAAGTTAAGTTTACCTTAACTTCTGTGTTACTTGTGCTTTCACAGTAAACAATATCATCTGATACAAGAAAATAAAAGAAACTAAGTGCTACAAAGTTACACAAGTACAGTAGTATAATGTTCCTCCAAATATTGCAGTCACATACATTTTCCAGGACTGTTCAAACTATGTGAATTGATCCACTGAAATTTTAAGGCAACAAAATGAGCAGTTGAAAAAAGAAAGAAAAAAAAAAGGAGGGGGGGGGGGAAATATTGACCTTTTTTTTTCACTTTTCCAGTTGGTACTATAGAGTTTCTAGTCTCCTGCATAACTGTTTCACAAGAATTAGACCTGTGAAGTCATGGGATTCAAGAAACTTGAAATAGTGCCTCTTTTCACATTCCATTTCATGACAGTCTATATATTTCTCTTATTAGTTATTTTGAAGGCAAGTATGGTACAGAACATGCAGCTTCCAATGGCATTGTATCTTATCGTACATGACATGAAAAAAATGTGGGATAAAGCAAGATGAGGAAAACAGCATTTTATATTTGATTAAATAAAAATATATTTTCTTTTCTGCCTGCATCAGATCTACTGAAAATCAGAGATGATATATTATAAAATATAGAGGAAATTTTAGACTGCAAAAAAGTTGGATGTTGTAAAAATAAGGAAACAAAAAGGAGAAAGGGAGGAAGAAGTGAAGCTAACAAATCACTACAGCTTGAAACTCAGAACTGAAAAATTCCAAGAATTTCTATCCAAGTGTCAATTTCCACTAACTGGTTTTGCAAACTTATCTGTGTAAGACAGGTGATGCAACACTTAAGTAGCTTGTACAGTTGTCTAAATGATTAAAAAAAAAAAAGGCTATTGATACCAAACGATGCTTCTGCAGACCATTTCCCTGGTGGTAATGCTTGTTTATGCTATTGCACTGATTGTTCAGTGCTACTCTTCCTCATTGCTATAAGGCTCTCAGCATTTTGGTAGTTCTTTCATATTGCTGTAGAAGATCATCAACAGTTCTGTGCAACACTGCTGCTAATGAGGCTTGCTTCACATAAAATAAAATGAAGTTGTTTGTAGTCCAGATCAGTTCCTCTATTGAGCTTCCCGTGCATCACCATGAAAAAAACAAATCGAAAAACCCAACTGGGCTGAGAAGAACAGAGACAGCAGGGGAAGGGTAGTAACAGATGACTGACAAAGACGAGGAGACAGGTGTAAATTGCTTTAATCCAGAGTCGCTCCAAAGGAAATGGTTCTGCTCTCTCAGACTGCAAGAAGTGGTAAATGACACAAAACCTCTGAAGCATAAGAAAAGAAAAAGTCAAGACTCGAGAGATCAGAGACAGAGTGGATTTGTAAACAGAAATAGTAACTTTTGTGAGGAGGTGAAGGGATCTTATGAGTACAGAGCACCGTTCTTTCTCAGTTCATCTGCTGCATGTGACTCAGGGAGCAGAGCAAAGTGCAGCAACTCTGCAGCAGTGTGGGATGAGTAAGCAGCTTATACAACGCAGAGAAGCAGATGCAAATTAGTAGGTCTGCAGCACAAATAAAGAAATAACCAAAGATCATAACCATAAATCACAGAACAGGCAAAGGATTATAGGGTTAGTGGATAGAATTAAATTCAACACAATGTGTAAAGGCAATAAGGCAAGGAAAACATAATTCCAGGAAGTGAGAAGAGAAATGCTGAGCATCGTGCTGGATATTTATTCCTGACACTAAACAAGGGCACTAATGAGGCCATATTTCGAATGTCGCATTGATTTTGTTTGATTCATTATCCTATAGATGAATATGACTTTATGGAAAGGGTACAGCTTTGGCAGACAGCTGGCTACATACATATCTATGAAGTAAACAAGACCAAGAAATGGGTTTTAGCCTATCATGTGAATATCCACACTTTAACCCTTTGCTTGCTTTCTGGGCTCTATACTGTCCAGGAGTTCACCTCACTAATTAAGGCCCAGCTTGACATATAATTTCTGTGAGCCTTTGGCTCTGTTTCACTGAGAAAACTGGTACAGACCTGTGAGAGAGTCCATAAATCAAAACAGTGCAGAACAGAAAAGCAAAAATTTGGAAGTGAAATTGTTTAAGTTGTGATGCTCAGTTCCCCTGCTGAGGATCCATTTCAGCTCCCACCCATGCCAACTTATTTACTTTATCCTAGTCTACATCCATCCCTGATTTCCTGGGCAGTCTTCTAGTCATGTACAGGCTCCTTTTGGGGAATCCCAGATTCCTGTCAGGCCTTTAGAAACCTTCTAAACATCTCCACAGGAGCATGGAATTAGCCTTCATGCAGCAAAAGTATTGCTTGACATCCACACTGTGAATACACATACTGCCATAAACTCCTGAACTATTGGTCCCATAATAAAAAAATATATGATTACAAAATGTACAGATAGGCTTTTAGAGTCAGAACTGGTCTTGGAACAACACATTTTAAAGAATGTGTCATGGTCTTTTTAAGACAGTTCTATGTTTAGACCAGGTATAAGAAGCTTGACAGGAACTAAACAGAGAAACTTTGCAATTATATTAAATGAAGGACCATAATAAATATATTGCTTTATGATACAGACATATAGAAAGGACACACAAAAATGTATTAATGGACCTATTAAAATATCAGTTCTGTCTTCTGTATATACACAAGTAATATTTCATGTATATCATTACTCGAAAAAAGAAAAAATTAACAATGTTTTGAAAATGTGAGAGTCTGTGTGACGACACTGTAATACAGATCTTAAGTGAGTGACATGGTCTAGCTGTAGCAAAACTGAAATACACAATGTATTTGTCCATGGACCATTCAACAGTGGGCACATGTTTTTAAATGCCTTGTGACACTGAGGACAGGAATAATATGGAGACGGGGGAAACTGGAAAATAAGCCTGAAATCACACTCTGGAAAATCTGCTTAGAAATTTCTTGTGCACAAAATAAAGACCAATGACATTTTCTCTTATGAAAACAGCTTTCATGAAGGAAATTACACATTCCAGGTAAATTCTAATTGAATTCTCCTTACACATGCATGAACTAATGCTCTGTATGAGGTCAATATTATCCAAGGATGGCTATAAAGAAAATATATTCTGGTTATCCCATGACTGAAATGATTGATTTTCTATGGCTTTCCCTGAATTCAAACATATCTGAGTGGTCCATATGTGAATGGCATATAAATTTTGTTAGTGAGAGATTGAGTGTCTTTAATAAGAACATCAGTGATTTCTAGGAAAGAAAAGCTAATGCAAAAAAAACCTTTAAAAAATGAGATTTTCATCTTTTACTACATGACAGTTCCTCCAGTAATTTAGTGTCAATCTTGTTAATCCTTGACAAGCTGACAAACCATGAAATTCAGCATTATTAGCATGGTAAAGCTGTGAAATCCTTCATCTGCCACCATGATCTGTACAAGCCAAAGTAAGGAAGAGTATTAGAGTAGTAGAGAGTTATTTGAATCTCTTCCAGAGTAGCTCCTACCTGCATAAATAAAAGAAGACGAAATTTATTCATATCATCTGCCCAAAGGATGTGTCACAAGATGCCTGCACACAGCTTTTAGCAAATTTCTTTATGGTCCTCACAGATGATGGTAGGCAAACTGATTGTTTCAGTCAAACACCACCTGAGGTTTCTGGATCAAATAAACCTTTTGAAGCTGTCGTCTCTACCGCATTGTCCCCAATGTGGTGTTTTACATGTCTGGCATATATCCACACTTCTTGTGGGTACAGCTCATAATAATCTGTAAAATAATTTCTGATAACCACATAAAATGAAAATTATACTACATGTGGTCAACACTTTTCTGAGGAGAACCTCGGTTTCCAGCTTACTCCTTCAACCTCCACAGCATCAGAAGCACGAGAATGGTGTGGGCTATGTGATGGCTCACTCCCACCACCTGTGCTTTTAAATAGGGTCACCTGATAGAAGTAAAAAGGAATAGAAGGGTATAATGTAGCACAAACTCACAACGTTAATTTCCTTTAAATTCTTACCACACTAAAATTTAGTGGAAAATTGAAAGAATCTCCTAAAGGAAAAGAAAAAAAAACCTCTGTTAAAAATGTATTATTCTATTAAGAAGATTTATATAGAAACACATTTCTACAATAAAATGGTTCAGCCAGTTTTCCTTAAGAATGAAAAACCTGACTCAATTTTTGTAGTTCTTTTTTTTCTTAATGATAAATCTTACATATGGGCTAGTTTTTATACAAGATTTTCATTGATGCTAACAAATTCTGAAAGGTTTGTGACCTTTCTGCAGAAGTTTGATTTTTCACCTATGACATTCATAAACAAAAGCAGGCTTCTGTTCTGAAAGAGCTGTAATTAAAGATGGCTGTTGTGGTTTAACCCCAGCCAGCAACCAAGTACCACATAGCCTCTCACTCACTCCCCCACCAGCAGGACCAGAATCAGAAGAGGAAAAGTGTTAAAACTTGTGGGTTGAGATAAAGACAGTTTAATAGAGAAAATAAAAAAGCCACACAAGCAAGCAAACAAACCAAGGAATTGATTCACTGCTTCCCATGGGCAGGCAAGTGTTCAGCCATCTCCAGGAAAGCATTACGTGGAATGGTGTGGACTTGGGAAAATAAATGCCATAGCTGTGAATGTCCCAACTGCATCCCCACTTTGTATACTGACCACGATGTCATGCAAGGTATTTGGGTCAGTTGGGGTCAGCGGTGCCAGTGTCTCCTCCCAATTCCCCACACCCCCCAACTCCCTCAGCAGCGTGGCCATATGAAAAGCAGAAAACATTTTGTCTCTGTGTAAGACCTGCTCAGCAATAATAAAAACATCTGTTATTTATCAACACTCTTTCCAGCGCAAATCCAAAGCATAGCCCCAAACTAGACACTGTGAAGAAAATTCTGCCCCAGCCACATCCAGCACAATGCCCCAGGGGGTTTATTGTTTTTTTTTATCTTAAAATAATGGGTATTTTCTGTTTCAGGAAGGATATAGTGGTTCTTTGTCAGGCAAGGGTGGTTTAAACTTTAATTCATTAATGGTTATAAGAGGGTTTATATCATCACTTTAAATATGCTGCAGGGCTATGAAACAGTATTTCTAAGCATATTACAACAGCCACAAATCACGTAAACATATTTAAGATTACAAACTAAACCAGCTGGACAAGTTTTATCTAGTAGAAATAAAAGCACCACCTGGCTCTTCCTCACTGTTAAATGCATTGCAGGAATAGACATATCATAGGATATCTGACAAACTAATTTTTAAAGCTTTTGACTTTGTTGCTTGGTGTCCTTTATTCCATTATGAAGTGGTTTAAAGGCATATGATTAACATAAAGAAACATCTGAATTATTACTTTAGTTCAATCACGAACAATGCAGAGGTTTAATATTTCCTGATCTAAACTGAAATAATGATTTGACACTGAAGTCCTCCACTAGTTTAAGACTAGGTAAAAATGAGAGTAGCTTGTGATTCTCTGCCTGCCTGCAACCACCTTCCCCACTCCCTTATGAATTTTCAGAAGCCTCTCTAATTGATCTAATTCCACCCATGACCCCAGAAGAGGTAATTGGTCCCCAGCTGACTGCCACCCTTTGGGCCCCAGATAGTACTCTGCAGCTCTCCTAAAACCAATAGATTAGGTAGTGTTAGAAATGAGGAATCCACCATCTACAGAATATACAATTCCCTGCTTGCCAGGGAAATAAACAGGAGGCCTGTTCTGTTTCGTGTGAGTGGACCGCAACAATAAAAGACCCATAACTACTTGGTGTCCCCGAAAAAAAAGAAAGCAAAAGGAACAGCTAACTATCTCATCTAGTCATTAAATTAGAGAAAAGGAGGTGGAAGGGATGGAATCCCATCGATTGCTCTGCTTGATTCCAAGTCAATTTAGACATCCACATGATTTATTCATACCAGACTAAATGGGCAAAACTAATGTCATATACTTGAAATTAAGATACTAAACAAATGTACTTCTTTATTTAACTCTTCTTGAAAAAGTTGCTATGAAATTTTATAACTATAAACTAGATTATTTCAGTATCTACTTGCTGGCATCCTATTTATCCTATTTATCTCTGAGCCCAAGATGCTGGTCTTGTTGAGAACATTAGCTTTAACGGGAAAACACTAAATTCTTTTTGACTATTAATATTTTACAAATATGGACAGATACTTGAATTAACTTTTTAAATTTAATTTAAGAATAATAGCCCAAATTCTAAACCAAGCACATCTCCACAGCTCCAAGTGATTAAAATTAGTCATGCAATGCCAGAAAGACTAATTTATCAGTACAAGTACTTTAGCCATACTAGAACAGCTAATGGTTTTTTTTAATATGCTATTGGTGTTATAAAAATGCAAGCTACTCATTAACTCTCTGTAAAAATTTTTATGGATTTATTGCTTAATTAGGTTTGTACCTTTATTTGACAGGGGTTATTAAATACAGCATATAATCCTCTCAATTCCATGTAAAAGTCCAACTAGGTTTTTTATGAGAGCCGACATTAAAACAGAATTCAAGGAAAAATAAAATCTCTTAATTCACTACAAGGACTCTATGGCATATTGCAACAAATAGCTATTGATTTACATTCTTTACATTTTTTTCTGACTTTTTTCCTGATTAAAAAAGCTACATCTCCAAACACTGAATGATGATTTTTGTCTCTCAAACACCCACCTGCTCCTTCTCTGTGATGACGTGCCAAGTAACAATGTTGAATTTATGGCACCCTCCACAGAGGAAGACATTGGGCACCATGAATGTAACAGTCCCATTTCTCTTATGCCCAGAGAATCTGTGGATGCCCATCCCTGGAAGTGTTCAAGGCCAGGCTGAATAGCACCTGGTCAAATGAAAGGTCCTGCCCATGGCAGGTAAGTTGGAACTGGATGATCTTTAAGGGTACTTCCAACTCAAACCATCCTATAATTCCATGGTTCTTCAGGGGCAAGCAGAAAGGAACACTCTTTGTCAGCTGATGTCTAATCCAAACTCTGACTTCGAAGGCCAGCCCTTATGGCCCAAAATAAATATTTTTTCAATACATACAAAGAGGAGAAAGAATAATCCAGAAAAATATCTGGATAAAAGCAAATCTATCGCTAATTAGTTATGCTTTCTTTTTCTTGTGTGGACCTAAACTACGTCTTTATAATTGAACATTAAGCAGAATAAATAGCTAGACATTGAGCCCAAATCTCATGCTCAACACATATTGGTACACTGAAGTAAAAGGTGCAGATTTGACTCCAGTGATGGCACTCCTGTTCCACCTGGGCAAATTACCACATGCCACAAGACCCTGTTATTCAGTCTGTCCAAAGAGCCTGCAGTTAGTTTAGTGCCAGCCCAGAGTATTGCCATGGGAGAGTTGGTGGCATTTCTCAGTCAGCAGACATGCCAGAAATGTGACCAGGGATAAGGCAGGGGTCTCATAAACGTTTCCAAGTCTATTGGAATCACCCTAGCCAATATGATATTTCTGGCTGGTGAAAAAGTGTACTTGTCACATGAATTTTATTGACCCCGGCATGTAGAAGGAGAAACACAGATAATAAAGTTACTGAGGATATGAAAACTATGAGGCAGAAACACAAGGATTAATGACAAACTGGCAAGTCTTCAAAGTGCTCTGAGGTCTCTGGTGCTTAGAATGAAATCCAATCCTGCTGAAGGCACAACAAAATGCTTATATGCCTCACTGCAACTTTGGTTAGAAAGCTTAAAACAGTTTCTTATACTTCCTTTAGCATGAACATCATTTTCCAACTTCAATGCACAGTCTGAAAGGACTTTTTTAAAAAAAGATGAGTGGGAAAAAAAGAACTGAAAAAACAAATTTAAATAATTTTGCACTTTAAAAACCCACTCAAAGTGCTTTGAAATTTCCAACCTAAAAGAAAAGGCTTATGTAAAGCCAACAGAAGTAGTGAGCAGTTTCAAGGCAAAACAAATATGCATAGTTTTCAACACAGATCTAATATTTAGGAATAGGAATAGCTGAAAAGATGAATGAATTGTTATATCTACACCAAACAAATAGAAAATAAGATAATAAGCCCTACAAAATAAGATAATAAGGATAAAAACTCATCAAATTTAAACCAGATTGTTTCTAAAGTTTCTTTAGTTAGAGAGGGATTCCTGGGAAGCAGAAACATTAAGAAAATTACTATCAGTGTGCAAACATTGGGATTTGCAAAGCACTAAGGAAGGAAAAATGAAAGTCATACATTTCGCCTCAGAAAGTGCAAGCAAATGGAAAGATTGATAAAGACTTGCAGGTAACAATAATTTCAGAAGAACCTACAAGTGGCTAACAACAAGCCAACTCATCTACAATGGACAAAAATATTTCCATTATCGTCCTACTGAACTGGGTATTATGAATTGCTAGTTGACTGAAATTATGACACTAGGCCAGACTGTCTCCCCTAGGAAACCAGGTTGAGAGCAATATTTTCCCTAACCTGTTGGTAACATTTTTCCAAACGTAATCCAGAACAATACGACAACAGCCTGTTGGGGCCTATGCTGTAGTTCTGACTTCACATGGAAAGGAGCCTGGACTTACAAATGCAAAGACCTGTCTGTTTCATCCCCTTGTAGATTCCCTCCTAAATGCTTTTACTTCTCTTCAATAGCTGCATGTAGCAGGAAATATATGTTTTCCTCCCCATCTCAGCCAGTTTCCTCCATGCCTGCCATATTCTGCTTTCTCTTATTCAACTCTGACCTAGACAAGAAAGCATAAAGAAAGGAGGGATGTCGGCCCACACATGGACAGCAGGGTACCTGTGTGCACATGGGAGATTATTGAGATTATTGCCTGTCATCTCTCCTTGGACACGACATCTGCTGTAACATAAACTGTTATTTGCATTTAGTGAGATTACCCTAGCATTAGTAGCATGGATTTACTCCTATGAACATTGGTAGTCGTGAAAGTATGAAGGTGTTGCAGAAAAAAAAGAAGTTATGTTAGTATAAAGGTGGTTTGAAACAGGAAGAGCCTGGAGTTGCTACTCCTAAAGGAGAGTTAAAGACACTTTGATTTTATCCGTATTTTTTCCCACTTTAAAAAATTTTGTGTGGAGCCCTGTCAAGATACAATAGATGTCAGAGCCTAAAAATCCACCTTGTCAGCTGTGATTACATGTCTGAAAATATATTTACAAATGCATTTTTTCCCTAATATTTCAGTTTCTTTAGAAACCTTGAGTTTGGAAATGTTCTTTGATAATTATAAAGGCTTTTACACAAGGGTGATTAAGTTTTGGCCTATATAAAGACATTAGAAAGAAATCACACCTAGAGGTTTCCTCTGTCAGAAGTGTCCACTGATAGGGTATGGACTTGTAAGTCTATATCCACATCAAGACAGGCATCCTAATAAAACAAGGTTTTAGTTTTTAAAAGGCAAACATCTTTAAAGAGAGAACAGTAGCAATTTTTTTAACAGATGGAGCACTCTTAGTACACATTCAAGCACAGAAACTCTTCACAATTTTCAAACCAAATCTTAGTAGCTTATGAAGGCATTCTTCATGTTATTTGCAGCACAGAGGGGAAAGAAACATATATATGGGAATAATTAGTGACATTAGCATATCCATTAGTAATGTACATATTATTACTCAGAAGCTTCATTTTTTATTTTTAATTTGCAGACTGGTAGTTTTATATGGCATCTGCCCATCACAGTTTCTCAGGCAGTTGTAATAATACTTCTAGTTCTTGACTGGACAAATGTAATTATAAACCTGACAAAACACTGACCTTTAAAAAAAAAAAAAAAAAAAGGAGAAAAAAGATAAATGGCAGTAGAAGCTAAAAAGAAATGAAAATATATGTATCTTTCATATTGTACTCATGGCTTAAGGCAAGATTCCTGGAAAAATAAGACTTGCAAAATTTATTGACTAACCGAGTGTTTTAAATTTAATTTTGTCTCATCATTTTAATACAAAGTAATTCTTCATGTCTTAACAGCCAAAATGAAGCTAGATCCTTGTGTGACTTATCAGGCTGTCTAAACTCTGCAATAGAGAACAAGGTCTTTGGAGCTCTCGTGGTCCACATATTTTATATTTTTTCAGTATACACAAGTTAAAAATAAAATACCAATTGCACATGAAAGTTTAAAATTTACCCTCTGTGATCATATAATTGTTCAAAATTTATTGGAAGGCATATATAAATCTGGAACAAATATACCTCAAGCACATGCAACTTTTTTGTGAATTCTCCCAGAACAGTTTTTTATGTTAGGAGCTCAACACTGATTTATTCTTCCAAAGATACCCTTTCTGACCTGTCAGACCCCAGCACTGTGCTTTCAAAACTCCCTCAGGATCTATTCTACACACTTGACCCAGCTTATTTGGGAAGCCATAATCTTTTACTCTCAACTCCTAGAGCTCTTTAAGCCAGAAGGGACCTCTCTGGCTGTTTCATCTGTCTGCCCACATAACACAAGCACAGAAGCCTCCACCAATAATTTCTGCCTTAAGCCCATCACTTTCATCTGAATGGTAGCTTCTCTTTTATAGAAGACACATAATCCTGAAAGCCAAAATAGACTGTAAAAGCAGGCATTTGTCAATGACGGTTATAGTTCCTTGCTCCCTTAGGCCTCAGGCAGATTTTTTAATCAGAGGATCCCGGCACTGCAGCTGTTCTCTAGGAACAGCTTTATTTTCTGTCACATACTACAAAATCTGGAATTTGTTGCTCCTTATCTCACACTGCTTGAATGCTTTCTACTGGGTACATTTTAATTCATCTCACAGCAGGCAATAAACACCTGTGTACCTCTTTGCACCTTTTGAACCCACGTCTTGTGGTGGATTCTCCATATTGTGGTAGAAATTAATGTATAGAAAGAACCATCTTTTCACAACACCCAGCACATTCCTGCAGGACAGAAAGATTCTCGTCATCTTCAAACCCTCCCTTTGGACTCAGGCTGGGAAGGGGTAGGTAACTAGCTGGGGTGACCAGTGTATTTATGTGTGGTATCGCCACATAGTATGATTATGGGGCTACTTTTAGTTTTGCTGGATGGCAGGAGCCTTTGTTTTGTCTTATGGAGCATCTCAGAATGACTGGAAAGAGCAACGCCACCAGGGAAAAGGGCTGGAGCTGCAGTAAGTAAGGCAAGTACAGCTGGCTCATCTATCGTTAAGTATATTGTTAAGTAGCTGCTGCTGTTGCAAGAAAAGGGAGGTTTTACCTTGTCATCATGTACTGAGTGCTCTAGCTCTTATCCCAGGTTACTTTTAGACATGTTAAACATCACCACAGCCTTCAAAGGGATAATGACTATCCTAAAACTTCACCTTCCTCTTTTTTTCCGCACATGAGGTTATTTATATGATTATGCCGTTTAGCTTTTGACGCATTTAGAAACTAAGGGTGCATATCTTTGCTATGTAACAGGAACAGAGACAACACAGAGTGGTCTAGAGAAGATTTTACAGGAATGTGAGCATATGAAAACTAGGTAATGTGACTCTTATTGACCCCACAGGCTGGGATTGTCTCACAGCCCTTCTACAGTGTACTTCAGCTGCACCTGTGACCCCACACCATCCCTACACACTTGTAAAATATCAAAGACATTATTGGTAAGACTCTTTCTCTTCAGCTTGTATTTATCATTCACCTAATGCACAAATTTTCCTTCTAGAAAGGACAATTGTTGACTATTAAGACAATGGTATAATCAATTTCACCTACTGTGTTCTGTACTAAGGCCATCCACAATTCATAACACTGTACAAGATTCAACCTGGAAGTAAGAATTTCCTGTACTATATTCCTGAAAAGTATCTGACAAGCTCCTACCTCCAAAGAGCTCATGGATAAAAGTTCTTAATCTAAAGACATCAGGAATAAGAACAGGTATGAAGTTGAGGACCGTCAGGTAAAAAAGTGAAGTGCACTTGAAATATGTTCACAAGTAGATATGATGTTAGGTGTCACTAATTAATTACTTAATTTCAAAATACTTCTAGATTTTTTGATTAAATGGGTTATATTTTTAAAGAATGTTCATTGTTGGGTGTTGAGAACTTGTAAGGAGCAAAAAATAATTTCCTCTACAAGATAAACACTTTTATCCCTCATTAAAGGAAAGGTAGGTGAACATATAAGTATAGAACACACATTTTTCTTACTCTATGCCTTCGAAAAATTATTTGGTAAATGATACAACTGGGAAAACCAGTGTAAAATCTCAGTGTTTACACTGCCGTTTACAAGTACAGCACTGATATTATAATTCCTTCCTTACAATTGTTGTTCACCCAGTTATTGTGATATTCTCAACAATCTCAAAAAGCAAACTGAAGAGCTTAAACAAACACACATCAGTGTCAAGGAAATCATGAGAACTTTTCCTGGCTGTGTTGTGGGGCTTGAGTGTTATTTTCTGCAGGAGAAATCATCTGCTTTTTGTCAGATATGTAATGAGCAGATTCACAGTAAGAATACGATAAAAATCTTTCTAATCTAACAACTAAAGAATACCCTTAATAAGTGAACAACTGTTAATGAATTCATTAGCACAGAACAAAAGGAAATAATAGCCTCATTTATCAATTTCACACATTATTTCTATGCAGCTTCAGCAACCTTTTAAAATGTGTGAAAATGAAAATAAGCAAATCTTGGATTTTAAGTAATCTATTAGTAATATGCATTGCATTAAAAAGTGCTAAAATACAACTTTTTCAAAGATGCATCCAGCTAGTTTCTATGTGTGTTACTGAATAAATCAATAGTGGTGGAAGAGTCCCAAAGAGGCCAACACTGTCATTTGAAATGCATTTTTTTAAATCAAATTTTCTAGTTGAAATTTTTTTTTAGGTCATGACATGGACAGTATCTAAGGGTTTCTTAGATGTAAGAAAAAGGCTGACTTGCAGTTAGATTAGAGAATGGTGTAATGCTATTTTTCTGAAGGAATCAGTCTAGGCCAAATAAGCTGTATTATCTGCACAGCCACCACTTATGTTTGTGTAAGCAGAGAACTACAGAATACCATTTCAGTCATTTCACATAGTAATGACATATGAGTGCAAAGTTCGGCCATTTGTATTACATAGCAAATGCATTTCACCTCCACTTGCTTTGTTTATCTTTCTCAAATCACACCTTCCCTTTTTTTCTTTTAAAGGAGTCTTTTTTGAGATGTAGGACCCCAGTAATCTTGAGCAGCACATGGAAGTACTTTTCTTTTTAAGTGTTTTGACATGTGCCATTTTGTTGATATTACTAAGGAAGTTCCAGTTTGCTCCTGATGATGTTATTAGCAGCATCCCATCAGTAGACACAATTATTTGTGATCTCTCTGCAGCCCTCAAGGAGGGAGCATCAATGTCAGGACTTTCCTAAATGCAGAAGCCAGCCACTACGATCAATAAAGAAACAAGAACTATCGACTGCTTGTGAATGGCATATCTGAGCAATCCATGCCAAGATTTAGAAGGCAAATAGAAGATAACATAGCAGGATTATGATAAATAAGACGAGAAAATGTTTACAGTCCACTTTTTACTCTGCTTCATGAACTATAAAAGGTCAGGAGCCTGTTTACAAAAGGGAAGCACTTCTGTTTTGTGGGTATCTGTGATATGTTGTAGAACTTAGAAGTTTCTTTCTCCTATCAGTAAGCTATTTTACTTCTCCGATAAAGGAAAAAAATATCTGAAATTTTAGATTTAATTAGAATTTAAACTCTAGGGGGAAACATGAGTCTCCTTTTGAATATGTGCTAATTGAGGTTGACATTTCAGTAGAAATTACAAATGTTTTTGTATATGCACACATTTATACATATAAAATATACGCATATGCTCTCCAGACACAAGCGCTATGAAATTCAAATGATGCTGTCACATAAGTATTCACAGATGCACTTGACTTTGTTTTGCCTATTAGAGAATAGTATAGAGATAATGGTTTAAGGAGTGAAAGAGTCTACACAGTCATCTGGCAGCCAACACACTTCCATTGTTCCAGTAATTCAAAGACAAAAAAAATACCCAAAAATTATTTTTACCCTCCAGAAGTAGCAATATCATTGGCCTGTCTTGAATGCAGAAGCTTTGCAACACGGGGAGGCTGTAAAGGGTATATTCACTCTTCCAGACGGTTACAAAGGTCAAAAAGATAGTAATTTCATCTAAATCAGCCAGTAGCTAGGAAGTGTGATCTCAGATTTGCCTTAAGTGAGGCAATCTGCAATTTATAAAACCACCTATGCTCCACTGAGGTGTGTGCTTGTATGCAACAAGCAAGGCATAGAATTAAGTGACAAACATGATTTTTTCCTAATAGCATAACTATTGTCTTCTCTACTTTCTGGTAACCAAAAACAGGACCCAAGGGAATGGCATGAAGCTGTCACAGTGGAGGTTTAAATTGGATATCAGGAAAAGGCTTTTCACCCAGAGGGTGGCTGGGCACTGGAACAGGCTCCCCAGAGAAGTCGTCACAGCGCCAAGCCTGACAGAGTTCAAGAAATATTTGAAAAACACTCTCAGGCACAGGATTCTCTGGGTATCCTATGCAGGTCTAGGAGTAGTCCTTTGATGATCCTTTGATGATCCAGACCCTTCCAACTTAGGATATTCCATGATTCTATGGTTCTATGAACTGTGTCCCTTCTATGAACATCTGCTTTTTCCTATGCTGGATTAGCATATGAAAGATTTTTATGAAGAAAGCTTTCCATGGGAAAGTATTAGCCTTTTGTAACCTTTCATAATCTTAAATTGCGTTTCAGAAGTGATTATTCTGAAAGGTAAGTTTCCATGAGAGAACCAAACTTTTACCACATTTGACCTTAGGATAAGGAATGTGAAAGGCAGAAAGAAGAAAAAAATCACTGTGGCGTACTGCTCCCACAGAAATGAACAGTGGTTTTACCTCTGACAATGCAAGAGGAAATTCAGACTACTTCCAATGGCTTTGGAAAACCTCACCCAATATGCAGGTTCCTGTAAAACAAACCAGCAGTCAAATAAGTGACAGGATACCAATTCCTTTTTATCTCTGAAAGACTTCGATAAAATTTTGAAGCAAAGTGTTACTGGTGAATCAGGCAGATTACTCATATGTGTGTGTGTACACACTGAATTTATTGGCTGGAGAAAAAGAACAAAAAAAATTACTTGAAACACATGCATTTGCTTTGTATCTGTGTGGAATACCAGCCTTCATGGAACTAAAATTTTGGATGTAAATTGCCAGAATTCTTCACATAAAATAATTCACTGTTGATAATTTCACTGGCTCCAATACCAAGAATAAATGACATACTTGAAATATCCTGCAACATAATATGAGCCAAAAGCATGACACTTCCAGCAACAAAATCACTGATGTTCTTCTAAATACTGTTTGGCTAGACCCTTGATACCATTCCTATCAGTACATCCTCTGAGAGGGGATGATGCCAGCTTTTGACTGGACAGGTCACCTGGCTGGCAACAAATCATGGCAGTTCAACCCAATTTGCAGATTTCCATTCAACTGCATTTTTAGCAGCCTTGTCCAAAAGGCCAGTGCTTGCATCCAATATGTGCAATGAAGCAAAGGATAAACGGATGGTATGACTGGACTGAGTGACGAGTAAAGGTCAATTTGTACTGATGGACAGTATTTGTGCAGCCACTGGAAGCTTGTCTCTTTCCCTCAGGGAACAGCAAGAGATGTCTGGAGGAACAAAATTTGATTCTCAAAACAACATTCCTAGAAACAGTGAAAAGGTCAGTCTTTTCCTTCAGTAGCTAGTTTTTTCTCTTTCCTACAAGATTTCTGTTCAGTGTCCTTCCAAACCTTCCCATAAGCAATGCTTCTGATTTGATCTCATCTCTTGCTATCATTAGAAAGGGCTGACAGTTTGCATGTCTTAGCAGAGGCCAAAAATGCGGGTTTGCCCAGTGAAAGGCCTTTTTTATCACTATTTTCTAATACAAGGTATACTTCAGGTCAAGAACAGAAGCCTGGCTTAGCCTGTCTCTTCAAGACTGTTTTCTTGTGAAGGAAAAATCTTGAAGTCAGTAACAAAATTACACTTATTCTAATGGGACTGTGATTTCACTGACTATGAATGCTGAAAGTAACAGAAGCAAATACCTTTCTAAACCTTTCTAAGGTTTCCCATCATCTCATTAGTGCAGAAGGGTTAATCAGCTCAGATATGTATTCAAATGAAACTGACTGCCTAGCTAGATGAAATCTGAGTGTTAATACTTTGCAGAAAAAAAATATAAGCTTATACACTTGTCTCTTGATTAAATTAGGTAAAACGAAACGAAGAGGTATATTATAGAAATTTAAACTCAACTCCTATGTTGTGAAAGGATAACAAAGATACAGATACAAGTTATAAAGAAATTTAGGTGGAACATATTTATTCCTCATTAGACCACACATTAATTTCTACATTTTTGGGGGGAGGGAAAATATTAACATGTGGATGTCAAAAAACATCAAAAAGCTAAATAAAAATTAACTGGAAGCAACTGCTCAGCGAACTTTCAAAGACTACTTTGCACATTATTTATGTTTGGCAGATTGCTAGAGAGATGTAGCCATCAACAAATACTCAGAAAATGCCAACATCAAACTTAAAGAATTAAACAGTCCAAATGAACCAAACTCTGTTTTTGGAGGTTTATTAATCTTTAAATAAGTTTTCTGGAAATTAGAAATCCCATTTGTTCTGAGTCTTTTTTGTATCATGATCCCAGGCAAATGCAACACTGTCTTTTAAAGGGAGGTTTACTAAACAGCCCAGCTTCTCAAACTGTGGCTCAAATTTCACTCTACCGTGTGTAGGAGTTGTGACTGTATTTGGTCCTGAAGAGCCCACATACTCTTAAATGCAGCTGCATATCAGGAAGGTTGAACATGCTCTGTGTATCATTGCATCAGTCCTTCTGTCACTGTCTCAATCACTTGACCACTCTAAATCTGTATAAGCTCACTCAGTGAAGTGGATAACCTCCAACAAGAGTTAATATTCTCTTTTGAATCTGTTGGTGCTTATTTATGATGTCTTGTTCCATGCTCCTCCTCAAGAGAAAATAAAAAAAAAAACAAACCAGCTCTAAAAACCTGACATGCTGTAATGAAAGCCCATCACAGCAGGACTCACCAGCAATGCTGATCCCACTGGAGTGAGAAAGAGTGTGCCCTGAACTACAACAGCAAAATCATAAGGGGTGATTTGGGTTTGTGCAGAAAACATCTCTTTCTGCTGCGTTAGGGCTGGCTTTGCCTTGTATGCAGATAACCTGCAGGCAGCCTGATAAGGCACCAGCAGTACTAAAGGCTGTTGCACTGCTGAACAACCTCTGTTGCTTCTGCTCCTTCTGCTCATTTTCTTGTGAACTGTCAGACTGCAGTTGCTGGGCACTTGTGCTGCACCTCATGAATGAAAAGAGAGCACACAGAGCTAAACCTGTAAATGCTAGAAGGTGGCATCTTACTTCCTACTGATCAGACTTCAATAAAATTACCAGATTTCCATTAAAGCACTCAGCGCCCTCAGTAAAAGTTAATTGCAAGCCCTTGTCAAAGAATGCAGATTACACTCCAACGCTATCACAATGGACTTGTACTGGCATTTAAAATTAATGATAATATATCATGTTCAGTGCCAAAAAAATTAATATTACCATGGTAACAGTTAGAGGCCTTCTCAGAACCACTAATTGCTACATCTGCAGAGTTTATTTATTCTCTTGAATTTCTTTCAGCATCTCCCAAACAGATCCTGCGATCTAATTGAACAGCAAAATATTCTTTTCTGCATGTTCAGGCATTGAGAAGTCCCTCCTTTTACTCCAGATGAAATCTTGTTTTGTATACGCCAGTGTCAAAATTAATGTTAAATTCATTATGACTTTGAATTTCAGTGCTGGTTTAATTACACACAAAATGCGTTTATGAAATATGACATAAACTACAGAGCTAAAAGAAATGACTTAAAAGATTTTGCATGGCAGAAAAGCAAAATGTAAACTATCAGAAAGTAAATACAGTGCTTTGGAAGTTTATTTCTTTGGTCATTATCACCAAGAATTTATTTAATCCCTTAAATCTATATATGTATTGGTTATATCAAAAAAAGACTTTTGACTGCTTCTCAAATGAAAAGGGAATATTCCAACACCCATTTTCAGCCAGTCTGGTCTGGGCCTCTTGTTGGTACAGAGGTTATCCAGAATGGTAAAATCTGTTCTGCTGATGTTATATTTGTGCTAATGAGAATCAGATACATCTGACTGGAGAAAGTAATTTTAAAAATGTGCACAGTTTGGTACTATGAATTTCAGTACTGTCAAAGTAATACTGTAATATTTTCCTTCAGAAAAAAATAAGTTAAATCTCATTAGCATAGTTAAGACTCTCTTAAGTGTCTACATATTATAACTAACATTTAATCTATACTACCAGATGCATGAATAACTCCACCTACAAAAATTACCCTGTAAAAGTGCTGTTCCTCCAAGCAGTCCAGAAGTATGAGTGCATTAGAAATTTTAGATTTGTTGGCATCAGGCTATCTATCATTTTCAACAAATTGGATAGAAACAGCAGTTTCATCTTTCACAAACCTACTATAGTGTTTCTTGCCCTCTCTTGCAACATCAGACAACCCTTTTGCTGGTTGCTGCAAATCATCCAGCTTTCTGTGTTCATTTGCAGAATAATTCTTAAATATCAAACCATTCATCAACCAGTGCATCACCACAGGTTATTTCAGTGGTTAATATAGTTATGAGCCAGGACATGTTACTAAAGGCTAACAGAGCATTTAGAAAGTGAGTAATTTGAAGGAAAACCATAGGAAGCGAGATAAAGGCTTTTATTCATTTATTCATTAAATTCCCTTATTTTGCATATGTTTGGGGTACAGAAACCAGATTCAGTTTGAAAACAAGTAATAATGTAAGTAAAGTGACAAAGTAGTAATGAAAACAAAGCATTTCTAGTCACAATACGCAATAGCATTTTATGTTAGACCTATGGCTCTGATTACATTTCTAACCACCACTTGTCTTTATAGTGAGATGGGCTTGTTCCACTGTTTTATACTCTGGCTATAATGGTTTGCTATTTTATTTTAAATACAGTCATATTTTATCAACATCTACAATTAAAACAGTTGTTCTCCTGAATTAGTACTTTTTTTCCTAAGAACTTCCAGGGCAGTCCTTATGGCTTTCTATGAACCTCAAACTTCTTAATGAGATTTATACCTAGAAAAATCTTTTCTGGTTTTTCACCTTTACATCCGGGTTGTGATTTGATAAAACATAGAACATGCTGGTACAGAAACAAGAGTTGAAAATTAGCCTGAGACATGCTGATACTGGCAAGGAAAATGTACGTTTTATAGATATAAAATATTTAGCTTCTCCTCTCATTCTCATTAGATGGCTGAAATCTTCTTATGCTAAAATTTTTATTAACAAAATGGAAAATATGTAACTTCCATGTTTTATAGCTGTGCATTACCAAAAATGATTAATTTTATACATCATTTAATCAATTGATTATTAATAAAAGTAACTACTGTGAAATGGTGTCAGTGCTTCAACAGATGTGATGGAAAGTGAGAGAAGATATGAAATTAAATGGAACCTATGAAGCATCCCTTAGAGTACACATGGAAACGAAAGACATAGTAAATAAAGCTTTGTGGAAAATTTTAAAAACTTGAAGGAAGTCAACCAAAGCTAAGAACAGACACTGTTTGACATATGAAAACAACAGGGACAGTAAGATTAGAAGAAGAGAAAGAGTTTTTTGAAGGGACTCATTTCGATGTCTAGAAGGTGCGGCTGAAGGCCTAGCACCTTTCTGTCACTGAACAAGTGTTTGACAAACTAAAAAGTGACATTAGCAGGTCTACTCTGTCTCATGTATTTCTACCTATTGGTCCATATACCTGCATCAGATTTCCTTTTGGCCTTGGAAATAGTAACAAATGCAAATGCTTCAAAAAGGAGCATCCAGCACTAAATACTTAGGTAAGATCACTCCTTAATAGAAGTTTACTTCATTTTCTCCTCTCAAACTCATACTGAACATCCTTGCCCTTAAGCAATCTAGACCACCTCAACACTATGCACAGAAATTAAACATTATAATATATTAAATATGTATTTATTTGGTGTATAAAAATTACACAATGTATGATTAAGTTGACTTATGTAAAGCACCAGTATAACCTGTGAATTCTGCCTGTCTCCTGACCTGTGGAAGAGCAGGATTTTTCTGCTTGGTGGCTAAAAATACAAAAATACAATTATTTTACGAGGAGACATCTCCACAGTATTTTCCTGCAACTTGTTTAAGGTTGTATTGCTTCCTTTGTTTAATGGATGTGGAATGCGGAGCTGAAGAGAAAAACTCCTCACACACACAGTTATCAGTCAGAATAACCTTAATGCTGAGTATGGCATTTTTTTTCTTTACAGCTGCAATTTCTATTCCTGTTTGGTTAATTTGTTGTTTGGAAATGTCTTTTGCATGAACGAGCATTTTGCTAGTAGAGAATGATAGTGCCCTAGAGCTCTGCCTCTCTGCATTTCGTCATATTATGTAACTACTTCATGTCTACAAGAGCTATCTTCCCATGCACATCCCTCATGCCCCCACAGACACAAGTCCCTCCTTTGCCGACAGGTTTTTACAATTTGCACCATGCCTTCTTCCCTGTTTTCCCTTTAAGCTGGAAATTAGATCTACATTATCCTTCTAGTCTTGTCATCCCTCCAGAAGGTGAGCAGGCCTACTTAGAAATTTCCTTGAATTCATTCAATAGTTTGCTTGCTGCTTCCTCCTTATTATGAGAGAGAGATTTTTTTGCAAGACAAGTATTTTGAGGACTAAAGATGAGTAGTGAAGTTAATCAGCAAAGACAGCATTAAATCCAGCACTTGTTTTAGGGCATTACATATAAAACCTTTGATCAGCCTTCAGGAAAATATAGAAAAAAAATATTTTCTTTCTCTCAGATGTAGAAGCCATGATGTGAGAAAAATGAATGCAAGCGGTTGATAAGATTTACCATTCAAAACAAGTGAAGATGCACATTCATTAAGAAATCAGCATTGCCTGAAACAATCTAGGAACTAAGCTATGGTTCTCTTGACATCGTTGTCTCAGAAATACATAAATATAGTTAATGAATGGATTTAGCTGTCTGGTTTCAAGACATTTTTAACCACTAACTGTTTAGCAATAACTCAGTGCTGGAAAAGATAACATTGCCAGTTAAATCAAAGTCTAGTTAGGAAGAATGCTTCCAATATGCTACCCAATCAAAATTATTTCTCTGCTTTCCTTAGACTAAACTTTGGTACTCAGCCACAAAACTGTAACACAACCCATAATGAAATGTTAAATGTATTGGACTGACAACTTCCTATTTACAAGGATAACTTTGACCGACAAGAGTGAGAGGGAATAGCGCCTGGGACTTTTGTCACAGTTTGATTTCTTTTCAGCCAAGTGGCAAGAAGGTGGAAGAGAAGACAATATTCTTCTGTGAGTTTAATTCGTATGAGATGGTTTTTTCCTTCACAAACAAGGGTGGTGTTTGGATGAGAAAAATATTTTGCAGTAGCAGTCTAGTAATATATGGCCGATACACTATCTCCTTTGGGAAGCTGAAGGCAGAATACAATTTTAAGAGATTCTTACAGGTGGACTTAGGAAGAAAGCTGTTCTTCACTCCTGGGATTTGAACAATCTTAGACACAAATCTGAGTCATTCATTTGAGCTCTTTTCAGGGGACAAAGCAGACGTACACACTGATGTTTTTCCATGCCTCTTGTAGTTGATCATTAAGACAGCAAATTTACTGATTTCCCTCTTTTTTCTCCACAGCCATAGATAGCTCCCAGTCCAAGGAAAATGTCTAAGGGTGTGAGGACAGCCATTTAAACAATATTTTGTCTATGCAGGGCAAAAAATCTGAGCCTTATGCAACCCAGACAAGGAGCAAAAGTCTTTTGCTTTATGAATAATATTTGTAAAGAACTCCAAAGTCTCCTGAATTAACTGGCGGTCTTATGTCTCTGCAGGAAAGCTTCATCATGAAAATCCTGAAAGCACAATCTGTGTGAAATACAAGTTGAGAGGGAAGAAGTTGATTGAAATGGAGATGGGCACACCTCAAGTGTCAAACTAGATTAGGACTGTAGCTAGTCCAGTAACATGCCTGCAGGAATAATCAACACTGGTGGCCTCCCATAACTCCCCCTTCTACTATCCCTAGAAGATACCTCTTGGCAATGTGCAGCAGTTCCTGTTTGTCCTAGAGATCAGCTGTCATTATTTTTGAAGGCACTCACTTGCAAAGAATCCCAACAGGCTCCTTGTGTCATGCTGGCACTGCAGCCCAAGTACTGGCCTTCAGCATCAGGGTCCCTCCTAGCTGCATCATTAGGAGTTCTTTTCATAATTACACAATGAATAATTTTAAAGATAAGAAAACAAGAAAAAAGAGTAAAAATGTTTTCCTCTTATCTAGTACTTCAGTGACCGCATCTTGCCTCTTCTGTCCCCTCCCATTCTCTGCAGTCCAGGAAGGACATTGATGGGTGGAATGTGGCCCCAGTGCAGTGCTTTTGGGATGGTGAGGAGCCAGGGCACAGAAGTACCAGAGGCCAGCCTGAGCAAGCTGCCTTTGGTCATGAGGGGAGTGAAACAGGTTTCTCAGAGAAGTTGTGGGTGCCCCACCCCTGAAAGTCTTCAAGGCCAGGCTGGATGGAGGTTTGAGTGACATAGTCTAGTGGGAGGTGTCCCTAAATGACCTTTAGGGTCCATTTCCACCCAAACCATTCTATGATGCTATGATCTTATGTCAGTCAGAGATACTTTTTTTCCAGCCCTATTTGTAATTTCAGGAAGTGACTTCAGATGCTAATAGTCACATAATACCAATCTTTGCCTTCTGACAATATTTCTAGACGAAGCTAAAGAAGGTCATTAGCCTCTTTTCAAAGCTCTCCTGTGAAAAGAAGCTTTTGAGGCAGTAGATTTGGACTGATGCATAACCTAATGCGATTAATGCGCTGCACTGTGGATGCATTAGTGAGTGTGGCACAAAGGGCAATGCATGCTGAAATCTTGTGAACTATCAGTCAGATTTGTTCAAGTTTCTCACTTCTATTGCACTGCCTGAAATTGTCATGCTTCACTCAGGCATGATAAAGGCTAAGAGAGTTGTGCTGTAATGTTTTGAGCAGCTGACATGAGTAATGGCCTTCAATATAATGGCACGAGGTAAAGCACTGGCAGTTCCTTGTGATGTGATGTTATTGTATTGCTCTGCATCTCATTTATCCACAGCTAGCCAGGCTGCTTACAGGGAGCATTGCACTGCTGGCCCTTGAGCACCTCACAAGAACCCATTTGCATGTCTATAAACTTTTGCTATCATTAGTATGGATTATGTAAAATATTGTTCAGAGGTTTGCACACAGAGCCTTCATAATGAAAGCCCAGAATTGCATTGCTATTTCTCTTTTTATTTTATTAAATGAAACAAATAGAAGCCCATCTTCACAAACCAAAATGAGCTAAAACTGCATTTTTCTCATAGTACAAGAAATAAACAGTATCCTAATAAAGATCCTTACATCTTATTATCAAACAAGTAATGCTTAGCTCGTCTGACAATTGCATTTCTCAAGAGTGATTCAAAATACAAGAGTCTTGGTGGAAAATCAACTTTCAGTGTAAATTTAAATCTTTTGCAAAATCAATGAGTTTGAAAACGTTTTAACCGTGGAGTCAAATTAGCTTTCTTCAAAAAAAAACCATCCAAGCATGACTATAAAACTTAGGATGAAATTAGGATTTTGATATTAGGGTTAAATGTCATATAGTTTTGGTTTTAACTGTTATGACTCATGCCTGAATTCTGTATTACAGACCAGCTGCTCAGCATGTTACAAGCACCAAGAGCATGCTCCTGATATATATTTTTTTTCTATTTGTAATGCACATATTAAATTCAATTCCTCTTTTTCTTAACCAACTCCTCTGCAGTGATCACAGATTCCCATACAGTTTATACTTATATGTCTTGTTTGATTTATTTGCATTCAGATAAAGTAGAATAAAATAAATAGAATAGAACAGAACAGAAGTGATCTCTTATATTGTTCATGCTGGCATCATGTTGATTTTAGTTTTGCATTTCTAAAGTCATAGTACAAGGAATAAGTGTACTTTTTGTTCTTTTAATTTTCTTACATCTTTAAATACTGGTATTCTTATTAAGGCACATTATTTAATATATTAATAACCTCTTTTATCTAAAAATATTACTGACCCGATGGTACTATGATAGAATTTTGTAGATTTAAACAATACATAACCAAATTAAATCTAAAACTTAATCCAGAAAATTCTCATAAAATATTTAATATGTCATAAAATAGCTGAAAAAAGGTGAATATGAGGAAAATGTGATAGATCAACTGGAAGATATACCTCAAGATTTTCTAGGGGAGAGAGGCTGGTATTTTTGCAGCTTTATAAAATTTTTCCCTCACTTTGCATTATGAACAAACTGACCCCTTAAGAAAAATATTTCTACCCTCTTACCAGGTAAAAACTACCTTTTTCCAAAGCTTAGCTTTTTCCAAAAACTTATACTTAAATTTTTAAATATCTAGTAAAAAATGGTAGCACTTTTATCTGTGAGATGTACTTAAGGGATAAGAGTCTCAGTTTTAATTCTTTCCTTTATTGAGAGCAGATACCACAGATTCAAGCTTGGCTATTCCATAAACCAAGAAAGTGTTCATGTAATGTAGCTGCTTTTCTCCTTAAATTTTGACCACAGACAGTATCCTAAATCCTAAAAAGCTTTATCTGTGAAATGGCTAAGTTCTTTCAAAGTTAGTTTTGACTGCAGTAATTCAGCATTCAATGGGAAAAGTGGTTAAAATTTCAAAATAGAGTATTTTTAGTAGTGTAAGTGGTCAGGGGTTTTTTGGGTTTTTAGTTGCTTTTTTCTCTTTCTCCTTGATCCACTTTTTTGGTCACATGCAAAATACCTATAACAATACGTTGGATTTTGTTCTCAATAATGATCAAAAGAGATGTTGTCTAATACATAATTTATATGGCTTTTTGTTTTAGCCTGGATCTGTTTTGGAAATCTTCCATTCCTAGGGTGAATGTATACATCAGGAATAGATTTTCAGTTGCTGAAATGTAACACCACCATACCTAGGGCAGTCACAGGAGTTGTAAGAAATTCTATAAAAGTGAAAGGATTTTCCAGCTCAAGAATGGATCAGACATTTTCATAACAAACTTGAAGATTACATTCCTTTGACTGGTTTGACTACTATTATCAAAGCCTGCCTCTTGACATGTGTTAGAACACATGCCTCATGACATGCCTGTCATCTGGGCCCAAGAAATTTAAATAAGTGATTGAATTTACAGACACACATGAACATCTTTAAAAATATGAAAAAAAAAAAATGTTTTCTGAATCTTTATCCAGATTACAGCTAGTAGGAAGCTTCTTGAGGAATGTTGCTCATTTCTTGTTTTAGAAATTACTATCTCAAATAGAAATTTTTTACTGAACTTGCATCACATTATTTCCTCAGTTGGAGAGTGAAATTTCTGGTCAATTGCAAAGACAGCTCTTATTGTACCTGTGTCACAGTAAGAAATCTGTATCTCAGTTCCCAAAAATCCCATGAAAGTCCTGTGGTCATTGTGCTGTAGAAGTGGCTTTGTGCAATGTTCTCTGTTGGAAGAACTCTTCTTTATGCTAACAATTAGGTATGACTTGATAGAGGAATTAGTCTTAGAAGACAAACTTTACTGGCTTCTCACTCTTATCTCTTAGTGCTTAGTTATTCCACTGTTTGGAAGAGGCTCTGTCTGTGCAGTTTGGTGAGGCAGAAGAATTGGGAAAGTCTCGTTTACAGATTGATGCAGAATCAAAAAGTAACACAGACACACTAAGACCCTTGCAAGTGGAATTCATGGAAATGTTTTGCTTTATTTGGCTTGTGTGGAGTAGAAAATAATGATGACAGAAAACAAATAAACAAAACTAACCCAGCTTTTCCTTCAGCAAAAGGAAAAATAGCCTCTAGCTTAAGTGTCCAAATTTTACACGTTGTCAGACAAAGGCTACTTCACACTTTAAAAAATGCTCCTCTAACAAAAAAATTACATACTATTGTGCTTTTGCTGTTATTAACATTCTCTGAACAATGTAGACACAGATAATTTTATTTCCCTGCAGCATTTATTTCTACATGTCATTTGTTGGCGATTGTTTACTAAATCTGTCTGAGAAGATACAAAAACATCCCAAGAACCATATAGTGCTTGAATGTACTTTTAGACATGTTAGTTTTAAATGCCACAACATTTCCCTACCATCAGTATTCAGATGGCCTTGCCTCTGTTAACATCCCTTGATGCCCTGACGTCCTGACCTTGCAATGTTTTTTCTGATAATTTTCAACTTTTCTCTCTTTAGATCTTAATTGCCTCTGCTTTTTAAGTTTTCTTGCATACCACTTCTTATAGCACTCGAGGCAGAACTGGCAGAGATGTCACTGCTACACAATAGGGGTTTCAGCTGCTTCTAATTTGTTCCCTCATATACAGAAGTGTTTTCCAGAGGCACTATTTCTTGCAATTATGTAAAAATATAACTTGCTTAGTGGAAATAAGGGAGTGACAGAGATTGCTTCCCAGCACTAGAATGGATAACTTTTAATAGTGAAATAATTAATCCCTTCATACTATGTAACATCTTATTTCTATATTCCAATTATAATGCTAAAAGCAATCAAGGCTCAGCAGTTATTTTACATTTAAAATGAAATTATAAAGTAATACTTGATGTTCTCTATAGCTGAGCTTTGGGATACATGGACACGGTTTCATGCCTGTCTTATTTTATTTTCCAGTTATTACACTTGCAGATCCAAATGAAACAATTGGTCCACTGAATTAAAAAAAA
>VXBU01014337.1:87861-203149 GCA_013400315.1 Bombycilla garrulus | reverse complement strand
AAAAGCCCTTTTAAGGAAATGCAACATATGTTGGGGGAAAAAAATCCAGTAAAACTATTAAATTAGTCATGTTCAATTCTTAGTTCCTCTTACTCTGTATGGTCCTACCATGTCTATAAAGAGTAGAGTATCTTTTTTTTTTGAATATGTTTAATTGCATTTGCTTGATATAAAAGGCATTATTGGTAGATATCTGAAACAATTTGAAAATCAGCAGAAATCATTGATTTTTTTCCTCCTGTTTGTATTTACATAATAGAAATGGGTGTTTTTTCCCACACCTTTAATTCTAAAAAAGGAAAACCAGATACCCAGTTACAAAGTTGTGTATCAAATATAGCAATGTGACCTTCCACAGTTATTATTTTCTTCTTTCATCTATACATTATAACCATCAAAACTACTATTGCCATCAATAATAACACTGTTATTTACAATATATTGATTTAAGAGCTTTGTTGAAATCTCATAAATAAATCAGATTGCCAGGAAAGCTCCAAAGAGAAAATCAGAACATACCTCATAAGAGTAGCCGCCAGTTTAATGTTAAAATTTGGATGTGGTACGAAAAACTTAGGCCAGAGAGATGAGATCAGGACAGGCCAGGAATCATAGCCAGAATACTGAGTATTCCGTCAAACAAATGGTTCGTCAGGGATGTAATCAGACCTGTACTCTGGGAAAACTGAGAGAATCTACATGAAATACAGAGAGGATTAGTTCAAGGCAAATGTCATGTCAGGCTAGAGGTTGGAGAGCCAGAGGAACTAAACAGCAGCAAATATTTTTGGAAGAAAAATAAGGCCACAAACAAAAGCCAGTGCAGGTCCCTTGGACAGGTGGAAGGAATTGTAATAAGGTCAGAGCTGACACCAAAACTAAGACCAGATCAGAAGAACCACAAGGAACAGGAATCTGATAAAATGGCAGGGCTTTAAAGGTAGAATTCCTTAAATTATAGCGAAGAAGTAAAGGGAGTGATCCCTATATTAAAAAAACACTGTGGGAAGAGATTGGCAGACCATTGCCAAGGTGTGCCTGACACAAGCTGATAATCATGGCTCTGAAGCCTTTACTTTCAAAAAACTAGGGAGCAGAGATTCTGTTCTTTTTTGAAATTGCAATCTGTTGCTCCACTTTTTGTAAAAGGATGCAGATATTCCATGCCACTCAGCACCATATACTCCTCTAATTACATCTAGTTACTAACATATATAAACTTTCTTCAATGCACAGGCATCCTTTATGATGAAAGTTATATTTTAATAGCACTTAAAAGAGCTCGAACTTTTACAAACCATCAACAAGAGACACAAAAGGGCAAACAATAAAATGGATGATAAATAGTCTCCATTAACATTTGTACCCCAACTGTTTTCAAGAAGTTCTGAGATTATTAAATCAACAGAATGTAAAAAGCAGCAAAACAATTGAAGTTTGGTTGCATTCTGATTTTAAGATTTTGCTTTAGCTATGACCACCATTCGAAGTTCCAACTGTCTGATTACTTTCTAAGCCCATCTATTTTGTTAGCCCCTCCCTGGAGGTTGCATGTGCCTGAGTCACGTAGTAACCAGCTGGGGAAGAAGAGGGCACATGTGTTATGATCATGCCAGAGGGTTGCAATGATGCTAATGCCTCTCCCTTATCCACCATCAATTTTCAGTGATCTTAAGGAATTCAATGTCTTTTGATCCTGGTTGAACTTGGCCAGCGGGCATAAGCATCCCTGCAGTAGAAGTGGAAGACTGAAAAGCTGGCAGATGGACACTGAAATTCCATATGTCACATTTCCTTAAAAAAGAAGGACAAAAAATATTATAAACCCACACTTTTAATGTTAATTGTGTAAACAAAATCTGCTTTTCACAGGCTTAATATAGTTTGCTGTATTACTAAAAACACAAAACAAAACAAACAAAAAAAATCACAGAGTTCCAACTATTACATCTCGTCTGCTTCCCTTTATTCTACTTTAGCTTTTATAACCCATTCTCCATGGGATAACATTTTATACAGATAAAAAGAAAAGCTGAAGTTTCACTTCATTTACATCTTGGGCCAGCAGCTGTAACATGTCTAACAGTACCTGCACAACAGAAAAACAGTGACCGACTGGAAGGAAACAACTGCAGCTGTGTATTTGTATATCTGTGTATTTGTTTTCAACATTTTATTCAAGACTCATGCAATATACAGAACCATTTGCTCACATAGCCTTCTATTTCTAGATTTCTGATGGTAAACTCCTTGACATTTCTTTCAATGCTGTAACTGCTATATTTCTCCTATTTTATTATTATCAGTGGTGCTGTGCATGTCCTCTTTCAGACAGAGGCTGATCTGGGCAGAGAAGTTTTGTCACACACATGTAAAAAGCCACATTTCTTTATATATGATAATGGCATAATTTTTTGTCCTATTCATAATAATAGCTCCTTTTCTAAATCAAGAGGAGAGTCAAAAGGAAATATTTGAGAGTTCAATCCTGAAATTAGCAGAAAGTTTACACTACGCTGTTAATCCATGTAAGTGGTATTCTAAATTACTATCTAGCTGCAATACCAGATGATTTCTCTAACTATAAAAAGAGACCTGTGGTTCTATCCTAAACTGTGGAAAAAATCATCAGAAGTAGACATTATTTGCCCTGACATCATCGCCATCTGTTATTTGCTCAAATATTGATGCAGCTATGGGGATATGAGTTAATCTTCCAGATTTCAAGCGAAAATTTTTGCCACAACAATTTCAATGATTATATTTTTCCAACTGGCAAGTTCCATTCTTTCCTTCATAGAATACATAGTATTTTGTTCATGATGGAGAAAAGTGTATAGACAATGTATATGCTGAAAATAAAGTTTCAAAGAAGATTTAAAAAAAAAAAACAAATCAACAAAAAATTTCTCCTCCTCTAAAAAATCATTTGAACATTCTTTTTGCCAGGTGCTAGATGCATTTTTCTAGAAGTCGTGACCTAAGAAACAAGTACAACCCACAGATATCTAGTATGGCAATCTACAGAAATGCAGCTGTAATAACATTCTTGGTTGCTGCTATAACTTGCTTACTTCTAGTTTTATGATTGCAGAATCAGCCTGCGTCCAGTCTTGTTAATGTCTCCTATACACAGGAGCTAAGGGAAAACACAAATATGCAACATGCTTTCTACTTTCTGCAAGATGAGCAGGCACACAGTGTGCAAACTGAAGATCTCTGCTAAGTAGCTCTAGCACAGTTTGAGAGGTAGAATCACAGCTGTGCTCCAAAGTTCCCCTACCTGTTAACAGAGTCTTAACCTGCTTTGGAAGAAAGGTGGGTATGCAGATGTTTCTTTGCAGCCAGAACATTGTATAGAGGTCATGCAACCACTGTTTATCAGGGCATAAGGGAAATAACCTAAACAGGTGGTGTTAGTGGAGAAAAGCAAGGGGGGAAAGAAGTGGGTTATAGTCCCTTTTGTGCTTCTTAGTAATGTCTGCATCTAGATATACAAGCTCATGAAATCTGTCTTAAAATACTTCACTGTTAAGATGTCTATCCAACACTTGACACTTATATTCCAGCCAGACCCTACTATTTCATAAATTGTGAAGGCAGCAGCAGAACTTTACGTAGTGTTCATGTATGTGCATAATATATTTTGCATATGAGGAATAGCAGATTGGTTGCAGTGCTGGCTGGGATTTGGCCCATTCCAGGGAGGGCTCTCTCAGCAAGCAAATGACCCTGCCCTATCTCCTGTGATTGCAACACATAGACAACTTTCTAAACTGTGTCAGGAATTCTTGGACATAGGAGAGTTGACTAAGGTGGGGTCTGCCCAAAGGTGTGTTACCGTCTACTAAGCAACTACAGGAAGTCACTTTACTGGACAGCAGCATCCTAGGACTTTCAGGAAAGATTTAAATAATCATGTATGTACTTTTCTTATATGATAATTTTCTCACATTATGAATCCTGATTGGTAAAGCATGTTAGCCACTCAGTCTGTCCAAAGCGCTCAAAATGAAACGGAATTGATAACTCCTCAATAACAAGGCCTTTAAGCAGTATAGAGCACAGGCTTTATTATGCATGTAGTTATCATTTAGCACATGTATAATGTGCAAATGCCATTATGCAATCTAGATTGATGAAAAGTCTAAATCATACTGTGAAAACAGTTTTATAACATCCACCAGTAGGTTGTTGGCAATTTTTTTCCATTAAGCACGTGTTAATGGAGAAGAGTAAACACTCGGTCCCTCAAAACCAGATGTATTTATTTCTAAATATCTAAAAGGCATCCACCGAGCTTAGGTAAGTGCTAGTAATAGATGACATTAATTCTCCAGTTCCTGCAGCAGTCCTTAGAAATTAGGGATCACAGTACTGAGCTTTTAGAAGTGCACATTTATAAAGTGTCTGCACACTCTTGGACCAAATAGTCATGCAAATATCTCAGTAGAACTCTAGCCCTAAACTTAGGCACCTGAGTCCTAATGATAGTGATTTTTCATTTGTTGTATTCACTTGTCATCAAGCTTGGCAATCGTCAGGAAATAATATATTATTAGGAAATAATATATTTATTGAATCAGACTCCTGAACTTCCATTTGCTCTAAGTTGTTGTTAACAACTAAGCTAACTTTGGCATTAAGGCCAGTTTTAGTGTGTCTACCATAATCACTCTGTAACTAAGTGTAAATAGCTACCTTGTGATCCCATGAATTACAAAAAAGAAAAATAAAATTCATACAGAATACCAAAATTATTTGGATCAGTGTTTTAACGACCCTTAATGTTTAATATCACCATACACAATATACCAGGTAACTTTTTTTGCAGACTTGGATCTCAAATTTCATGATGAGAAAGTAATAAAATAGGAACTCATCAAGAACACTCACAATAACTTTATAATACCTCTTTATAGGTCTCTGAGCAGCAGTGTGATGCAAAGGAAGGCCTCAAGTGACAAATCAAGTGGTGAGTTTACCTCAGCTGGTTTCCAGGTACCCACCAAGCTTACACTATCACCCCCCAGCCAGACATGGGAGAGAAAATAAGATAGAAAACATCTCATAGGTTGAGATAAGGCAGTTTACTAAAGCAAAAGCAGAAGTTTGTGGGTACACAAGCAAAGAGAAAAAACCAATAATTTTATTCCCTACTTTCCATCAGCAGGATATGTACACCACTTCCCAGACAGCTGGGCTTCAGCAGATGTAGAGGTTGCTGCAGAAAGTAAATATTGTAAACATAAAATACTCCTTCTTCCTTAGATTTTACATCTAAACTGGCATCATATGGTATGAAATATCCCTTTGGTTAAACTGGGTCAGCTGACTTCGTTTTGTCCCCTCCCAGGATCTTGCCCACCCCCTGTCCTTGGGTGGGAGGGGAATGCTCAGAGACAGCGATAAAGCTGTGCCAGCCCGGCTCAGCAGCGCCCAAAGCAGTGGTGTGTTATCAACAGTGCCAATGCCAAGCACAGCACTGTGAGGGCTGCTGTGGGAAAATGAACTCCACCTCAACCAGACCCAATGCATAATGTTTAGAAAATGACAAATGCCTATCAGTTTTATATTCATTATTTGCAATAAAGTTGTTCTGTCTGAGACATCACAGTCAAAACTATCCTGCCAATTTATCACCTACTGGACCAGGATCAAGAAACCATACAACTGTCTGCCTCTGTTCCTCATGTAGCTCATTCCATATTATATGAACACACAAGGAGATACAAAATCAAAATTTGGCAAAAAACTGTTGCAAACTCCACTTCATTTAAAAATACTAGAGTAGGATTTCCGCCCTCTCCTTAAGGGTACTCAGTAAGAAAGACTGAGACTGGTTTCAAACTCCCCAAAGAAACCAACCCTAGTTCTTTTCTCTACCTGTAAAGAGGCAAACTTCAGCCCATAATAGTGAAATAATAATTTAAGTGTAAGGTTATATTAGATTTTGTGGAATTTTTTATCCAAAAGTACTCATCCAAGATGTAACAAAGAACTGAAAACTGAACTAGGAAGACAACGCAACAGAGGACATAGATTTGCTGAGACAGAGAAATCCTCTTGCCAAGACATAGTGTCTTCAGGTTTTCTCATGACCTTATTTGTTCATAACATTCTCTTGCAGAAGAAGAGAGAGACATTTTTTTACTGTTTCCTGATTCAGTGCTGCAACTTGCAGACTACAGCGTACCAACAAATGTGCAGATACAATTCTTACTCCAGTGGCCCTTCTTCCTACTCCAGTAGAATCAGTTCAAGTCACGAAAAAAATAAAGGAAAAGATAAATCTCCAGCTTTGGGCTTTTATGCTATTTCATACCACATACCTCCATATACCACAATATGCCAGGTGAGCTGACCAGGTGCTTCTCTACTGAATATATTGCCTTTTGGAGATCCCACTAGAGGCATCCAAGTCTCCTGTTATATGAGGTCTAGGAGATAACTTTGATTCTTCTACTTGAGTCAGACATTTGAAAGAAAGGCTGTGTTATCTTTTACATTTAGCAATGTCCTCCAAGCCTGAGCCAAATGCCATAGGGTGCTCCTTCTCTGAGCAGGTGCAAAGAAAAGAGAGTTATACTCTAATTTTACTACATACCATAAAATCTTCCCAGAATTCAGTCAGTCTATAAGCACACAGAATTTTCAATCAAAGTAATAAAATTAATCATTGTTTTTCAGACATACAAGCTTGTGAAGTGATTCTTGTTCCATTTGGACAGGAGAGGGAAAGGAAAAAACTGCTTAAAGTCATTTGGTTACTATATCTCCTATTATGTGAAAAAGAAAAGGGCTAGTAACTTCATCTAAGCTATTTGTATTTGATTATTAGTTTCTGGAGGGGTTATTGCCCTCCCCTGACAATAAAACTATGCGGCAGCAACACAGAGTTAGGAAAGTAGGATTCATGTGTTAGAAACTGCTCTAATGTAACTCATCACGCTTCTATAGCAAATACAGTTTTGCATATATTTGGAGAGATTTTGACAATCCCTTTCTCTTGGTAGTCATCAATGAAATTGAGGATGGGCCCTCAATAAGACAGAATTATCTGTCTAAAGGGAAAAAATGTCTTGTTACAAGTTGAGTTAGTGACCATTTCTGGCCTGCTCTAGTTCAGAAAAGACCACCAGAAATGAGAAATCATGATACCAAACAGAACTCTTTGAGAGTTCAGGATGTCAAAAGAGCAAAATTTAATCACAAGGATTAAATATGCAAGTATCTCCAAATTACACCATTTTGACAGTGCTATCTAAATGAATAAACAAAAGCCATTAAAACTGGAACAAACTGATAAATCTGCTCCCATTTTGTGTGTGTGTGTGTGCGTGTGTGTGTCCTGGTTGAATTGGCAGGACTCTTAATTCCAACACTCGACAAGCAATTTTCCTTTTCAAGAAAATGGTAGTTGAAACAAGGCATTGAACTGGTGGCTGGGAGCTGTGTTTTCAACAATTCTTACCTAGCTGGAGAGAGGCTCCATACTTCCGAATACTAGTCTAAGGCTTTTCCTTTACTAGCAACCTGCTGGATTCTGGGCCCCCAAGAAAGAGAGTGGTGAATAAAAATGGAAAGGCTTTCCATTCAAATCCCAGAGCTAACTGTAGATAAATCCAGAGAATTTAGGGAACAGTCCTCTCATTCTACAGTATCTTTTCCCCAAAAGAAGAAATGATACAGACCATCTGAAGGTTTAAAAATGCCAGGCTGAATATGCATAATAGAAAATCCATAAGGATGCCAGCTGTGCATTTATGGATGGATGAAAAGTACAGGCTCTGACTGTGCAGTCATTTTCTTAGAGATATTAAGATCTGCTGCTAAAGAGTAGGAAAATGCAGCCCACAGCTGACAAACTTTATTGATGAAGGGCTTTTTTTTTTTCAGAGGTTTGTTTTTTACACATCTGAAGAAGTCGAAAGGAGGGGAGGGATTGACATGATGGGTGAGTTAGAGTGGAACAAATTCATATCAGGGGTTTTGTTTTAGAGGGGGTGGATGGCAATGAAGAAAAAGCCAAGTTTGTGATCATGAGGAGAGCACAAGTCAGTAAAACTGCCTGAGCGCTTTCTGGGTCAGCGTGGGGGCCAGAGCAGGCTGAATGTCAGGAAGCAAAGGGATCCTCAGGAAGCAGGGGGTTATAACTGTTGCAAGATAAAATTGTGATCGATATGTTAATGTGACAAGATTATATAATTCTAGTTGTGTTTTAAGCAAAAACAGAGGGAAGTCACTGTAGTGCCTCCTTGCATTCACAAAAGCTCTTGGGGCAATTACATCGCACACAGCAGCTGGCATTCCCTCAGCCATTCCCTCTGCTGGCTGAGACACAGGCTGCACTCCCTTGGGAAAGTACAGCAGCATAGTCTGTGGTAAACAGGGTGTCAAAAACAAGACCTAGGAGAAATGAAGGAAAGCTTCACTGATCTGTCAGACCTGCTATCTTCCTGTCAAAAAATTGTTTCCTTTGATACTTCAAGAACTCTGGAGAGCAGATGCCAGCTGGTTAGATACCAGCCAAGTGCAACTCTTATGTGCTGGTAGGAGGACAGGAGGAGCTCTAAGCTGGCAGGGCCTCACATCTGATAAAAAACCTCCTCATTCCATGCCTCATATTTTTTCCACTCCACACTGAACATACTTTGCTCTCCTGCTCAGTGTCTGCCAGAACTTAAGATTAATTTAGCCTATAATACATCAAGGAAAGCTCCAAAATATTTGTGGAGCATTCATTGATTAACCTGAAACCAAAATGTCACACTCTTTGATTCATAATCCTAGGACAGACCTGTCTGTTACTGGTGTAATTTAACTTTTCATTTAGTGTGACAGCACTTGGTCATACTTTCATTTAATTTACCTTCAATTAGAATGTTATTATAATTAAATTCCATCAGAAGTATTGGAACTCAGCTGAATGCAGAGAGGGATTTATACAGCCTTATTTTTTCCAATATCAGAATAAAAAATCTAAATAATTCACTTCACTTTGCTTAAAAAACAACAAGTAAATAACTTTGGCACAGGCACTCATCACATCTCTAGGGAAGTACATGGACATAACCATCATTGACTAAGGCTGCTGACAGTTCAGAAATTGCTGGCTGAATCTCATTTGACATCTTCACATCCATATTTGCTTCCTTCTCAGGTTTAACCACCTAGGGTAGCTTTTCAGCAGAAAGGTAAGCTGAGAAGGTTAGTTAATATACTTCTGGGGACCCATGTGTGCCTAGAGAACAATTTGTTGAATAACTGAAATATGTCTAAGTGGGTTGCTACTTATGTACAGAATAATTACTTGGTCTTTTACTTTTTCATTTTGATTGTGATATACTTCCTGTGTAAATTCTTTTAATTATCAATGGTCTGCTACAAAAAATTCTGCTCATTAATACTAGCAAGTTCTGGAATTAATATGATCAGCCGGTTCTTGCAGGGACAGGTGATGTGATTAGCTGGAGAGAATCTCGTTGCTGCAGAATCATCAGAGATTATAAAATTCCTTGTTAATTTAGCATGGATTTTTAATTATTCTTTTATATTATTGCCTATATTAAATGCATATAGGCAATCTTCCCACTATGGGAGTAAAACAAAGGTGTCTTTAAGCACCAGGATATGCAAATGAAGTGAAGCGTGCTTAATATGTTATAACTCATTAAAAATGAGTGTAAGACAAGAAAAATGTAGTTTTTAAGTAAGCACCAGGATTTCAATATGGTGTTCCCATATGTCCATATGCAAGATCTACACCTTATTCTCATATAACTATCTTCCAGAAATACGAGGGTCTAACTTTCAAAGGTATAGTGGGAGCAGTACTGTAAAATGAAGCACATTTAATTTTTTTCTGCTATAATGCACTGCCAGGAGAAAACACAAGTAAATTGCAACTGCAGAATAACTAACAAAACAAATTTTTGACTCCCTAGAGAATGAAACATGGAAGATCTTTTCAGAAGATCATATTAATTGTATGTATATGGTATCTATGGCATCTTTGGATTGAATAATTTGGGAAAAAAACATCAGAAGTAAGGAACTGCAGGGTAAGCCACGAAGCAACAAGCTAGTGTTAATGATATATAACATCCCTTAAATTAGAATGGTACTTTCATGACTTAGTGGAAACTTTTAGGGTTAGATTTTTATGTGAAGGAATTAGAAGTATTTTTCCCTTAATCTCATCCTGCTATGTTAAATAATTTATTAAATTTTGTGAATTTTTTCAACACACCGAAATTATTTCCACCAAGTGTTTTAAATGCAGGTTTTTCTGGATGGTGGCTCCAATACTGTGTGGAAGGCATTCTGTAAGTCAAAAAGGTTATATTGCTCTTTTTTACTGAGTAGAATCAATGACAATATTTTTGTTAAGATAGAATATTCTCATTGTTCTACTTAATTAGAATAATAAAGAATTACTTTATTAGTAATCTATCCGTAAGACTAAGATTTAATAAAATGATGACTCTTTTTATGGTAAATAAGTGATTGTATACACTTGATGTAGATATCAATGCTTTATAGGAAATTTACTGAAGATTCCAAAGGTCAGGTTAAGAAATGCTTCATGTCTGAAAGTGTACAGAAGATTAAGTATAGAAAACGTATTTAAGTTTATGATTCTTTAGGGTTTTTCCTACAGAGAAATTGCCCCAACAATGTCTCAGTCTCCAGGCCACAAAAAATGTATAGCAGGTAATAGCCAAGAAAACAAAGCTATCTCTACCTTTTTTTTTTTTTTTTTAATAACTAAGAAGCTCAAAACTGATTTTTACTTTACAAATAATTGGTATTGGTTTAGAATGTACATAGAATAACAGATCAGAATATAATGGGATAAGATACTGGAACATGTTTGTTAAGTCCTGTTCAAATCAAGCTCCTCTGGTAGATGTGGACTGTGTGAGCTGCATGTGGCAATGAGAAACCTCAAGTCTTTTGGGCAGACCCCACTTCTGCATGTTACCTGAAAATACAAACCATTTACAGAATCACAGTGTCACAGTGCCAAAGATTCTTCTGTCTCACACAAGTTTTGAAATCAACAAGAACCAATTTAACAAAGGAAATAAACCATACTTGGATCATAAATTATTTACCTTCTCCTAATTCAAGACCTTGTTTATAGTTTAAATGAGATTTATCAGAATATGGTGTCATAAGAATGTATGGTATATTTATCTATTACATTAATATTAGAGTTTAGTGGCCATAAATATCACATTTACTACTGGCAATCCTTCTTATATATTATGATGTTACTTCTTTAATAAAAAAGTGATAACTATTTTGGTCTACTTTGTCATTTGGACTTTCCCCTAGAGGCTAGCTCTAAGTAATAGCAGATTTAGCAGATTCTTTTCATTATTTGTAGAAAAATGTGGATATTTGATCAGATAAAAACACTTCTTTTTCTGTGTCCAAAGAATTTGTACTGGGACTTACAAAGTGCCAAAGATAATTTGATAGCATTCATATTTGACAGTTTGTTATCTTGAGTGTGAAAGGAAACCAACCTTTGCCTGTTGCCAAAATCCATTCCCTTTGAACAATACTTGGATAAAACTCACAGCTGAAGCAATTTACATAATGAAGAAAAAAAAACACTATTGTCTTGCTCATAAAACAGTTTTTTGTACCTTTCATAGCTTTTACTGTGTTTAAAACTGTGAAGTAGCTATTAGATTTCTATTCTCAATATCAAGCTCTTCCTGCTTCAAAATTATTTTTTCAATAGTAATTAATATTTCACATACTTCAGCAATACTAGCATGGGACACCAACACTGTGTATGGACCACCATACCACAGGAAAGTCAACCCTCTCCAAATGGAAAAAAAACCCTAACAGACAGCACAGTCTGCATGTGGGGCACCCTTTCAGTATACATGCAAGACCATGGAATCTTGGGATGTTTTTTTTATTGTCTTGTTTAAAAAATTCATGACCTTCATTACTGTGCAGTGCTTGTATCACTTCATGACTACTGCTATTTCCCCATCTCAAACATGTCTGTACTCAGATTGCACCTGCCTGACCCAAATCGTGATGACTGTAACACCCTGAAAGATCAGCCCATAGCTCTGAAGTGCTTCAGAGTGAAACAACACAGACCATCACAGTGCTAGTCATTCTAAAAGAAAGGGACTAGAAAGAACAAATGATCAAGAGGTCACATCAAATGAGAAAACTATATTCCAGGATTCAACATTTGAGATCCCATATGATAAACAGTGAATGGTATGAACTGATATCAAAGTGTCTTATTTTGTGAAATTGGTGTTATCCATTGTGCATTTTGATTCTACTGGCATTTGGCATTTCCATCTATGAATAAAAGAGACCCATGTGTTGATATTGAATATGGACTTCCATGTGGTCTCATAACCATGATCAACATAAGTCGTAGTACCATTGTCATAAGTTAAAAAATGAAATTTTTGTGTAAGTTAAGTAAGTTTGAAGTTTTTTTTGTAAGTTTTGTAAGTTTGAGAAGTTGAGTCATTAGGTAGACCAAAAGAGTATGGCTTCTTATAAAAACTTTCTGAGCAGTGAATTTTTAAAATTTGTTTTACATGTGAACTTACAAAGATTTATCTCATTTCTTTATGAATTATGACTTGAATATTTCTTAAAGATCACTACAATTATTCATGCTAATGTGCAGATAAGGTAGAAAAACAATGGGGAAATGTACACCCTCTCCTTCATTCTTATCCCACCTCATCTATCAGTTTTGTCTCAACTCAGCAGCAGAGTAACAGAAAGGACTGCTGGACATCTCATACTTTCATCTTTTATACAATACTTCTTACATAGAACTGAAGATAAAGGCAAAGGCTGGATCTACTTTTAGAAAAGTGCTAACGGCACCATTTTCTCCTCAAAATGTATACATGCCATTCTCACTCATAAACTGAAAGAACAAAAGCATTCCTATAAGAGTTGGTAAGGGAAAAGAAATTTATGCATTTTCAACAGATTTCCTTTATTCTTTGTCTTCATTACTTTAGACACAGATGCTGAAGCCCAGTGTCATAGATCTTGGCAACAGCACTGGATTTTTTAGATGTGGGCAGGAAAGATAAATTTATTACTTTCTCCTTTGTATGTTTTTTATGGAGAAGTGACTGACCTTCTGATAGTTACCACTCATAAATGGTAAAGGCACATTTGGTCTTTATGGGAGGAATTACCTTGTTATTGCAGGTCAGGACTTCTAGACCCTGCTCCTGATGTTGTGCCCTCTTTAGAATCCCCACTTACAGTGAGTTACTTCCCAGAAAGATATCTTATTGCTTTTTCTCCAAAAATATAGAAACCAGGACAGACAGCGTTTTTGTTAACAGGCCTTGTAAGAAAAATAGGAAAGTAACAGTGGAGCCTTAACTAGTTGTAAAGTTGATACTTCTAAAACATAATCTTGAAATCAATTCCAGCTAATATAAACAAATTAATTTTTCTGGACCTACCTTGTATTTGGTTTATTTTCCTCATAAATAGGAAATCTCTTATTAGTTATCTGTGGTAATATTTTATGAGTTCAGTCAGAAACATTTACTCCATTCCCTGAAACACCAATAGGATTTAGTCATGTTTAACTTGATATTATTTTCATATGTTTCATCAAGTAGTGCCTTTAGACTATGTGGTTTGGCCTCTTCTCTACTCCCACATTTTCATTTGTTATTTTGTCAATAAAGATGGCTACAGACAGCAGCAAAATTATACAAAATAGAGCCACAGTACAATACATAGCTTCTTACCTTTGAATAATTCAGGTACTGCTGCCTGTGAACAAAATTCATAGCCATCTGTCAGCAAGTAAATTTAATTTAGGTAAATATGGCAATCCCTTCCTACTAGACAGCTGGCCGCATAAACCATGCCACCACACTTTGGAAAATCTCAGCAGAAAGACCAGCAAGTGAATGAACATGGACTTTTATCCCTATACAGAACCAAACAACAATACATATATTTCAATTCTTATATTTATATATTTACATATATGTACTTAATTTATATGTATACTGAAGAAAAAATACTTTCTCATATTTTTGGAGCACATACTTCATGGAAAATACAATTTAATAATAATGACTTAGTTTCTTCTTATATCAGTATCTCAAACTGTACGCTTCACACATAGAGAAATAAAATCAACATAAATCTCAAAACTCTATATCCCCCTGAAATTACCAGAGCTTTTGCATTTTCCATTCAAAAACCAAGTTTTTTGAATAGTACCGTGGGGTGCGACCTTCACAAACGTGTTGGTGGAATTTCCACATAACAATATCCCATTTGGTTTATGCTTTCTTTTGGCAGTTTCTTAGCAGGAAGAGGATGACCCTCACTCTACAGTTACGAGGAGTTGATCATACCTGTTAGAACCTATGTAAGTTGAACTGGATGGATATGACACAAATATTGACTAAACAAAACATTTATTTATCTTATCAAACTTTCAAGATATCTTTCAAATTTATGTCAAGTCTGTTATCTCTCTTGTGACTTGAAATCTCGGATCTGCAGAAGCAGAGCAATCTGTACCCAGCAGATGAAACATGCTACCTTTCTGAGCGCATAAAAGTAGTGAATGCATAAAGTGCACTAAATACATAAAATGCAGTTAGAACAGAGAGAAGAAAATCTATTGTTACTGGTAGTTGAGGAGAAGGCATACTCATGTTACTGCTGTAAATCATCATGATCACCCCAGCAACCTCTTCTCTTCAACAAGATCAGCTTCATATTCATACTAAGGGATTAGATAAGTGCTTATGCTTAACTTGAAGAAAATGTCCTTTGTTTAGCAGCTAAAAGCCCTGAAGTTCATGGAGTCACAGAATCACAGAATGGTTTGTGTTGGAAAGGACCTTAGAGATTATCTATTCCCAAGCCACCTGCTACAGGCAGTGATATCTTCCACTAGACCAGGTTGCTAAATGTCCCATCCAACCTGACTTTGAACATGGCAGCACTTCCAGGAATGGGGCAAAGTTTTTGTGGCAGACTAAAAGTTCTTGTCATTAAATCAGTTTCTGTTTTTACATATAGCCTGATGAATTTCATTATGCATACCACTTGCTTTGGAGCAATCCATAAAATACTCAAAGACAATGGTGTAAGTTTTAACCAGCCAATTCTTTTGCAGGTGGAGTGAAAGGAGGACACAAACAGGCTCTTACATGAAAGTAGCAAAGGAGGGAGGGAAAGAGCACCCTTAAATGGGATTTCTTATTTCCTTTGACTTCTCAGGTTATTGTTAATAAGCACCTACAGTTTGCCTTGGTCTTTACAAGGAAATAGACAGAATGCACAGAATATTCTTAGTTGGAAGGTATCCACAGGGATCATCAAGCCCAGCTCTTAAGTAAATGTCCCATACAGGGATTGCACCCACAACCTCAGTGATATAAGCACCAAGCTCTAACCAGTTGAGCTAATCTCAGGGTTTGACCTGAACAGAGGCATAACATAAAATATGGTAGGATCATTGTCATTAGGAGGTGTTTTAAGGTGAAAAAACTTTAAGCTGGTAATTCTGACAGGTAACAGATGATTTCATGTGTGTGGGTGAATGCACATGTGGATGAAAGACAAGTGGCATGACCCCCAGTCTGCCAACTGATAAGAGGCAAGAACCACCAAACATGGGGCTGGTTGTACATTCTGCTTCTGCACAGGGACTATTTAGATTGGGAAATCAGGGGCTTGAATTCAGGAAAGAGATGTGAGTGTGAAAAAGAAGGGCTCCCAAAGAGAGAAAGAGTCTTGGAAAGATGAAGATGCATAACCTGCATATCCTGGAGATCAGATTTTTGGTGGAAATCAACATCATCGAGCACCCAGGACCTTGCCCAGTAACACCCAGAATTGGTGACTGAGCAGTGGCAGAGCAAGAACTGGTATGACTTTCTGCCCTTCCTTTCTGGGCTGACCTTCACTCTTACCTGTGGAGAAGGAAACTCAAGACCTGGGGAAAAAAGCCCAGAGTAAGGTGAGGGAATCAGTGTGCCAGGAACAAGCAGGGTAAAAGATCTAATTCTGCTGGTTCTTAAACACCAATATGCAGGCCCACTAGGGGTTGTTATTTTATTTTGTTTCATTTGCAACAGAAGAAAAACTATTTTTATAATTTATTCTGGAAATGGGTTTTAATTATTTTTATTATTTTTATTACTTTTATCAATTATCAAGATGGTGTAATTTTTTGTGTACCATGGAAAAAAAATCAATTGCAGATATAACTTGTTGGAAAATGTGATGCTTTGAGACTGGCTCTCTCCTTCCTCACTCCTAAATTGCAAATTAATTAAATTAACAGGAAAGGACCTTGGAATAAAAGAGCAGAACGTCTAAAAAAAGAGTTACATTTTTTAAATTGTTGTTACATACTCTTTATTTAATAGGAAATTGTTTTGGCTGGCTGTGCTTCAATTGCTTTGGAGAATAAGATGGATTTCTCAGCAGAAAAAAAAAATAAATGCTTCACCATGAAGTCACTTGGTAGAAACCAAAGTTTGCATTGCTTCTGGAGCAACCCCAGGAATCCCCACTACCCAGAACAGGTCTCTGAGCAGGGTATATAGTGCCTGCATGTAGCCACCTAACTCATGGCTCTGAGACATCTCTAAGAGACACTTGTTCCCATCACTTGCTGTGTAGGTAACTAACAACACCAAAGTTAGACACCTAATAAACCTGACACAGATAGCTTGGAAAACACTGTGCTTGCCTCCTGTCCCTTAGAGACAGTAAGACATGGCTCACCTCTCCTCACAGACACTGCTGTGCACTGTGACTGAGTGTGCTGAAGCTTCCCTTCTCTGGTCTGACTCCCATGCATATATGACAGTTCAGGAACTAACCCCATCAAGAGAAAGAAGATATGAAAGGATTTATTTAGCCATCTTGACCTCAAATCAAAATAATCTGTGCTGATTTTTTAGCTTGTGTAAGAGATTTAAAGATCTCAATTGCCTCAAACACTGTCAAGGCCACAGAACAGCAGGAACTTGAGATAAGCAATTAAGATAGGAATTGGCAAAAAGTATGTGTTAATTCCAGACAAGGTGGAGCTGAGATTTGGTTGGCACATCCTAGTTAATGCATCCTGACAAAAAATCCCACTGTGGCAAATTCTGGGAAATGAAGCAACTGCTTATACACATGGCGCCCAAAATTATGGCAATATCTGTGATCACCCTGTGGATACCCGGAACTTAGGAACTTGGTATAGAGGTGGTACCTCCAGAGGAATTACTCTTGAGACCCTACCAACAAGAAGAACAGCAGAAGGACCAATGGGATACCATCTGCTTCTACAGGTGGTGACATCTTTCCACCTTATCTGTCTCGCTCTCTAACTGTCTCTCCTCTGCCCTTTATTTCCTATTTCTATCTCTCTCTACCTTACATTTACTACAACTAAATAAAATTTACTTAAATTAAATGAAATTTGTACTAATGACTTCAGCATATGGCATCTTTTGCATCTTATCTCAGGCAGAGACACCTCTCAATAGTCAGTTCATAACAGCTTGGGGCATCAGGAGCATGCCCCATATAAACATTTTTGATGCAGAAATACAGTAAGTGGATACTTTACACCTCCTAACACATGCAGGGTATAAAATTAGGATCTGTAACTGCAACTGCTATATGGCCAAACCCAGCAAAATTAAATAAGGAAATGCCATGTTTTTCCTCAGAATTCATCTCTCAGAAGAGGAGAGAACATGAACTGAATTACTTTCTGAGGATAAGAAATCTTGCCAGCTAAGTTTTACTGAAGATAATTCTTTATGCTGTTAAAATAATGTGAATTCTTTCATGGATAAGTAGAAAAACAGTGGTTCCTTTGTTAAATTATTTTGATCAAGTTTTTAGTTCAATTAATTTCCTATGTCTTTCAGACATAAGGAAGCAATTGCTGCATATGAATCGTAGCTTGAGAGGCAAAAATTGCTGTGTCCTTCTGTCAGCTATCCAGGTAGCTCAGGGCAGTCTTACACACATCAACAAATGGCTTTAAATGTACTTGCCTGCCCACACTCTGTAAAACTAGGCCACAGACTTTTGGAACCAAGACAACTGATTATCGTTTAGAAACACTACTTTTCGAGCATAGAGAATAGAGCAGGTTCAGTGCTTTGTGGAAATTTCACTCGTTTAAGAGTATTGTATCCAAAAATCCTGGGTAACACTTTGGAGCTTGCTCTATCTCTTCTCAACACATTGATGGGTAGATACAAGCCTGAGTGCTTGCTGGGAGTGTTGCTGAAGCCCTTCCTGCAGGAGCAGCATGGACAAGAAAGCCAGCCAATGCTCACAGAGAGCCTGGTGATCCCTGAGGTGACTATACAGAGTAGGGAAGGGCTAGAATAGTACAAGTTTCTCGAAGCCCTGCTCAAGCATTATAGCCATAAATAATTTATAAAAGGGGTGGGGGAGAAAGAAGATAAAGAGGGACTTATGTTTAGCATGCAGGCATATCTGAGATCACTGCTTCCTTGTTTTGCTCAAACCATTCTCACTCAGGGAGTGTGGCTTGCTTTCACTTGACAGACACCATGTGTACCTTTTCCTGGTAAGTCCACTTCATCTATTTTCTAAACTAGCAAGGGTAAGCCTGTGAGGCATACAGAAATTCAATGTGCAACAAAAATATGTGTGCAACCTTCAGTGTAAGACAGAAAATATTTTTTAGAAAATTTTGTCAGAATTATATTATATATTCTATATGAGAAAATTCTAGATAACCCCCATATTTTTTCCTTAGGTTTTCCTTAGAAACAGAGAAAACTATCAAAATATTTATTAAAAAAACCTCAACAAATCCACAACATTTTAGTGCTTTTTAAGGAGCAATTTCTGACAGCTTTTTATCTAAAGCTCTTTCAGCTCTTGGTAAGTAAAGCCAGTCATAAACTTGGAACATAAATATCTGTGTACATACAAGCTCTTTGTATAAAATGCAGATAAGTATTGTTGCAGCTGTATGCCTATGCTTGTTTAAAAAAATACCTTTGAACTGCTTTAGCATTCACTAGTCAACTCATATTAATGGAAATATACATGAGAATGTGTGTCTTAAAAAAAGATTACTTATAATGGTGGTACTAAAATAGACATAGAAAAACTATATTAGTGATGAGACACTAAATTGAGAGCCTTAAATATGTTTTTCATTTAGCATTAAAGATGAAAAAATATTCTAAAAGTTATTGCAGACATATTTCATAACAAATATGAATAAATTATGTCTGCAGCATTGCCTACTAAGAATAAGTAGTTTTATACATGTCATCTGAGGGGTCTCCTAGGTTGAGATCACCCACAGACAGGACATTCCAGGTGGTGGTTCGAGTTCTTGTTCTTCCTTTTTTTCCTTTTCTCCTTTTCTTCCCAGCTTGAGCATCCAGGGAGACGCAGAAGCCATTCTCTGAGGTTTTCAACGTTGTTTTTCCTTTCTTATCTAAGGAATTTTCTCTCTAAGTTACATAGGTGTGTCTTACAAGCTGGTCTGAAGCACACTCTCTGCCAAGAGGGCAGGTCTCATCATTTATAACTCAATCTATGTAATATAATACTTACTGTTAATCTCCAATGTGTGACCCTCACATTACAATGTCCAGTTCTCTAACAAACCAATCCAGAAATGCCACCCTGGCTCAAAGACGGATGATATGAAAAAGAAAGAGAAATGACATACCATGTGTAAAAATCCTCCATCTTAACTCTTTAGCTTCTTATCATAACAATGTCACAAACTCACATTTCTACCTTTTAACAATCTAATTTATACTCTACTTAACTTCTGCGACTTGTAATTCTTCCTGCAATGATGATAATCCTTTCTCGATCACAACAAGAGATGCAGTGTTGTGTTTTAGAATTTATTGTGATCAAGATGCTGATTACTATAATATTAAATATAATAACAATAACTTATCAATGTCTATACTTATCAACAATGTCTATTATAAAAATCTGTGAATGCTCATCACAAAACCTTAAAAACAATTGTCTTAGAAATTTGAAACAACATTCTCTCAAACTCATGCATCCTTAACTATAAACTAAACAATTCAACTTACTTATTAATAAAATCTAAAATTACTCAAATTAAAAAATATTTAAACTTAGCAGAAATTAACCTTTGACCAAAATAGAAAAGCATTTATGCAGCTACACTTGATCTTGAACAGAGCTTGCCTGAACTGGAGCTTTAAGAAATTTAAGTTTCAAAACAAAATGCTTAATTTTTGGTAAAGCAAACAAAACAATTTCAGACAGATATTGCCTACCAAAAGCTTGATGTGTAAGTCTTTCCTGTCTCTGCTATGGTCTTTGGAACAATGTCTGGTCTTGGGAAACATCAGAGGAGGGGGGTAGATCACAGATATTTTCAAATTTTGAAGCAATTGCTCATTGTTGTTACTTTAAGTTGCAAACCAGAAAGTAAACCAATGTGCTGGAAAACTTCCCAAGAACAAGGAGGATGCCTATGCAGGAAAACATCTTGTACTTTCAAAGAGATCATGAAGAATGGGCATCAGACTGAAAGGACCTTGGGCCTTGCTCCTCTAGAACAGCATTGCCATCCCTTCTTCATCCTGCTAGGTTAGAAGTACATAACACATGACTCTCTTACTCTAACGCTGAATTTATTATGCAGCCAGGCAGGTCTGTATTTTTAAAAAAAAACATAAAACAACCAAAAAGACAGAAAACTAAAATAATAATAATAAAAAAAAAAAAAAAAAAAANAGTAACAAAAAAAAAAAAAAAAAAACCTAACAAAACAAAAAAAACCACAAAACCAGTGCTCCTTTGTGCTGTAAGGTGTGTAGCTCTGAGCCAAACCAAGGTGCAGGTCAAGCAATCTATTTTTCACTAAAAATCCCCAGCTCTATGGGTTTGTATAGAAAGAAAAAAAAAATCAATTTTTCAAAATAGCCCAAGATTTTACTGAATAACTTGTGCCAGGTACTCTAACCTGAGACATTGTTATTAAGAAAATGTGGCTATTGATTTCTCAGGCTGCAGATCTCCTGAGAGGAGAAGTTAGATAAAGGGCAGAGAGGTAAATAAATGGAAAAAAAAAAAAAATCAGGCTTTTATAATTTTTACTTAGAATTTAGAAGGCATATGACTGGTATAAATTCAAAAAACTGTGCTTGTGCTGTTGCACCTGATATCAGCTGAGAATTGAAGTTTTCTAAAGGTGAGATTTTTTTCCAGTATTGTGGACTGCTGAAGTAGTATTCCCACTGTGTCTATCTGGTTTTCTGACACTATCATGTCCATGCCCTGATGCTGCAGTATAGAAATTAAATGGCTTTTTAACTACAAATTTAATTGGAATTTCATCTCACATAATACATCTTTATTAATACTAAACAGATTAATTATTATATAAATATTATGATAAATAGCATAGGGATAAAAAAATTAACACCTATAAAAGAATTACCATTTTTCATAAAATCTTACCTAATCGCCATTTGGATTGTCCAGAAAATTCCATGCACAGTATCTCAAGGTTTGTGCTGTCCTTGTTTTGCACATTGAAAACTCCTATCACACTCATTTAGGTCTTAAGAATGAGACCAGGTTTTCCTGTCATAGCCCTGAGCCTGGGAATTACCAGTGAGGAGTTCCCACTTTAGGAACTGACTCTATAGTAGATTCCTTGTCTTTAGGTAAATGCTACAGCTTCAAGTCAGAATACAGGTTTCAATCCTGAATCTAATCCAAGTCTAACAACATGAGTGACTTTATGCATAAGAATTTTTTACATGAACATTAGATATTGTCTGACACAGATATCTTACTGCTTATTTGGAAAAGCCTAAGATAAATGAATTCAGTTATTGGTTTCAATGCCTGGGTGAAATTTTCCATCCGTTTATTCCTCATCTTGTCATTGCCTGTGAAAAAATGATAATTTTTCTTCCAGTCATCATCTGCCTTCATGATTTAGAATATAAAATGAAAGATGAGGAGGTAATGGGGTCGCATCTAGATGTGTCCCGTTCTCATAGTCTTCCCTCAGCATCCTCTTCTGTCTGCTAGGGTGCAGGATTTTGTATACCTTTGGTCTACCTAGCTTGACTTTAAACTTAAAAGGGGTAGGTTTAAATTAGATATTAGGAATAATTATTTTTTCCTCTGAAGGTGGTGAGGCAGTGGAACAGCTTGCCCAGAGAAGTCGTGGATGCTCCATACCTGTTTGGTTGGATGGGGCTTGGAGAAGTCTGGTCTAGTGGAAGTCGTCCCTGTCCAATTCAGGGGAGTTGGAAGTAGAGAATCTTTAAGATCATTTCCAACTCGAAAATTCTATGGTTCTATGATTTTAGTACAAAAACGAAAGGCTGAAAAATATAAATTAAATATTGCCTTTACATACAAGGAAATAATTAAAGAACAAAAAATACTTGAAAATGAGGATCTATGGCCTTGTGCCGCCTGGAATAAAAGGAAAACAAACCTGACAGAGTCAGAAATGAATTTTCCTCCCAATTGTGCACAACATAGAGCTATTAGTTATAACGACACAGTTTTCCAGAAGTACATTCACACAAAACCAGCAGGACTGGAGCTCGAGATAACACATGCACAAAATCCATTAGCAATTTGTAAGAGCTGAACCACGCTGACAGACTAATTCCTCTAAACAGCAGTTCTGGGCTGAGCTGTGCAGCACTTGCCACAGCACTTCACTGTGCAGCGCTGGCAGGCTTGGCACCACCTGCCACAAGCACCTCTAGAAATGTCAGTAAATAACACCCTTTTTTCTACTGCTGCTGACAGAAGTGCCCAAAGAGCTCAGGTGGGAACAGGTCCTGTGTGTTTATGTAAGCTTACATCAACATTTAACATGCCAAAGGGCAAGGGAGGTGATTCCTAATTCTCTCTTTCCTTCTCTCTGGAGGGAATAATGCTCTCCACCCCGTGGCTTTGCCCCCACTGCAGGGAACAACTAAGGCTGGAGACAGGTGTCCTGTGCTTCCAGGACAGCAGTGCTGCCCTCCCTGCTCCACAGCATGCTGGAGGAGAGAATAACAAGGCTTTGGGGCCACTGAGTCAAAAATCCTTTTCATACTTTTGACAGAAACTCAACGTTATTTTCTGACAAAAAAATTGCACGCACTCTAGCACTCTAGCTGAAATACACTGGTAATATCTCTGTAGGTCTGCATTACAGAAATAGCATAAACTCCCTGTGGACATCTGACAAGCAGTTTAGCTGAACTGCACCAGCTCCTGGTAATGAGTCTGAGGGATGATCCCTGCATGTTAGAAACTGGGGAAACTGACATAGTGGCCAACAGTTTCAAGATCAAAGCACATTTTATGTGCCCTGCTATCAGACAGTCAAGCTGTGATAAGAGATTTGATTTTATGATGAGCAAGTCTGAAAATCAAGCTCCTTCATGGTACTTGAAGTTGGGCAGTAATAATCAGAGGGCCCTAAAGTCAACCTAACTCAAATTCGTGTCAAAATGTCACCTTTTTAACCTAGCTCCTATCTAATTCATACAACTACCACTTGCAGTAGATACACTAAGAGACAAGAAAAAGGAATTTAAAATACAGCACTATAATCTTTCTGCTTTGCTTTATTAGTCTCATAAAATAATACAATTTTTTTACTATTTTCATATAAAAATCCAAAGGCTTTCTGTTAAGAAGAGAACTGGTTTTTCAAATCACAGATTATACTCCAATTAATAGGGAATTACTATGTTCTGATAAAATAAGTGATGTGCAATATGTAATAAAAGAGGCTTATTTAAAGGATAAGAGCAATACCATACAATATGTCACAGTATTTTTCATTGTTCTAAAAGAGTTGTTTTAGCTTTTTCTTCAATAATTACAGTAAATCTTCAGAGACAGGCAGAAAGAATGTGATTGCAGTCACATTGTTCTTGTTTCTGCAGGCACATTAATTCATTATTGCTGAATTCTTGGTGAATTTCTAACAGTATGTATTTGCTTTCAATAAAGGAATATTGGAACATTTTGTTTAAGTGTCCTATGCATCTAAATAATTATTTTAATGCAATGACAAGATATAGGCTATGGGTGCAGAGCATAAGACAGAAACAAGGTTTTAAATGCAAAATACTTATAAAATTTTGTGTAACCATGATATCTCTGTAGCTAAATCTTCAATGAATGATACAGCCACAGTGTAAGACAAAGAGTAAAATAACGATCTCAACTTTGAATGGGTGACAGAAAAAGAAATAAAGGAACAAAAAAGGCGCTCACCTCTGTTACAAAACTATGGTATGGTATATTTCTACAAAATATTTGATTTTCCCCAAAATCTTAGATGTAGCTGTGTTTTGTGCAGCTGGGGTACAAAGAAGGAAAAGAAGATAGAGTTTGGAAGCAGATACATGAGATGTTCCTTCTTCCACATGCAACACAGGATTTGGAAGTAAATGCTTTTAACACCACCAACAGAAAAAGAGCTATATTGAGAGAAAAAAGCAGGTTACATTACATTTCTCATTTTGAAACTTTTTTCAGAAAAATTTCCTTTTGTTGTCAAATTGTCTTTTTTGAATATTATTAATGTGATATTGGAGGACCAAAAAGATCTTTCACTAAGATTTTTTTTCTCTTTTAGTTTGTTTAAGGCCTCTAAGTAAGTTAATTCTTCATAAAATTTCATCAATAACTTTTCAACTTAATGCTATATTCACTTCACTATTTATTTTTGTGTCAACTTTATTTTAATTCTGTTTTTGTAGTTTCTTTTGGTTCTCTTTCCGTCTCTTCTGAATAAGACTTTACTTTTATCTCTCAAACATTCACACACGTTAGGAAAAGAGCTTCTCAAGTTTACTCTATTTGCTAAGTAAATATTAATTTCACTTTTTATTTCAGGGTATACAGAAAAAGTGGGAAACCTCTTACAAAAAAAGACATTTGTCTACATTTTCTTACTTAATCTTAAAATAATGTAGAGTAAGAGGAGTATTTGTGCTTAGACCAGAATTTTTTAGCCTTTGTCTCACCATTTCATAACTTATGGCTGAGGAAAACACTGCCTCATACATGGCAGGGCAAGTAAACTGTAATTCTTGTCTAGCAGCTCAAGGATATCTGTTTAAACTATAGGGAATGCAGATTACATTCTGAAGTCCACGAAATTCAGAGTATAGCAATGGAAATACAAGTAGCAGGCACGTGTCCCTTGTGCAGGTTTTGGAGAACAGGGTCATGAGCATAATGAGGCATGACCCTGACAGAACAAGAGGATACAGTCTCAAGCTGCATCAAGGGAAATATGGGTTGGATATTAGGAAAAAGTTCCTCACAAAAAAGGGTGAAAACATGCTGGAATGGCCTGCCTGGGGAGGTGGTGGAGTCACCATCCCAGGATGTGTTTAGAAAAAGACTAGATGTGGCACTTGATGCCATGGTTTAGTTGAGGAGTTAGGGTATGGGTTGGACTCCATAATCTTGAAGGTCTCTTCCAACCTAGTGGTCCTGTGATTCTGTGACCCTGTGCACAATTGCTGAAGTAGAAAGGGGACTTTTCTCTTTCCTGTGGAATGTATTGGGTTTGTGTGTCAAGGTTGTGGTAACAGGAGCCCTGGAGCTGAGGTCCCCCTGCAGCAGGTTGGGCAGGCCATGGGGAGGCAGCTGTGTCCCTGCAGCCTGTGGAGGTCCACAGGGGAGAGGAGATCCCCTGCAGCCCATGGAGAAGCCCATGCCAGAGTAGATCCATGACAAAGGAGGCTGTGATCCTGTGGGAAGCTATGCTGGAGCGGGCTCCTGGAAGGACCTGTGAACCCATGGAGAGAGGAGCCAGCGCTGAACCAAGTTTTCTGGCAGGGAGTGTGACCCTGCAGGAGACCCATGCTGGAGCAGCCTGTTCCTGAAGGACTGCACCCCTTGGAATGGCTCCATGCTGGAGCAGTTAATTGAGATTTATTTTCATAGCTTCATGTAGGTTCTCTATTTTGCGAAGTATTTTGTTTCAGTTATATGTTTATGTCCTAATAAGCCAACTTTTAATAACTTCAAGCATTTTGGTGGGTTTGGTTGGCTCACTTCAGCAAAACATTAGTCATTAGTTTCACATCAGGAAAGGAGCTGACACCTGACCTTTTAAACAAACTAACAACCTTAGTCCACCTCCAGGGACGCAGATATATACTAAAGAGGGGCTTGTGGTTGTTTTAGAACAAAAGTAGAATTGAATGGAATATGTTGCCTAGGCAACAAAACATCTGAGCAGAGGTAAATTATAGAAAAAGCTGGCCAGCAGGGAATGAGTCTGGTGACAATGTCAGAGACTTCCCCTGTAATAACAAGAGAATACAATGAATATTCCAGAATTGAGCAAACATTTTAGAAACAAATCCCTGCTAACTTTACTTGGAGGTAAAAAGGTATAAAACTGACTTTACCACATTGTTTTACAGCTTGGTCTATAGTGGTGTACAGCTACTTTTGAAGGAAAATCTTCCCCATGTTTTTTTCATCAACTCACAATCCTTTCAGGATACTCACCAATGCAATCCTCAGCTTTCAATAAGGAGAGAGAGGTATGCAGAAACAGCATGATCTAAATATGCTTTTTTTCCAAACTGTGTTCCCTATAAAGTCAATGCCAAAAATTACACTGACTTTAGGTGAAGAAATCAGTACTTTAAGACCGAATTCAAAGTCACTAAGCTCTGGAGAAGGGTTACATTTAGGAAGGCTGGCTTTTCTAGTATTTAGGCCATGGCTGAGAATAAGTTCTTTTCTGTAATGCACTTTTATAATATCAAGAGGGGTTAAATTAACAGTGCTTTCCACTTCTGAATAATTTCAAACTTCATACCTTTCAAATGAGCACAGAAAAGCAGTTTTAAAACAACAACAACAAAGTATCTCATTATGGAGTAAAATAGGAGTTTCTATGACTAAGAAATGAAAAGATTTTATACATCAAGTCCCTTGCACATATAATGAGACGAAAGAAAATAAAAAGACAAAATTTATTTTATCTTGGCATTGAAGCTAAAGAACTATTTGAATAGAGGAGCGATGACATATTTAGTGTCACATCTGTTTATCTGCATGTGGCAATCTAAGGAGCCTGTCAGTGCTGCGTGTCAAGACTTTATACATGTGTGCTTGTGGGTGTGGGGGCGAGATATGTGTAAGAGGAACAAAAGGAGGGAATCGAAGGGCTTCAGGTACATAACATGGATAATGTGATAGACAAAGAGTAAGACAAACAAAGGATAGAGAAATCAAATTGACATCATTTTTCTACTTACCACATTTAAAAATAACCCATTTTCATGTGAGAATGAGATTAGAAATGGAGACAGATAGAAAAACAGCCTGTCAGTTAATGGCATAGTCAGGTAAGTTAAGACCTTATGAATTTTAATAAGAGTGTTGGCCCTGTACAAATTCTTTTTAAGATAGTGGCAAACTTTCTGAAAGGAAATAAGATGTCATTTTTCATACTGATGATATTGCTTAGAATTAGGTATATGCCAATCCTCCCCTTCCTCACCACACCCCCGCTCCCCCAGAGCCCCACTCAAAACAAACTGAAATCTGGAATCATTCTGCATATAATATTCATCATTAGCAGGTAGGCAGAGATTACAGATGATTCTTTTGTCCTTTATGTCCACTGATGATACTTGTAGTTAGGCTAGAGAGCCCATTTTGAGGTGGTGTATAAAGAGGCAGCTGAAATGCTGTTAGTCACACTGAGCTCTTCAGTTGAATTTTTTGCAACAGTAGTATGGAAGAAAAATTGGTGCTGTGTCAGCTCACTGAATGTAAATCATACTGAAAGAAGGGAAATGTTATAATGCAGCCCTTGGGAATAGAGAAGGGCAGAGATGAAGCAAAAAGAAATTCTAACGAGTTTGTGAAGAGTAAACTTCTGAATCTTACACAATCTAAATCTGACCTCCTTTATAAGTAACTCCTTCTGTCCTGTGTCATTCTTGGAGAATCCATCTGGCCTGACTTTGCAGTCTGCAAGGACATTAAGTCATTGAGGTGCCTCTTTTATTCCCACATGTCTCACTTTTCTGTGAGAGCATTTAGGCTTGGGGAAGGTGAGAAAGAAGGTGTTGATGGACAAGAACATAATTGTAAAGGTTTGCTTTTCTTTCTTTTTTTTTCTTTTTTTGTATGTTTGTTTTTGTTTTGCTTTGTTTTCTAATTGGGTAGATAGCACCTTTGTGAAAGAATTTCCCTGTTACTCTTTGACCAAGTGACACTAGGCATGGATTTCTTAACCGCTTCCAGTCCTACCATCCCCTATTCAGCAAAGCAACCATGTGTCAAAATCTGGATACTAAACTCAGCTCAAAGCTTGTTAAATTCAGTGTAGGACTTTCTACTGAGTCAGAACTCTCTGCATCTGCCTGGAACATGACATAACTAAATAAGTATTAAAAACTAGATGCAATAAATATTCCTAAAAAGACAAGTTGTCTAAATATCTACTTTATTGCTTGTGAAGGTTTTGTCTTTCTTAAGGTCTTGACCTCATTGGAAACTTGTTTTCAAGGAGATGTGTTTGGATAAAGGATATGCAATGAAGTGATTGTAAATTCATTATTCATTTCTTGTCATTACTGATGACCTTATGTGTAACTTGTGAGTGACAGAGCATAGCACAGCTATGAATGATTGTTGTGAGGTCATCAGTCAAGGGCAAAAATTAATTCTGCATCTACAAGTGTTTCATTGAAAATCTTGTGTAGTATAACCATGCTGTTCCAATATTTATGATTTTTGTATTCAGTATTTTTTAAAATTTAAGTATACTGCCTTGAACAATGGAAGACAAAAATATATCAACAGGTTTTCATCTAAAAATGTCCCTTTTTACCTGGAACCTGGAGACATCAGAGTATTGTTGGAGTTTTCTGGGAAGAGAGAGATTATGCCTATAGCAAGTTGTATTTATGTTAATAGGAGCTGTGTCATTGAGTTTTCAATAAGGACACTGTTTCTGAATTTAGAGTAATCCATGTATTTGGAAGCAGCTTTTTTAAACCAGTTTATTAAAAGATTATTTTATTTTTAATTTCCATAGGAAGCACTATTAAAGTATTAAAATTATTATAGAATTTAATAATTTTAATATAGCAACATATAACATAATAGACTAACTTAAATACTTCCACAGCGCACCGCAGCAGTAAATTAACTCCGTATTAAGAAGTATGTGTGTATCTCTTGTGTATTAAGAAAAAACTGCTCTAGTATTAATGATGAATTCATAACAGAAGAAACAGTTTTGCCCTTGAAAACTGCCTCAACCACAGATGAGGATTTGCCTGTATTTATTCAGAGAAGTTACCCAAAATAAAAAAAAAAAACAAACCCTCAACTAATTCAATGAATAGGTAGACAGACAGCTAAATAGAAAGAAAGATTCAAAATTAATGCAAATAATTATCTACGGAAGCAAGTTGAATCCCCAGCAAATAGAAAGAGTTTTAAAACTTAATTTAGATTACCTAAAATAAAACATACTGCTAAGCATGCAGAATTAGACTATTCCAATCAAGTTGCACAAATATGAAAATTCTAGGCAAGAATTAATATAGCTTAATACAGCAATATATTGAAGCCTAGTTCTGACTAAAAGTGTTTATGAAGCTTCCAAAACAAATCCACTTATCAAGTATAAGTATTTTCAGTATATCTGACTAAGAGTCTTCCTAAGGACAAGCTTCCAACTAAATTCTATTTTGATCAAGTTTTCCTTAAAATGAAATTGATGTACTCTATAATCTAGACTCATCTGGATAGTATGTAAGAAGGCTTTAATGTCCAACCTGTTGAAAATCTGGCTTGTACACTGAGGCATTGCACAGACCTTTCTTTTGAAGATGTTCCTATAATGCCCTAGTGGAACTCAAACACGTCAGGATATTTTTCAACTGAAGCTAGATTTAAGATCCTGCACAGATTTCAAGTCACAAAATCCTGTGTCAAGCAAAACTCAGACCTTCTGAGGCTTTAGTAGGAAACTTGCAATTGAGAACAGCTTACCAAAAGGCTTTTCAAATGAACTTAAGCCAAATAACGTAGGGACAGGAGAGCCTTTCACTTACATACTGGTAGTTGTGTGAAGTTCTTATCTGAAATGAGAGTTTGTTTGGAGGCAAACATTCCAGAAATCGTAGCTAGAGACAATGCCCAGCCATGCACTGGTGAAGAGAAGCTTCTGCACACCAAGCACCTTGGCTTAGCAGCTATGAGCATCATTGCAAAGAGAAAACTACCCACCAATTCCTTATAGGACCAAGGTCAGACACATAATGACTCCTTGTCTGGGATTATTAATAATTTGGCTTTATAATCTGACATTTTTATTGAAAACCAAAATGCATCAAGCAATAAATAGGCAAAAAAATCCTAAGAAAACTCATCCCAGTATTTCAGTACTTAAAGGGCAGCTACTAAGAGGAGAGAAGCACTCTCTTCACAGGAAGTCAGTCACAGGGAGCCAACAAGGAGCAACAGGTACAGGTTACATGAGAAGAATTTTCACCTTGGTGTAAGAAAGAAAATTCTTAGGAGAACAATCACCCACAATATCCCCAGGAACATGGTGGAGCACCCGCCAGAAGGTTTTCAAGATGTAGTTGGACAGGATGCCAGAAAAGCTTGTCTTGGCTCCCTTTTCCACAAAAAATTGGACTAGATGACCTTTTAAGTTCCTTGTAAGGACCTGATCTGAATTGTTTTATGATTCAATCACTATCTCAGCTCATCAGACAGAACTTTTTCAACAAATTTTCCTCAACATTTAAGAACACAATTCCCCAATGTCTTTAGCTTTTCAGGAAACTATCTAAAAACCAGTATTATAACTGTAATTGGGATTAAATACTGACCAAAACCTCCACTGTCCCTCTCACTATGCTGTCTGTGGGAAGGAGGGAGGAGTTGAGGGAAAATAAACGTTTCTTTAATGGCTTATTTTACATCTCATTACCCTGCACTGAGTTTGTTAGTAATAAATTCACTCAATATCTTTAAGTCAAGCCTGTCTTTAAGTCATGAACCCTTCATTAAATTTGCTCTCCTCTGTCCAGTTGTGGAGACAAGTGAGTGAGAGGCTTCTGTGGGTGCTAGGCATTTGGCCAGCATCAAACCTCGACAGTAGGCCATTTTATGGTTCTATGATTCTAGCAGTAAATTAAAAATCATAAGAAATTCAACAAGAGATGATGAGATCTCATGAGATATATACCTAGGCAAAACAGGCATTCATTTCAAATCCCATCTTTTTCCAAAGAATCTAAAAGAAATCACAAAGCAAATCAAAGAGTGGGCAAGTACTTGGATTGGACTACTCAGAAGGTGGGAAATAACTAAAGTTGCAGTACATAAAACTGAATACCTTCCCACAGAAGTTTATGCAAAATTCTATCCAAAATCAAATTTAAATTAAAAAAAAAATCAATTTGAACTTTCTTGACCTGATTCCTGCACAAATTCCCTCTAACATCACTGGGATCACCCTGCTCTGCCCTGCTGCAAGTAGCTAGAATGATTTAGGTAGCTCAACTTGCCAATTAGGATTGTGATTTGGCTTTAGTAACCAGAGCTGCCTGGAAGTGTTTAATTAGTACATTAATTCCCCATATATCTTTTTACGTGAAAAGGAAAAAACTGACATTGCTAAAAAGTCATATTTCAAAATAGGGGATAAAAGCCACCCTGAAAAAGAAAAACTCCCCAAAAAAAAAAAAAAAAATAAAGCACAGCTGTAACAGTGAGCAAGAATATTTGTCAAAACACCCTGCTCATTTTTAGGCCTTTTTTTAATCTCTTCTTTAATGCCTTCTTTCATTTATTTAAAATTATTTTTTAAGAACAATATATATAATGATTTTTATACCTCTTGCATTTCAGTTGGAAATGTTGTTTTGTTTCTCTCTTTTTACAGAGAGTCAAGCATCCATTCAAATTCAAATCTTGGCACAACTTATTATCAACCAGCAAATGCATATTGTACTTCATCTCTCAATAGACAGACTTTTCAGTGTCAATTCAAAGTGAAGACTGTGGCCTTTTCTTACCGAAACACTAATGGGAAAAATCTTTTCTTTATATGCTGCTGTAACAGCTGCAGCAACAGCAGCGGTAAATGTGCATTCATTCATATTCCACCTTCAAAACTTTGAAATTTCAATTGTTCAGAAGCTTCACAGAATGTTCTTGTGTTTGGATTAATCTGTGGAGACTATCTCTGTGGACAAAAAGCAATCTCATCTTGAAATCCAGAGGGTACCACAACAAAAAGGGTAAACAAACAAACAAATAATAAAGAGAGGAAAAGATATATATTTCTGGAACTAAATTTGGCATTACACCAAAGGACTAAGAGTTTCCATATGAAATAGATATACACAGTGAAACAGATTGGGGTTTTTTTTTAGCAATGTTCTCCCCTTTTCAGATTGAACATGCCTTCTGAAAAATAAACCCCTCTTCCTATTCTTTTGCTTCCTACTATTTTGCTTCCACATGGTTCAATTAGCATTTAAATCAAAAACAGGTCACACTGACATATAAAAAGCTATGTCTCAATATGTAACGAACATGTGCTCAAAGTATACATACATGGTTTTCTCATAGCCTTGGAAAATATAAATAAGGGCTAAGAACAAAATATATATGGCCAGATGTTCAAATTGAATAATACATATACCAAATCCAATATGAGAACAGAATGGGGTACTGGTCTGCTTTCTCAAGATTCAGTAGATACAGAAGGTAGAAGTAGTGAGGGGAATTCACTACAGCAGTTACTATGACTACAACTCAGTTATGGATGCTGTGCACAATATTACATGGCTCAATATTTTCTCTTGTNAAAAAAAAAAAAAAAAAAAAAAAAAAGAAACAACCCCCAAAACCAAACTCATAAGTAAACCCAACCACCCCCACTCACCTCCAGACAACAAAGCCAGAAACATATTATTTATTCTGGTACAAAAGCATCCAAAGTTTCAAGAATTACGTAAGTCCTGTCCTATCTTTGTCTGGTATCCTCATTTGATGAAGATGTCGTTCCATCTCCATTTTTACAAATAGCTTCTAGGCTTGAGTTTTTTATTTTCTACAGTGAAGAATCAGGAGGGGTAGAAAACACAACTAATCTGGGGGACTTGCCTACAACCTTTCTCAGACTTGTAACAGAAGTTCGAGATGAAAACTGTGCAGTGTGAAAGCCTTCTTTGGCTTGTTTGGAAAGGTGACCAAATTGCATTTTGGAAGTCTGTTGTCTGTGTAAGAACACAGTGGTCATGACTTTGTACAACTACTGAATATGTTAACATACACAGCTGAGACTATGAAGCTCAGCTATATTCTAGAATATTCTTCCTTTCTTTATAAGGCATGCTTCAGATAATACTATAAAATGGTCCCAGACATTAATGTTTTCATGCAAACTTTGTCAATTTTGTCTTCTACATGCACAAAAGTGCTCTTGATAGTTAAAATGGCAAGTATTAAAGAGCCTTGATATCCTTCTAAGCTAAATATTTAGTTATTTGACAGAGGCAAAGCTAAAAAAACAAACATCACCCTTAGAAAAGATGGTACTTCGATTACACATCAAGACACATGATTAGAATCCAGGTATTCTGTTCTTCAGTGTTTGGTATTTAACCAACAGTCCCGACTATCACTCTCCACAATCCACTGCATTTTCAGCAGAATGTAATCATCCCAAAGTACTCACACAATTAGAGACTTTTAACTTCATTATTACTGATGGAATTTGGACTAATTAATAATTCCCAAAAGAACGCTTAGCATAATCTACATTTTGACAATAGAGCATGAAAATTAAGAGAACAAATGTATGCACATTTCCAGCTGCCTTTGAATTATGATGGTGACATTAATAATTTGTTATATTCATTGCTCAGCATTTATTGAAACTGCTCATAGAGCAAGATAAACATAATTAAAATTAATGAAACCTAAGGAACACTCAGAGGATCAGAAGTCAATGTCAATTGTATTAGCTAACTACAGACAACTCTGAAGTTGAAGATTTGGTTTTATGTGATTGATAGTTGACAGGTGTATGATTAATTATCAGGTTTCTTATTCTATTGCTACTGAAATTCTCATAAGAGGTAACCAAAATGAAGGCAATTATTTATGAAACAATACAGTGGTAACTTTTACATTTACTCCAAAGTAGTTTTTGGAGTGATGGAACTCATAAAACTTAATATCATGCAATGAAATTCTCCTGACCCTTCTGAAAATACTGTGCCTTCAATTTTAGTTAAAAGCAGAAGAGTTGGCATATCTCTACTACAAGATCATTTTACCTGTATGTTCATTATGTGGTCTCTATCTAAAATCAACTTTTTGTCCCTATCTTAGATATTTCAAAAGTTTCTTCTAAATTGCACTCTGTAACTTCAATAAATTTTTGGATAGTCTTTGAATTCCAAAGCTTGAGCAATAAATAACCTTCAATCATGTGCCTTGCCAATAGTTGGAAAGTAGAAGGCTGTCCTCCATGAATTTGCATCCCAATAGCATTTCCTCAGGCTATAACATATCATAGGACTTTGACTTCATTTGAATTAATTTTGTGCAAGGACAGGCTTGTCAGATGCTATGGAAAGCTTACACTGTTTACAGGCAAAGCTTATACTTATGAAAAATGTTAGTTGAAAATAATGCATCACAAGATATAAACAGAATTATGCAGTAGAACTACGTCAAATGACTTTAGCTGAGGATATAGCCTGAATTCATTGTTGGAGGCAAGGAATTAGGGCTACTGGGGTTCCACTACCAAGTTTGACCATCCTTTGCTTTATAGCTACCTGCTGTCTGGAGAAGCAATTGAGCTGTTACCCAAGTACACACCTCAGTGAACAGAAGAAATATTTGGCTGATGTGAAATGGTTCACCTCTCTCCTCTTTTATAACCACGTTGTCCTTAACTAATATCTGCATATAGATGAACAGTGTTTTACACAGCATCTAGCCCAGGAAGAGTTTAATTGAACATTCTTCTGCACAAAGCATGTCCAGGTAACTTTTCAGTTTGTATGAAGACTTATGGCTACACATTGATATTTCAGGGAAAGTTATCCAACAGACCTGTGTTACTCAATGCCACATCAAGAGCTTTACATGTGATCTTGTATTCTTTCAAACCTTTTGTTGCAACTTCAAAGAGCTAATGACATTGTAATAAACAGATAATATATTTACAATTTTAACTGCCAATAGAGGCTGCTAAAATAATGTCTCTTGGATAATTTTCATCTTATTTCCCACTCAAACTTTTGGTTTCTTTGTGTGAAATTACAGAAGAAAAATTAAACATGTTTTTTCCTCAACTGACGTGAGCAACCAAGCAGCAGATCAAGAGGGTTACACATCTTGTGTGTTTCTTGCCTGACAAAATCCACCAGATTGTAGTACAGCATATTAGCTGGCAGCTTGAGACAATATGCTCATGCTCCCAAGTCTGTTCATTGGTAGTGCAAGTCCCCAATACCATCTTACCTACTTTGCACTGTTTTCTGGGATGGGAACTTGGTTTTGGACTCCCTGAGGTTTGAATGCATCAACTGAGTCTGATTGATGCTTCTTCTGAGTTGGGCTAGCCCTGCATGGTGCTAAGATGTCATTTTCTGTTTCTACAACTATGTGGTAGAAAGTACACATGAAGTGGAGAGTACCTCCATCTTTGGAGGTACTGGATGATCTGGATGTGAGTGACAACATTCTAAATGCTCTATTTATGTATTTATATACAACTAAAAATAAATAAATATTTATATATGTTGTATTTTATTTCTAAGCAAAATAGTTACAAAAGGCTTAAAGTAACCCAAACTTCAATTTGACATTAACTTGGATTCAGTTCATATACTGACTATGAAGAATGCTGAGAGAGAGAGAATTTATTTTGAAAGATAAATATGCATACACATATATACATAGAAAAATAGCTACACACAGATAAGAAAAGCTTAGCAGGATAGAAAAGGAAGCAAAGAAGGAATTGTTTCACTGTAGCAGAGCTTTAGTATTTTATCTTCTGTTTTTCAAAGTTCTCATCTGTGATGTTCTTTTCAGATTGTTTTGTCTCTCAGCATATATGCATGGCAGAATTTTTAAATGTCTGTGCAAAAGAATTACAAAGTCAGAAAAAGTGGCTCCAAAAATAATCCACAAGGGCCTCCAAAAAAAGATTATCTTCCCATTTAGGAAATGATACATTAAGAATCATTTAAACTATGGGCTATTATTAAATTTGACTTTCATGTGAAGGGCTTGATTACTTTCATTGGCAACTTTTGAAATTACAATCCCGTGTACAAAATTGCATTTGCAGAAGACTTGCTCCTTTTTTTTGAATATTTCCTTTCCCCAAGGCTGAGTACAAATCAAATGTGCTTTTCACCCAAATTCTACAATTTGGCTCACAAGCATAGGCAAGTAACATATATTGATCTACATCAACACTGTACTTCTCTGGGTTATTAGCCGCTATTTCCTTCTTATAAAGAAAGAAAACTGTAACAGAATTATCACATCAAACTGTGTGAGAAAGACTTACTTATATTGAAGAATGGTTCAAAACCAGCTGACCTGTGCAGTCCTATGAGACCTATGATATTAATGTCCAGTATCATTATCAACATGAATGGAAATATAAGTAGAACTTCAATCAACTGAGGACCCAGATGCGCCATAGATTCAATAAAAGATCACCACAGTCCAGATCACTCAATAAATAGAGGTAATTCCTGTGATTCTACAGTTCCAACAATCCACTTATTGTTTGCAAATTTATTTAGCCTTGACTTAAATTGTTAATTTTAATTTTAACTGCCTAATGAAAAGGACTGTCTTTATCTGGCTGCTAGAGCTTCCACAGACCCCATGATGGTTTTTTTCCGAATGAATGGTGAAGCTGAGCAAGTCTAGATTTCAGTGAAATAGAAATTATCTTGTGGAAGCTGCTTTGCCTCATTTTCTTAAGCCAGTGAGGAAACTAATTGCTCTATCTTATTAACTGAATACCTTCACAAATGATTTTGAAAGCCCTCATGTTGACAAGCTTGCTTTTTAAACTGGTTTTGCTGCAGTGCTACTCCTGTATAACATCATCTGCTTCACCTCACCTGAAATCCTACAATTCTGAGTGCAGCTCCTGGCTAATTATAGTTCTTGGTGGAAAAACAAATCAAAACAAAAATCTTAACAAAAATGAAGCACTGAAAGTCTTCTAGATTCATAAATATTCAGCAAATTTTAAAAAGAAAAAAAAAGTTACTTCTGTCGCTGTTTCTCTAAATGTTTTGAAATAAAAAGAAACACCAGAGAGAAGGAGGGGAAAGGGGGGAGAGGAAGGGACAGATACAGAATGGAGACTATGAGTTGGAAAAGAGAAAGGCAAAAAGATAAAGAGAAGTTCTGCAGATAAAACTTGATCCAATGCTCTCCTTGAGCTGGGGTTCTCTGATCCTCTGCTTGGTTTTAAATGCTTTGTCAGAAGTGATATTACTGGGCTCGTTAGAATGGCATTTTGTTTGTTAGTGATTTAGATGTTGTGCCAAATTGCCAACATACACAGAGACAGCAGCGTTCAGACAGTACTTCTCTTGACAAAGTGGTCACAGATAGATGCTTTTCTTGATGTTTCACTGTCAATCAATATAATGAATGAGCTAACCATCAATGGTTTCTGGAGTAAGCCTTAATGCATATTAAGATGCTTACACAAGTACAAAGATGACACTTAATTCTGAATTAGGCCATTTGTCTTGTGTTTAAAAGTGTTTTTGGAAAAAAAAATTTCATTGCCTAAAGATGCAGAGATGGTTGAAAGAGAGTACCTGTTGTTATGAGTGCATGTATAAATTAGGAGTGATCTGCTCTGAAGATATCATCTATTGAGCTACTAAAAAAAAAAAAAAAGCCTGACTGCTGCCAGAGGCAATGCATTACCCACAGCAGAGCTGAATATGGGATTCTGTGCTTTGCTGAACTCATTCCCTCTAACGCTTCACCCTGTGCAGACTGCCTCTCAGAACTTACACTACAAAATGTGTGGTTTCTTTTCAAGTATTGAACCACATGCAGCAGGAGAGTGACCAGAAATTTTTGTGGTGCTCAAAGTAGAAAAATGCTTCAATGGAGAGGTATACTTCTGTAACCAAGGCTCTGAATATTTCTGAGGTGTTCTTGTCAAAGGACCCCTAGTTTTTGCTTGTGATGGATATTGGTGAGTGATCTCTCCCTGTTGTATGTCAATCCACAAGACTTTTGTTATATCTTCCTCCCCCTGTCTAGCTGAGGAAGGGAGACAGTGCAGCTTTGGTGGGCACCTGGTATCCACCCAGGGTCAACCCACCATGAAAGAGTAAAATTGAAATTAAAATATCACTACGCAGCTTTTTGCCTATTAAATTTTGACTTACAGGTCAAACAATGAGGTGGAAATGGATGACGCTATTCAGTATTCAGTCAAATATGAAAAAAAAATCAGCAAAGATGCCAAAATCTTTCTGCATATTGGTGTTGTTTCTTTTTTGTGGCTTTTTTGTTGTTGTTGTTTTGTTTATTCCCAGGAAAAAAATGCAGTTTCCTGTGATAATCTGATACTTCCAAAAAGAAAATAACTGTTTAAGAGCTTAAATGTGACCAGAGAGAGTCCTGAGCAATCTGCTCTAGCTGAAACTGCCTGAATAGAGAAAGCAAACTGGATCAGAGGATTTCCAGAGTTCTTTTCCAGCCCCAGTGATTCTGTAAGTCTATGAACCTATTTTCTATTTTTTGCAACAACTGCTGCAGAAACAATCCAATAATGTCTGCTTACACCAGTCTGTCACCACTAGCCAAAGAAGAATGTCATTGGATCTTGTTTTGTGCAGCTAGACTCCTCTTTCTTTGCACAGAAATGAGGAATAACTAGCAGCATTTTGGCTGCAGGCCTATCACTCCAATTAGTCTTAAACACAAACTGTGACAAGCAAGAAAAACCAATGTACGTATCAAAGGATATGAAGCCCTGATGTGTCAATATGCAAACTTTAAGAATTAGTTTACAACATCAAATTTCCTACTGAAGTGTTCTGTCAAGTTTGAAGGGATTTTTCCTCTCTGGGTGTTGTGGTAAAATGCAGAATTTTCCAAAACACACCAAATTTTCCTTCAAAGAGGATTATGTTGTCTCTAAACGTTCTCACTTATGAAGGATATTCTTGTAATTCTTGTTAGCAAAAGAAGGCTGTTTTTTGCTGTATCATTTCAACTCATCCAGTGCCAGACCCCATGATGATGCAAGTTCAGCTGTGCCAGGTGTACTAGCTATGAAGAAGATATGATATAAGATCAAGACACTATATGAGAAAATTTGCTTTAGGGAGCCAACAGAGTTTAAATTTTTTTCACATAAACCCCTTTCCCTGCCTTTATAAGCAATAAAGGACTCTAAATGCTTTAATTTTTTGAATCTGCATCATATAACAGCGATAAATTCAATCTCTCATTAAAAAATGTATACTGCAACAATAAATCCAGAATGTGACCAAGCATTAATCACTTAACAGGAGAATGTATAATGTTCTTTAACTAATGGGTTTTTTCCCCATATTTATGCTACATGCTTATCATTGCAGCATGAAATATCATTATAGGAGTCAGCTTCAGAACCAAAAACTATGAATAATATTTAATTAGTATATATTAAAATTATTAAGAAATCAAAAGTTTTTATATTTAATTATTCATTTATAAATTATTTAAATGTCAAAGGATACACATTATAAAATATAATAACTTCAAGAGAGTCATAATTTAAGGGATAGTTCCTATTTTGTGGAAGTGGAAAACTAAATGCTCAGGCTAAAATAATTTTGCTTGACAGAGTTGGGTTTTTTTTTTACTCTGATGATATTCATGGGGAAAGTTTAACTTGATTAAAAAGCAAATCTGTATGGATGTGTGTGCATACATGAAAAATGAATATTGAGTAAAATAATCACTACCTTGGAAAAGGTATTTGATTAATTAACATACAAGCAATTAAAATAAATACCCTAAATTATTTAATATTTCTGACTTAAAAGCTAGTGTTTGATTAAACTGTCATGGAAACTGTCATATGTGGTCTGATTAGTACTTAAAAATGACTTGCTTTAAGAATACATAGTCTCTACACAATAAAAAAGCCATGGTATCAGAGGAGAGAATTAGAGATAATTATCTCATTTTTTGATGGGAATGAAATATTAGGTATTAATTCTTCTTGAAAATAAGTCATGACTACTTGATTTTAAACTCATACAGCTAATATTATTATTATTACTGGCATCCAGTCTCACACTGATTACTCTAATAAAATGACTTACTGCCAAAGTTAATTTCTAGAGGTTCTGCTAAATGAGAGCCTTGAAGTTTGGTTCATTTTCTGTTGCCAACTATGCAAAACTTACATATTTGATCTTTTGCCCTCTCATCACATACCTATTACAGACATAATACTCTCTCAAAACTAGATTATCTGCTATGCATGTACTGGCTCTGGAGTCAGTGCGTGTGATAAAAGGGGCACTGACATAGATATGGAAGGAAGGACTGTCTGCCTGCAGCCACAGTCAGTCCACTCTACTAAAGGTCTTACCAAATCCATGCCAAGTATTTGGAGCTCGCTCTGGATGTTCTTCTAGTTGTGGAAGGCAAAGAGGGGAGAGAGTCCAAGTACAATTGAGTGATTCTGAGTTCAGAAGCAGAATCCAAGCACTGAGTGGTTGGCAAAGACAGGTCTTGGACAACCCCGGCGCTCCTGTCCAGTTTGACACAGACAAGCCAGTTAAGAGAATAATTCTTAGTCACTCCCAGGCAGCTGCAGAAGGAGAGCTAGCAGTACATGGTCCTGTTGCATATTGGCCTGATTGCCGCAGCCCAGCTCTGTTGCAACAGTTTCAGAAAAAAGCACTAGACCCCAAGGAGAGACTTGGGTATAGTGGTAGTACCAGGGACCCCAGCCCAGGCCAATTAAAGGCTAATCTGCTAGGTGGAAAAACTCTAGCCTGGTTTGACCAAGACAGAAATCCATCTTGTAGAAAAAGAAGCAGACCTAACTTCAGCAGAGACGAGCATGTTCACCTTCATGTCACAGCATTGCTCCCAATGAGGACAGCTGCATAGTGCCAAAATCACCTCCTGCAGTTGTCCAGGGAGTCAGGAAAGGGGAAAGGGAGTCTTACAGCGTGCGAGGCTTATAGGAATAGGATGAATGCCTTCAAACTAGCATTTCAAGCACAAAATCACATTTCTATGTTGTGCTCTGCAAAGATGGGTGCAATTGCCTGTTAAGCAGGGAAAAAATAATGCCACAGGGTGAAGTGCCAGCACAAACAACAGAGTATAATGTTCCAAGCATAGTGGGGTGTTGATCAGCAGCAAGACCAGGATACAAAACAGGACTAGATGGACTTGAATATTATCCATTAAACCAATTTCTCCTTTGAACTTTAATGTCTTACAGTCAACTCTATTTCAATCATGATATGTCTGAAAAACTCAAAACTGAGCAAGTTCGGTCACTGCCCTGCTGAGTGAAAAGAAAGAAGCAATTACTTTTATGTTCTTCTTAGCTTCATGGCCCATGGTATTGGCAAAATGTGCCTGCCTTCTGTTTGGGACATATCGAGTCCAATAGAGAACTACATTATTAATGATTCCCATATTTGAAGAACTTTTTGTACTGAAGGGTGTTCTTAGCTCTATTTTTACAGAGTTCCATTTTTAATGTATACATTTCCCTTCTCCATTGCCTGGGTGATTTTGATTTATAAGCACTGTAGGTCAGCTATAAAAAAAAGGTTTTGATTTCCTGAGATCTCTCTTTGAAAATGAAATGGCTCTTTTGAGGAGTAAACCTTGGCATAGAGCAGAGAAAAAAGTGGAGCACATATAAATAAAAATATCCTTGTAGCCATAGAAGGATGATGATGAGGGTTATCAAAACTGTATATGACCTTTATTCCCTCTGCTTCTGACAGTTTCTGAAAACCACAAGACTTTGCTGCAGTAACAGCTGAAACCCCAAAGGCATATATATGTCTATTACAGTGATCCCATACTGAAATGTTCCAAAGCTAGAAAAGTTTTTATTGAGTTGAAATTTTAGAATGAAAGCTAAGAAAAAATAAGGCCCACACAAGGAAGATCTCAAAGAAACATAAGTGGTATTAACAATTAATAAACTGCAATTTGGGCAGATGTCATCCTGATCTGCATACGGGCATGGCACAATTAACCAATGATTATGATTGTGAGATGTCTCAAAATAATGATTATGGTGTTACAAGTGATTGGGTCAGAGGATATGCAATGAATGCTTCAAAAGCCTGTTGAGCCAGGAGGCTAGTTTCTGAGCTTTTTTAACCTTCTTAAGTATTTCACAATTCCTCCAGTGATTTTCTCTAAATTTTTTCCTAGTTTTACTTTCATCTTCAATTAGGCTATCCTAATCAAAAGCAAAATTAAAACACTGAGTCTAAGCAGCTTCTAACATATTTGAAACATTTCTTTAATGAAGAAAGTAAAGCCAGAATACATGCAATGGTCTTCATCAGACTTTGTTTTGCACATTACAAAACCAAATCTGTTATCTTAGATGACCTGGAAGTGATTTCTACCAGAACTTCTTATTTTAAAAGGAGTTATATATTCCTTGTTATTTATTATTGATCTATTGATTGTAGATTTCCTTCTTTAATGGTTAACTGCAACTGTATTCTGGGGCACAACTTCATTAAATGCTCATTTACTTGCCTTGCTGAGGTGTTCAGTCTGTTATTTTCTAAACAGTTATCTCATGTTTGAATTTTCTAAACACAGCAGAGAAGTTGTGAGTAGATAAAGAAGTGCACCACTCCCACTTTTGCTCTCCATTCCACAGGGATACTATGGCTAACAAAAGGAAAGGAAAGAAAAAGCCACTATTTTAGCTGGGAAAGTCCCTTTCATTCCTTTTCTCTCCTCTAAGAGTTAAAAATGAAGTTAAACAAAGTTTTGTGACCTGCACTATTGTGTGACTCAGTTGCTGACTTCTGAGAGGAAAAAAATGGAAGATTAGACGGAATTAATTTTGCTATGCTTAGATGGAACTACATAAACTAGAAAGAAAGTATAAGCAATCTGTATTTTATCTGTGTAAGGATTCCTAGATCTATGATATTCCATTACTTTTTGGGTGAACTACCTGTTGAACATACAGTCTGCTGTTTTGTTTGCAGAAAACAGTCAGAAAGGGTTTGGAAGAAATCAAAATCTAACACACTATGTTGCAAAATAGAAAGTAACACAGGAAGAAATTAAAGAAAATCAAGAACAAAGATAAACCTTAATTATATGAGCTACAGCAGAGGAAACATTACAGACATGAACTGTAGGAAGAAGACAACTTTCATAGTATATAAACAAAAGTCATCAGGCTCAGAGATAAGTCAAAAAAAGCAACACAAAGTTAATAACTAATCATTGAAAACCTAAATTCAGCAAAGTCCCAACAGGCCTATTCTGAATCCAAGTGATCACTGTCTTACAGAAAAGGTACAGAACTTTTGACCTTCCAGGAAATTGTTGCATACATATGTATTATCCTTGCAAAAATTAGAAATTTCACATTTGCTTTCCTGCATTTTCTCTCCATGCTATTTGACCACTGCTATTTATATTTTTCTCCAGAAAAATTTCTTACAGGTCACTGTTCTGTACATATTCTCTCTTTGACTTTATCAAAACCATAATTTATACTTCTGCAAATGAAATATTAGATTTAATTTTCTTGGTAAATGTAGAATGAAAAATCAAACCTAAATCCTCTGTTATACTTTAAAAATTCAACAAGATATCAACATTTGACTTAAAGAAAAATTAAAAGACAGAGCTATAATGACATATTGACTTGCATCCGCAGATATTAATGTGACACCATTTTTACAGCATCTGAGCTCCACCAGTTTTTCAAATCAGTAATTTTTCTCTGGTAAAAAAACATTCTCCCATTAAATTACAAAAGAGTGCAGAGAATTATAATTGGGAAAAATTATATCTAAGAGCTGTTCCACTGCATAAAACAAAGGAGCATAACGTACTGTCCACATCCTACCACATGCTCTAGAAATTGTCCAAAATAACTTATGAGCTTCTCTTAGTGAACTGGAGGGAGTGTGGAAGCACAGGAGACTTTACATAGTTTTGGAAGCAACGTCCTTAAAAGAAATCATGCTGGCAACTGATCAGTGAAGTTGGCTATAGGATTTGGGAGGGGGGAAACACAATAAAGAGGAGGCCTTTTCCTTCAGAGAGTGTTCAGCATTCACAGTCTGCAGCAATCTGTCCCTTTGTGTACAGAGGACAACAGATGAGTCATCCTACATCTCTGCTGGCAGTGAGAAGCAATCTTGCTCTATATTGAAGATCAAAATCACACACATGTGTGGGCCATACTGAAGATAAAAAATAACCTTGAAAAAACAGGCTTGAAAGGAAACAGGAGTATTTACTCTATTAAAAATAATAATGCATATTAATTATACTGCTGTAAATGGCATGTGTCTTTCAAGTTTGGTGGAGGCTTTTACAATCTCAGTGGAATCTATCTGTGGTGGAATTCTTTCCCCAATGTAAGTATAGCAACCTAGAGACTTGTGTTTGGTTTTGCACTGTGTAGAACTCGCCCTTTTTGTTTGTCCAGTTTAAAGAGAACAGATTTTTTTTTTCTTAGTAGGACACAGAAGTGTAATCAGTACTTCCCTGCACAGTTTCCAATTCAGTGGAATGAAAGGAAGGTTCATTGCAGATGGGAAAGGGTTAGGGAGTACACTTAAATTGTGACAGCCTCCACAGTTTTTTCTACAGTTATTTCTACAGAAGTCCCTTTCCTGAGGATGTTAAACCAGACCGATATCTGAGAAGAATCCAAATCCTTGCATCACACATATCAGTATCAGCTTACACTGAACCCAACATAGGCCTTTGTGGTTACACAGCCTGTGAAGAAGTTCCTGTTTTCAAATTCATGAGAATCAACTTTATAAAGAACAATTATATTCAAAAATGTTTTTATTCATTTACACATTAAGGTTAAAAAACCCCAACAAATAAAACCCACAACTGCAGCTGCTTTAGGATATGGCATTCCCCCTTCCACAGACACCTCCTTGATATTAGAACAGGTAAAGAAACAAACTAGTTTCAAACATAAGAGAATATAAAATTCATTTTTACTTCTGCATTGAATAGGTCTTCACAGAGGAGGTTATAAGTGTTCCAACACTAGCAGTTCCTTTATCTGCTTTTCACAGAGATTTATAAATATGATCAAGAGGGAAGCATTCTAATATCTGCACTGATCCTTTTGAGATATTTGAAACACAGTCAGAATCAAACACAAGAGAGGAAAACATCACTTGTGAAAATACTCACTGAAATTATCTTAGCCCAGTTTGGATTCCTCTTTTTCCAAGTTAATATTTGTTTCCAAACAGTTTCTCCCTTTCCTCTGCTCTGCAATTGCAGTTCTGTGGTCGGTTTTACAATATGACAGAAGTTCATCATATGGCACGAATATTTGTGGATGTTACTGAAACTCGACTCTACCTCTTGTCTGTAGATGGAGACAAGTCCCCAAAGCAGCTCAGCTATGAAGAGGATGAAATGCTCTTCCTCAGGAGCCACTTTTCCCCCATTGACTAGAGAGAACACCTACAATGACTATACTCCTAAAAACTAAGTACTGCAGCTGTGCAGGGCTGATGAAAACAGCCTATTTACTTACTTAAAATAAAAGGCCCTTTTCTCTACATTAAATGTATCTATATATATACTTGGCTTAAAATTTGTTAAAGTATGATTTTTTTCAAGTTGGAAAGATATCTTGAGGTGCATATTTTGGGGTGCTAAATTTGGGTAGGAAAATAAGTAGGGCTATGGAAAATCAGGATGCAAAGGAGAAAATGCCACCAGAGGTCTCATTAACTTATTTTGTGTTATCCAAATCTGCAGTGGAAAGTTTCCTTTTTGTACAAAGTATCGCTGGTCTTATCAGCACCTCAACAGCTGAGCAACTAAAATTCAAATCAGCTAAGCTTCAGTCCTATTTGCCCTCATGGAACTGCTACTCAGCTCAATTTAATACAAACAAAATTGACACTGCCTTTTTATGAGGGCACAACTGAGACTCTGTGCCTTCAACTACCCCGTTACCTGTAACACAGATTCACAAAACATCAAAACTACAGCAAAATGCAATTTCCTCTGAACAGCAGCCTATGAAAGAAGAAGAGAATTTGATTATGGGAGACAAAGAGATGAGGTGTCAGCTCCCATTTTGAAATGAGCTATCAAGAGGCACCACTTAAAGAGAGAGATTGAATAAGCATATTTCAGTTCTAACAGCTTTACTCCCTGCCATGTCACTAAACAATAATTATAATGCATTGTAAGTGATCCAGGGAGGGCCTTCATAAATAGGGAAAAAAAAAAAATCACTATTTAAAAGGGGCAGGAGCTAACGCCTCCTGCAGTTACTGTAATTTGTGTTAGTAGAGGGCTTTCTAACTTGTATGTTAGAAAGCTCAGACACTTGAAAATTAAACACTGCAAAAACAGGATTAGATCATGCTAGGTTTAATTTACAAAAGCCCTGTCTTTGCTTTGCATTATATCTGCCATTAAAAAAAAAGAATCATATTATATATTTCTTTTCCTTTGCCACTCCACAGTACAGCTTTTATAGTGACAGATGTGCCATTCTGGCAAGCTGCAAATGTGGCTCAGCACTTTCATCATTAAGACCCATTCCAAGGAGTTTATAACATAGCTTGGAAATTAAAGCTTTTCTGGATAAAGGAGTCCATCTCAAACTGGAAGGAAAAAAACCAAATCCCAAAGAAAACAATTTTTTTTTTTTCAGTCTTTCAGAACTACATGGGATAGAACAGAGTGGATGACAGCTTTCTCTGAAATATTTCAAAATATGTCTTTGTTTCCTCTACTGTCATGAAATCAAAGCTGTCTCATCAGGAAGAAACAAACCGCCCGTGATTTTTCTCTTGAACTCATGCACTGGAATCCTGTAGTTTTTGTAGGCTAAACATTCATTTGTATAAAATTGTGATGCTTGTCAGTAGCAAGTAACTCATCAACAGGGTTAGAAGCCAGGTTTCTTCCTCCTTTCTCCTTCTTACTGAGAACAGTACCTCTTTCATCTATAATTTATGAGGGAGCACAATAACTAATTCCAACTCATGGTTGGAATTATCTTTTATTAAGCATGCACAACTTTTTATAGCGGAAAACAGATGAAAATTTCTTCTGGGTAGTACCATAAGCCAGGACATTTTTGTGCCCATTCATGCATCTACTTTTGATTTATATGTTTCATTTTGTGCTTTTGAACAGTCACATGCACTTCAAATTGCAATCACTTTGCTATGGTACCTTTTTTTCCTGTTATGTACAGAAAAAAATCAATCCAAGTGATAGGATTACTCACACTTAGAAATACCTCATATGACTAAGCAATAACAAAACAATGTAAGCTAACATTCCCTCAGAAAATAGACTTCTAGCTAAAACTCTTTTGAAAAATCGGACTTTTACAGTTAGTGATATGGATTATTCACATTTTGAAGTCAAAAGTTAGATTAAGATAGCCTGGGAAAAAAAAAATCACAGAAATCTGTCAAAATAATTTTGTCAATGAGGGAAGAGAGAGTAAAAACCCTGAGAAACTTGGTCTGATCTCACAACTCCCTCTGCTTTGAACAAGGTGTCTTAGAGTTTTTCTATATTTCTGTGGAGAAAAGTGCCATCACATAAAATACCAACCAGAATTTTATTTACACAATCAACAAGGTATGGAATCAAAAATTACAAACTGACTATATGTGCTGGTTTGAAAGCAAAAGCAGCGAGACTCCAAGTCAGAAATACAATTTAATAGGAAAAAGTAAAATACATGCAAAAGAAAAACAACCACTGACAGATTCAGAATACAACCTGATACCCTGCTAGTTAGGGTGGTGGCAGCAGTCCGGATGAGGTGGTCTTGCTGAAGTGGCGATCCTGTAGAAAGGTCTGGTAGCTCTTGTCCTCTGGAAACCAGTGAGTAAGGGCTGCTTGTTCTGTCCCAATTCCCACATTATATCCAGGTGGGAATGCTTAGCTCCTCCCCCTGGGCGGAGCATCTCACAATGGGCTGATGTCATTGTATGAGTCATGTGGTGGGTCCTCACAATGGCCCATTAAACACAAATGGCTCCCGGAGGGAGTTATCTATGACTCATGGGGCAGGCATTGATGGCCCATTAACAGGAGATAGTCCGGGGGAGGAGGTAAGGAAAACACTGCCCCTCCTGGTTTCAACAGTTCATGAAGATGGAGATAGAATACAGACCCTCTGGAATATTTTTACACTGTAACCTAGGACAATATACAAGAGAGAAAAGTTGTTATTCCAGCAGACCCACATTTGGTCTTCTCAGAACTAAAAATCACACCATAATACAACTTGTACCAGTTAAAATCACCAGGAGAGAAACCTCTGTGGCCACACAGTTGCTCTGTACTGAAATCTTGTCACAACTTATATCAGAAAGGGTTGCAAGAATTATAATACTGAAGCTGACGGGCAAATCTAAGAAGACACAGGACACTGGAAAAATTCCAATGTAATATAGCCTTTAGCAAGAAGAAACGAGATGTCAGAGAAAGATAGATACATTTGAAAACTAACGTTCAGTTTTGGGGAAATGGTTTTGGCAATGGTGTTCACTTTCAGATAGTTCAGGTAAGTTCTTATTTAAAAGCAAAGGAAAGATTTTCTTAGAAAAATGACAAGGTACTTTTTTGGCATTTTAAAAATATTTTGTGTTCTTTTACTGAAAATGATCACAATAACGGATATTTATCTGAGAAGCTGAAATAACCACTTCACAGCAATGTACATTGTTAGAACAATTTTTTTTGCCCTAACCAGAGAGATGTGTCCCTCCTCCCAAACATATAGTCAAAAGAAGACAAAATTTCTGAGGTGACAGCACTTCTGTCCACTTTTCTGCACTGAGCTCCAGACAGTACTTTTCAGAGGACCACAGGTAAGCTGCTGTAAATTTAAGCATTCACACAGCTTGATCTTGGTTGACTTTTATTAAAATTTATTTATATTTCTTCTTGGAGTTCTGGGATGTTTGAAGTTTCTTATGCTGACCTGGTGGTTTGTCTTTGGTAGATTTTTATCACAGTAACTCATAGTGAATGTTTCCAAAAGAAATATAAAAAGGCATAAACAATATTGTTTCAGCATTATAAAAATAACTAGGATTTTATTTGAATACATTTGAATTTTTGAAACATGACCATTGCTGTTTTCAAAGCATTTTCTAAAAATTACTTACAAGTGAACAATGATAAAAGATCGAAGAGCATCATGGCATCTGAGTCTTGATTTCTTTCTTTAGTCTCTAGTCCAGAAGAAAATCTCAGTAACATTACAGACTTTTATATAACACTTACAAATGATGCTCAGCATGAATATTTCCACTTTTCCCTTATGCTTCTTTTTGCTTTGAGACTCTCATCAAATGCACTGATTGGCTTTATTTTGAGAACTAGAACAGAAGTGATACAACTATAAAAATTTCATGTGTATATTTCCACTTTATAGAATGGAACTTTCCATCTTAAGATATTTCAGCTTTTTTTAGCATTTGTGAGATCATTTTTCACTCCCTTTTTTATTCTGTTGTTTATTTGGAACCATTCCCCTTGATATGGAAAACAAATTGTTTAAGTAGAGAGAACAGCATCAGTCTGGTATTCAGACAGTGATTTTCCGGCTCTGTTTAAAGCACAGGACAGTCGTGTCCTTAAGCATTCCAGTCTTACATCAGTTATGAGAAAGTTATTGCCAGGCCATCAGATGTGGAGTGGAGCGACAGCTGACAACAGAGGCATGCAGGTGCTTCTGAATAGACACCTCCTTGCTCTTGAGGAAAGGAAAAAGTGGGAATCTGCTGATTGCTATCAGTGAATTGGAGGTCTTTGCTTTCTGTCCTTGTCTCTGTGATGACACTCAACTACAGTCTGAGCTACCCAGATCTGCTGACACCGCAGTACATTTAAAACTAGTTCTGCTGAAGAATGATGCTGTATTTCTACCAGGAAAGCAGTATTAAATCCACACTTTTGCATGTGCTTAAACTTTTCTTTATGTGGACATGTTGAGACCAGTAGGTAAATAAAAGAAAAACCAGACTAATTTCCTGGCAATGATGAGAAAGTTATATGTTTTCTCACCTATGATTCTGGGGCAATTAACCAAAACCATAAGTATGTCATTATTTAATTGAATAAAAATTATCCAATTTGATAAATCTGAGAAAATTTTGAAGCAATTTGTGAGCATTTGGGGGAAAAAAGCAAGAAATGTGTGATAAATCACACAATAATAAAGAATTCGTGTCAAGACAAACTATTTACTTATTTTGCAAACGAGGAGAAACCATAAATCTCAACTGAAGCTTTTGAAACTGCCTCAAGTTTTTCTTTCTGAAAAAAATAATTTGGTTGATGAAATATCTAAATTATGGGACTCAAACTTCCCAAAGCAGTTGAAGTGTAAAACAGTCCAGGCAAATGGGCTGAGGCAGAAGTGGAGAGGCATGGAGAGAGCCTTCTGCTTCATTCAGCATCAGAATGTCTTCAAGTATGGAGGCTTTGTTTCAGGCCAGATACAAAGCTTTATGTTTGCACAACCAACACCAAACTGAAAAATAGATCAGAAAAAGGGAAAGTATTGCCATCAGCATTTTTGAAAGACAAAATAAATATTAAAGTTTGAATCCTGAAGCATTCAAACTACAGGGAAAAACCTATGACAAATATAATAATCCATCATCAAGAAAATGCACAACGCTTTTCCATAAAATTGTGCAGAAAAAGGGAAAATAAGATTAAACTAATAGGAGAAATTCAATATGAATAAGTACTTTGTACAACAGGCAGTGACCTTATGGAACTTTATGCCACAGGAGACTGAGGAGGCACCTATCAGCTGCACTTTGAAAGGAGGATGAGAGAAATATGTGGATTCACAATCAGATAACAAAAGGACCAAACTCTTTAAAAGATTGCAGAACTGGGCATGTAAACTCTAAGAGGCCTGGGTGCCAGTGAACTGCAAGGACATAGAAAGCATTGATGCTGATGTGCTCTCTCTAAGTAGCATTTCTTCCATGAAGAAAGCATTTTCTCTCATGAAGTGAGGCATTTCTTACCTTCTCAAGGTATCTGGGACAAGAAAAGCTTATTAAGCATCCACTCCTTTGAATTACATATTCTTAAAGTAAAATCCGTTAAACATTAGAACACACACTTTTGATAATGAGGCAAGAAAATTATATTAATAAAATAAAAGAGATACAGTTAATTCTGCTTTAAACTATATGATCTCTCATGGTGCGTTTCAAATCTTGGGTGCAGAAGCGGAAATATCTTAGGTTGTATTTCACCCAACAGGTGCTCAGGGTGACAATTCATGTTGCTTACCAGTCAGTTTAGCAGATATTTTACCAGTTCAGGATCTGGTTGTATTTTATAAAGCTGGGATCCTTGGATCTCCCATTGTCTTGCTGTTCAGATTTCTGCTGCTGCAAAATTAGCATTGACTTAAATCACAAGCTTGCAGGCGTTACGAACAGAAGTATAATTTTATTCCAAACTATATTTGATGTTGAAGGCAAAGGAAATTCAGAAAAGCCTGAATTTGAACACTATCTTTAGTTCACTGTCATAGGCTTACTCAGTCAGGATAGTAGAAGTATTTATGCAAATTATCTTGATATCTTGACAACTGTGGACACCAGAGAAATATGAGGCTAGTTTAGGGACTCTGGTGTGTTTCCAGCCAGCTCATAACAGTTACCAGCAGCTATAATCACTGTAAAGGCAGAATCTGTTAGTGCTATAACCCATTTGTACACAGCAAAATGAGGGAGGATACATTTAGCATACTTAATTCTAAGAAAATGTATAAAATAGTTTTATGCATTGCAAGAGTAACATCTTTTTGATGTGAATATATATTATTACTTTAAATATAAAAGCTTAGCAAGGAGTATATAAAGCAGTGTGATTCTTGAATGGCCTTACAAGAAAAGGGAGGAGGCAGTTGATGAATTCATGCTATCCTTTTTCAGTGCAGAAATTCCAATATGTTTAGAGAAATTGGCCTAATGACTCAATGAATAGTACATTTCCTACTTTATCTGGCAGTGAATATGTAACTCATTGATATATCAGGCTCCCTAAAGTATTTTATGTGCATTTTATTAAAAGCCCCTTAGGAAAAAGTAAAATGCCAACATCATTAGCTACTCTACTATTGATCATGAGTTTCCACTGACTTTATGCTCCCTAGATGATATTTTCACCATAGATTTAAGTCAGGGTAGAGTATTACTTTATTATATTCTGGATAATGTATGTGAGCTCTCTGTCCCTTTGAAGACAGAGATTCTCATCTGCAATTTTAGATACCTTAAGATTAAAACAGTATTGATCACCAGCTTAGCACAGGATATTTAAACAATTAACTTGAAGCTGTATGTTTATCAGTAACTAACCTCTCCTAACATTTATACTACTTACTGCAATTAGAGTAATATGTATGTTCCTCACTCCTTTCCCCTTCTGTTTTACAGAAAATTCAGTATGGGTTAATTTTAAAGAATTAGCTTCTTTTAAACAGTAAAAAACGCTTTAAAGCAAAACAAATTAAAACCTTTAAGTTTATAATTACCACAGCAACACTGCAAATCACCTGGGTTATCTAAATAAAAACCAGAAGGACTATGTCAACTGTATTAAATACCTGGACTACTGTATGGCAAATGGAATTTTACTGCAGGTAAATTTGTACCTATTTCAGAATAGATAAAGTGTCTTAATAAATCTACCTGCAAAGGTTCAAGAGAGAAAATATAAATTACACTAAATGGAAGAATGATACAGCATAATGACTTAAAAAGGCCTCTAGCATCTCAATCAACTATGTGATCTGTTTCATTTTCCCTGCCTACAATTTCAAATGTCTGATATTTATCTTCACTTCCTTGCCTCAACACCTTCAACCAATACTTGGGAAACAGGTAATTCACACATTTTTAAAGACTGAACACCTCATGGGTAAACAGATTCCACCTGAAAATATTTAATTATTCATCAAGTGCAGTTTTCTCCAGTTTAGTAAAGACTTCAAAATGTTAACATGGATGGGGAAAATTGCAACCATAAGGGATACATTTTCTTTATTAATGCTTTCTGAGCAAGACCTGAGAAGTTAGCAGAATTTGGAGTCAGCAAAGCATTGTAGGGCAGAGCACAGCAGAGACATATATGCCTAGGAATTTCCCACTATACATTGAATGGCTACACTGCTTATCACAGAGCAAAAATTCATTTCAGTCCAGTGCAATGTCAAGCAGATTTGTCAGAAAACTTTTTGAGCTAAAATGCTAAGTAGTGGCTTCTGACAATGCCCTTACCTTAAACCTCAATGAAAGGTATTATGGTTCACACACTTTACCTCATGAATATGACAGTAATTCATTAAAAAACAAGGCCTTCCTAAAGTTGTTCACTCCAAAGAGTTAAGAGGCTAGGGTAAAGCAGTCAATTTATTATATTTTTGACAGATATCACATGAGGCAGTTGCAGCTACACTCAAATCTCTCTATAAGACTTTTCTTATTGTTTAATGAGAGATGAAAAATGCAAATACTTGCTGAATAGCATTCCCATCATATATCATCGGTGCTTCCTTCAGCAATGTGACAGGGCCTCCAATGCCCAGAGACAAGACGAAGAGTTATTTATTGAGATAAAGAGTGTACTGGAAAATAGAATTACAGTGAAATATAACTTTAATGAACATTCATTAGGCATTTGAGAATAGATAGCATTGCTAGAACAACAAAATGTTAAAGGTTTAAACATCAAAAATACTGAAAACTAGTCATAACAAAGTGCTTTTTCTACCCATGCAATCAGAGAAAGGCAGAAAAAGGGAATACTTTTCAGGTGTGCTAAATAGCATCCTCTATCTGGCTCTCTTGCCCATTGTCATTGCTCACTGCTACCAGGGAAAAGACAAACACTTTGAAGTAGGATTGTAAATCAATTGTTAGTCTGAGAGACATGATAACCATGGGCACATAATAATTACAAGGGAAGAAAATCTGGGGAGAGAAAACCTGTATCCTGCTTTAGAAAGCTGAAAATGTTTATGTCTTCAACTCATTTGCATTCCAAGTAATCATCAGTGGTAATAATGACAGAGACCTTATTGACTTAAAGGAAGTAATAGAATAAAATACAAGGCCATGTGGAATTTCCTCTTTCCACATACATTTTCCCCACCCCAGCTTTCTGCTTAATAGGTTTGGTTATTGCTCCAAAGAAACATTTATAAAACTAATTCAGCTTTGGCTCCCTTCTGCCATTTGCTCCTTACAAAACATTGTAAGGAGAGCTCTCAGCTTGGCAGAACTAAATAAGTATTTTTTTCTTCTATAAATATTTGTTCCTTCTATAAAATTTTACTTCCTTTCCAAGTAGACTGGGCTTCTTTTACTTCCTCAATTTCCTTTCATATCAGATCACAATGGAAGTTTCAACTCTGTGGCACTGGCAGCTCATTATTAGAAACAGTAAATTTTGTGATTCAATATCACATTCATTATATCTATTGTCAATACTTACTGGTGTGGTCTTTTGTACAAAATTTTCTCTGTATATTTCAATAAAGTCTTCACACATCTCTATAAAGAAACATATCTATATCATATTATAATGCCTTTCAAATAAGGAACTGCTAGCAATGCCCATCCTCAGTTCAAAAGTAGATTATTAGGTGAGGAAACAAGAGATTCTCTCTGTTTTAAGACATGAGTGTGTGCCAGACTTCTCAGGTGACCTTGGGGACATCACCTGTGATGGATGAGGATCTTGTCATGAGGGCCATTCCACAGCTGTGCCAGTCCATATCAGCCTTCTTCGATTTTTGTGCAAGGGATTTCCTTATGCTGACCCCACTTCTCTACTGTTAAACACGGGTATGGCTCACCTGCCTTTGAAAACTACAAATGTGCAATGCTGTGTATATGCCCAAGGAAATTATTTTAATTCTCAGTTTCTTGCAGTATTTTCTTTGCTAGCATTTTACTAGTGCTTTATCTACATGGTTGTCCATCATCCAGGGGTAGCTGACATGCATTTTTCTCAGAAATGAGTAAAAAAATCTCATGGATATCTGCTTCTTTCAGAGGTAAGATGTATATTTGGTAGAAATACAGCCCAGGGAAAAATCACTTATATTGATGGAAAGACTGTTCTTTATGAAAGAAGTTTGTGTGAGTATTATTTATGATATAAACTCAGTTGAAGCAGTATAAGGGAAGCATATCTTTTTAAGTAGGAATAGCTATTTAAAATACATTTTAAGGTTTCTGAATTTCAAAACTGTTCTATAAGAACAGACAAACCGTAAGACAAATCTGAGATGCATGTTTGTTCTTAGGTTCTCATGAGGGGCTGTCCTTTAATCACCCTTGGGACCATCATATGGCAGCAGGATACAGAGACACTAATTTTAGGTTGATCAATGTCACTATAGCAGTCCATCCATAACAAAATACTTTAACTCTAAAAAGATCTGTGATCTGGTAAATCTATTAACCTATTGATTGTTTAAGCCAGTCTACATTAATGGGGTTTTCCTGTTAATGGGACCTGACCTGCCTCGCACAGTGTAGACTTCAAAGAACTAGTGGGCAATACCTTGAGCATTTCCAAGCCACAGAGGAAGGGTCTTTTAGCAGTTTTCTATTGATGGAAGTCTTTTTGCCAGGGGCAGCAACTAAAAACCTCTCTAATAATTCTCTCAGTGAATTAAAAGTCTTGTGCATTTCAGTTTCTGATGTACATTTTTTTCTCTCCTGCCTTCCAGTCTCTTCAAGTCTCTTCAGAAGAAGTCTGGTTCTTTCATCTGGAAAAAAGAGAAACATCTGTTTATGTTGCATAAAGAAAAAGTCTCAAGTAGTTGTAAATACAGGAGGACCTTGATTATCGACTCTGCTTCCAGAAATCAAAAAATATGACACCTTTCTGTACATTCACAGGTCACTAACTCCTACTCAGAAAATACTCTAATTACTCACCAATGGGTGAGTCTAACTCCAGAGATATGCTCTGAATTCAGTAATTTGCCAAGACATGTGAATATTTTTATTAGAGTCTATCTCCCATTTTCAAGTTTCTATGGTCAAAAGTCAAGATTTCTTTAATCTAAAAATATGTTTTCCCACCAAAACTGCAGAACAAGTAATGGCAACCACATCTCTGTTGTTTTCCTGTTAAAAATAGCAATCTTATCATTCTTATAATGTTATAATTTATGCAAACACTATAAGTATTTTAGATCTCATGGGCCTGAAGCAACAAACACAATTATTCTATATGCAGCTCATAGAACAGAATAATTTAACACAAAATATAGCTCTTATTTTTATGATTTCAGCAAGCAGTGGAGCTCTGTGAAAGTGTTATCTACCTTTAATAACATCTTAATTTTTCTTGTAAAATTATATCCCTTTTCAAATACTACTGCTTAGAAACAATAGCAAGTGGATTTGATAATGAAAATATTATTATAGCTGAGTTATATGATCTTACTTACTGTATACCAAAGACAAGAGGAAATCTGAAGGAAAATAAGTGAATAGTTTGGGGTAGGGGAAAATGTGTCGATTTTTCTAAGGAGAGAGAAAAAAATATTTAATCAAAACTACAATAATTTTCAATTTTTATTCCAAACAGTCATTGTAAGGGAGTATTACAATTATGCTTTTATGATCTCTCATGTAAAAAGCAATATAATATATGCAAACTACACAGATTTTTGAGGATTTATTCTACCAGTTGTATACCTCTATAACAAAATGGGAAATGAAGCTTGATTCAAGAACACTTGATATCAAAGTATAATAAATTACAATCAGAAAGAAAAAAAAATATGTCACATTTTGTATTCTCAGACAAATTATCTACTATTCTGTACTACTGAAGAGTAGGGACATGCTGCAGATTTTCTAAATCTCAGATTTAACAGTTCTGAAAAAAAAAGATCAAGTTCCTTGTAAGTTTTGTCAAGAGCAGGATAAAAAGTTGGAGTTATAAGAACTACCCAGACTGGACAGAAATTATGTACATTTTTATTATATATCAGTTTAGGTCCTATAATTTTCAGAATCTGTGTGTAGTGTATATTGTACCTCACATTTGTACGGTCACATTTTCATTGTTTTCTCTAAGAGTGTCACCATGTCATGTAAAGACTGTTCAGATATGGTGTTAATTTTTATTTCTATGTTTCCATGATTTTATATTAATTATAAATAAGGAAAAAAAGCAGGGAGCATATATTGTTTACCTGGGGAAAATCCTGTGGATTGTTCCTGAATAATCTCAAGAGCATAATGAGGGAAAGACAAAAGAATATAATTGCTAGAGAAATTAGAATGTAGTAAGATAACAAGATATTAATAAATCTCATTTAATAGAATGAAAGATTATTTGTTTTCATTATAATTCTATAATAAAATTGAAGATTATAGATTTGAACAACAACTCTCATTTGAAAATCAAAAATAAATCCTTTTTATTGGTTTCCTTGTTTACTACCTCCCACCAATTGATTTCCCTACCGAGAAATGCTTATTCCACATCCAAAGTCATATTTCCTAACTTCAAACACTCTTCATATCCAGTCATTTTTGTGATCCAAATATTGCTGTTATTAGTGTAGATACAGATCAAAGGGCAAACAACACTTGAGAAAAATTTCATAAAGCTCAATCAGAAAAAACTTCTGTGAATGTAGTGTGTTTGGCTTTATAAATCTTACATCAACATTCATTTAATTTCATTCTGTACACAAGAGCAGTATCCTTGAGTGGGAAAATCAGACAATGTTCAATTCCTAACCCAAGTCATGAGTAGATTGTTTTTTTTTCTCTGTCAACTACAGCCTCAAAAAAACTAATTTCCTGATACTAATTTGATTAGACAATGAAAATAATCCAATTCACAATACTTTTAATGGGAAAGAAACGTTGAAAGCTTGTTCAAATTCAGCTTTGTTGTTTTTTGTTGGTCTTTTTTTTAAGACATAAAACCATTTATTTCTGACAATATAGCTTTGCAAATTCATTAAGCAAGGAAAAAACTGCTGCTTTTAAATGGGTGAGCACAACATTTGGTTGACACTTTCTGAAAACTCTAGTACATATTCAAATCGGGTGTCCTTTTATGAGTATTGATGCAAGATGGCCTTCACCCATTTAAAAAAAAGGCTGTTCAGTGTCTTTTTGCTGAAATTCTATTTCAATATTGCCAAACTGAATTCAATTAAGATACCTCTTCTTATACTCAGAACCTATATTTCTTCAAAAGGCAGAACTTTTATCTAATATATTATTTGGATGATTCATGAGAACAACACTATCACATATATAAATACAGTAGTGAATCTTTTTTAGTCTAATGTTCTTGACTATTTTTTAAGATAATTGAGTTTGCAGTTAGCTTCAGTCTTGATCTCACTGAAAAATTGTGACAATTTTTTAGAACTAGTTAGATAAAAGATATGTTAATTTTCTCATTTAAGTTTGAAATAATATTCAAAATATCTAAAAACTAGTAACAACATTTTTAAAAGTAGTCTCAAATTTCTGCATTTTGCTATATTTTAAAACCATTTTTCCTTCCTTTGGTTTAAACCTATTAAGAGATTAATACTAGAGATTAATTCTCCACCAGTGATTCAGATGGAATGCTTCTGGAGTAAAAGAAGGCCAAAGAGGAGGGATGTATTTAATTTGAACTCAAAGTGAACTGGACTGCTGACCTTTAAAGGCAAAAAGTTTGTAAGTAAACTTTTAGACTGAAGATTGGGGAAAAGCTGAGATGTATAAAAGAGCGTGTCTTTTACACAGAATACCATACAAATTATATGATTCATGAAGGATAAGAAACAGTCCTTTAAGAAATGACAGAGTGCCATTTAAATGGGATGCTAAGAGGACAAAACACCTGATTTTACAGCATTACTAAAAATACAGAAAATAAAACAGCATAAAAGGAAAGCTGAGAATGAATAAGCATGCTGGAAACTTGGTGGAATAAAGGAAAGCTGAGAATGAATAAGCATGCTGGAAACTTGGTGGAATAAAAACACTCAGAAATAATCAAAGTACAAGAAAATGGAGAGTGGTCTGTGCTAGTGGTGGGACCTTGTATCTTTAACAGGCTGCTCCTATTATGACATGAGGATGGAGCGTATCTTTGTGCAGCTTTATACATCTACTCACATCTGAGGTTAAAATGGGAAGGTTCGGAGAAGGGCTACAAGATACAGAATGGCTGCTGGATGAGGAAGAAGTAAATTGGGAGTATTTAAATTGGACAAGTAACAGCAGAGCTTTGCGCAATCACAAGAGGTAGGAGCCATGCTATAGGATGGGCCAACTGTGACAAGAACTGAGAGCAAGCTAGAAGCCAGGTTCAAATCCAACAGAAAGATTAAATGCTTCATGCAACAGGATGTTAGATAGAGAATATGCAGGCTCAGGTTCACAGAAAAAAATATTAATAGCTACTGCATAGATACAGATTGCAATGAGGTAAGCAATCCAGATGACTATTAAATGAAGCATACCTGCTTAATCTTACTTTTCCTTTATGAGGTGCTCATGACCACTTTTAGATTACAGAGGGACATGGATATTTGGTACAGACTAGTAAAGCTATTTTTCCAATTGTGATTTGAGGAGTATTTTATTCACAGTTAGGTACCTGTTATGTGTCCTTGATCATTCACCTCACAGAGGGTATTGCCTCCACTTATCAGATACAGCCCAAATCTGAAGGAAAAAAAATCCTATGAAGTCTGCTTCTAATCTCAAATTCAAGTATGACTGTGAATATACTTGCATACATTACTATAAACAAAAAATTGGTTGGTCCTAGAAAGAACAGAGGTGCCCACAATGGGAAAGGAAATAAGATTTTTGCACTGCTGCCATATGTAATTTTTTAAACAAAGTCTTATTTTTTTGAGATTTTTGTCTGTTTCTATTCCTCTGGAACTTACTCCATGACAGCAGAGAGGGTGAGTAAAAAGGGTGAAAAATAAACCAGTCAGAAATAAAGGTCATTTTCATTTGTACCAAAATCAATTTATTATCACTAGATACAAGAAAACTGGAATATAGAACCAAGTAACTCTACTTGTCTTCATTCTTCCTGATCCTACTTAGCCTACATCTGATTTAGCAAAATCAGTGATTATTACACTATTGGGCATTCCATACAATAGCTCAGATCTTTGAAGGTTATAAAGGAAACTGGGTCCTCTGAAGACTGTATGAATCAGAAGAAAGTTGCTAAAATCTGCTAATTAAAAAAAAAAAACAAACCAACATTGTAATATATTAGCTTTGCAGAACATTATTTGTCTCATTTTAGGATTAAATACAGACAGCAATGATACAACAATTATCCTGTCAGAGATTGATATTTTAATTTTACTGACTATATAAGCAACTCCCATTAAGGTGTCACCAAAAGAGACATCAAGCATGCTTTTTTTAGTCTCTAGGTCCTATCCATTTAGGCAAGCAATATTATCTATAAGGGTTGCAGAAGCACTAATTGGTGAGACCAAATATTATTATGGTCATAAGCTAAAACACTGTTGTTTAACCCCTGCCAGCAACCAAGGCCCACTCAGATGCTCACTCACTCCCCTACCAGAGAGAATCAGAAAGGAAAAGTTTGAGAACTTGTGGGTTGAGATAGTGACAGTGAACTGACAGATAACAGCAGATAACTAAGTTTAATATGGAAAGCAAAATCCACACACACAGGCAAAGCAAACCAGAGAATTAATTTACTGCTTCCCATGGGCAGGCAGGTGTTCAATCATCTCCAGGAGAATAGCACAGGTAATGCTTACTTAGGAAGACAAAATCACTCCAAATATCCTCCTGTTTTCCTCCTTCTTCCCCCCAACTTTATATACTAAGCACAATGACAGATGATCTAGAATATCCCTTTGGTCAGTTTGGGTCACCTCTCCTGGCTGTGTCTCCTCACAGCCTCCCACACAGCCCCAGCCTCTTCAATGTGTGGCAGTACAAAAAGCAGAAAAGGCCTTGGCTTTGTCTAAGCCCTGTTCAGCAATAACAGAAATATCTCTTTATTATCAACCCTGTGTTCACCAAAAATCCAAAATATAGCACCATCCCAACCACTGTAAAGAAAATTAACTCTACATCAGCCAAAACCAGCACAAGAATCTCAAGGATCAAAATGATCCAGTGGGAAGACCAACAGCTGAGGTTCAATAGATCTCATCTGTTTCATATCCTTTATATTACAAAATAGTCTTTGATGTAAGAGGATGTGTAGTCACAAACCACAAGGTGTCAGCTTCAACCTGGCAAGAAAATATATACATGAAAATAAAAACTTTAGGTAGTCAAAGGGTGAAATAATGTGATAAATCTAAACTTGAAAAAGTCCTGAAACTCCACTTGGAATGTCCCTACCTGGCACAATCCTAAAAGGTGGAGAAAGACTATGGAGTTTTAGAAGCATCATCTGGAGACATCAAGAACCATGAGCAGCATGCCTTTCCTCACTGCATGTATTTCTGATACTGTTCTGCTTCTTTGAGTTTGAAATACCATCAAAGAATATTCATTTGTCTCCCTGAGACACCTTGAGGTGTACTAGTGTTTCCTGAATAAGTGTCTTTGATATTCCAGTCACTGAAGCATAAAAAAATAAAAAAAAAAAAAATAAAAAACAAAGGAAAAAGGAAAAGAAAAAAGATAATTAAACCAAAATCTTCTAAAATACACCTCATACAGCCAGACCACTGAGGTAGCAAATAATCCATTCTTACACACACCATGACTGCAGATAGTTTGTGTCAAGTGTCTAATTTACCTGAAACACCAAACTATAACTCCCATCCTCTTTTTAGTTTGACTCCACCAATATTTCCTGACTTGCTCATTAGATTTCCTAGATGAATTTAAACTTCTACAATCACAGGAAAGAGGGGATGCAAACGATCATCCCACTTATTATTTTCTTAAACTTTTTCTGAGTCCTTCCTTACAGGCTTCCTTAAATCTTCCTTACAACTGCCATTTATAGCTACTGGGCCTTTGATACAGTCGTGATGCCCTTCTGAATTTCAAAGAAAAATAATAACTTCAGCATAGTAAGTGCCAAGCTTTCCATCACAGGGCCAGCTAGCCATGTACCCCTGGCTTTGTGTTTTGATCATCATAAACCACAGTTGGCATTGGTTTAACATCTATTTCCTTAGAAAACTATTTCTGAAGACACTCCTAAAAGCCAAGAGAAACTGGTAGAACACTATGAATGGGAGGATTAAGAGGGCTCACTGAAATATAAACAGTACTAATAATGCTACAAATCAAAATAATGCAATGCTGGCTTCTGACACTGAGGTATTAAAAGGAGTAAATTCCCTCTAAGTCACTATAATGGTGGGAATGCATCAACATAATCTTGCTCCTACTGTACAATCACCCACAGAAATAACTGCAGACAATTTACTTCTCCAACTCTTCTAACTCCTCAGTATTATAAAAGCCCCGTGTTTTCACCCTTTTCAGACTCAGTTCTTGACTGCTGTTCTACAGATGACTTATTCTCCCTCTTTCCGTAACACAATCTTTTATTTATATGCAAGAGGCTCTATTACAACAACTTGGAACAAAGCCTGATTTTGTCAAGTAGTTGATTTAAAGGATTTGCATTTCTAAACATTCTGTATGCATTTTAATGCACTTAAATAAGAAAACCATCTGTGCATTTCTTTCTTTATTTGAAACTATGCTTGGCAAACAATCATTACAATTATAAGTAGCATACCATTAAGCATATGTTTAAATGACAACGTATTTGCTTATTTCAAGATCAATTCACTTGAAAGCACTGCTTTGCTTAATATTGAAATTCATAAATCAGAGTTTTATAATAATAAAAGACATACACCTATAAAATAATGCTGCTTTGCTTCGGAAGAAAATACATGACCATTGTGTCTAGAGGTTTAGAGCTGTACATAACGTTAGGTTATTGGCACAGTTCAACATCCCACTTGGCCTCCTGCTCAAGGAAACATTTGTTAAATTCTGACAATCTCAGATGCAGGGCCTGGAAAATATTTACCACTTTTATATGAACTTAAGGAAACCTCATATGAGCTGCAATATGTATTACTGCAGTTCTTGCCAGCCTATAATGAAATGTCACAATCCTGAACAGAAAGATACTGTATGAATATTTGCAATATCCCACTGCCTCACAGTCATCTTTGACTGTCAGGATACAAGACGAATAAAGGGCAGGAGATCAGGCCTTATTTAGAAAAAGGAACTCATATACAAAATTAAGCAATTTAGAGGCTTAGGTCCCCTTTAACATTTATTCCTTCTCTCTTTTGCTATGGAAGATGGTAAAGTCTGCCTGTGAATGCCCACATAAAAACATAACTGTGCATTATCTCTCAAGTAATGAAAAATGCTTTATTCTGAAATAAAAATGGGATTCCATGAAGCTGTTTAACCTGCAAATTCAGTCTGGGATGTGATATTTAGACTGCATTCTTTCTTGCTCCAGTATCACTCCCAGGCTAATATGTTAAAAAATTGGATGAAAAATTGAAAGTTTCTAATACATTGTCTCAACAATACGTTTACTCAACTGAATGAACATGAAAACATAGGGAATAGAGGAAAATAGATATATGACTATCTGGTCTCAATTGCATGTATAAGACAGTGTTGAATTTTCTTAATTGCACTCTTCACATGTAAAAAATTAAATTAACAAAAGTGTATGCAGACATTTTACCTTTGGACAGAGCTGAAGAAATTTCTCTGTAAAACAGCTCATCCTTTTTTACCAGTGAGGGCATGTAGTCACAAATCACAAGGTGTCAGCTTCAACCTGACAAGAAAATATTTACCTGAAAATAAAATCATTAAGTGGTCAAAGGACAAGAGAAAGTGATATATCTGAGCTTTTTGGTCCTGAAACTCCAGTTAGAATGTACTACCTGCTACAATTCTGAAAGTGGGTGGAAAGCCATGGAGTTTTAAAAGGGCTGTCTGGAGACACCAACAACATGAGAAATATAGATATTTATTTTTTTGTTATTAGAAATAAAACCAGATCAGATCCTGTTCTCCTTTTGTATAATTTGCCAGAGGATGATGAGCAGCTGATGTAAATCAGAGGTAATGCTTTACATATTTAGGATTTAAATTTTAGAGTGGTGAAGGGCAGTCACAGTTTTCCATCAACCCGATGAACAGGAACAACTTAGGGCACAAAGATATCTTCTCTCAGGAAAATGTGTTTTGTACACAGAGAGCAAAAGAAAACATTTTCCAAGATCAATGCCTGAGAGGTTGGACGAGTCAGTTCTGCTCCCTCAAGTAAATCACACAGCTTTTTTCCTTTTATTTTTCTCTTTTTTTTTTTTCCATCAGATGAACAGGTCTTTCTGTCTTCTTCACTCCAGATCTGACCAATCTTTTAAACTTACTAAACCATATGGAAAATGGATTTTTTATTTGTGAAAGGATGAAGCCAGGTTATTGACTAAATGTATTTCTCCTCCTCTCTTGCCCTCTGAAAATGTATTTATTTTTATCAGTGGAATACTCTCAGCAGGAGAGTCCAAAAAGCCACCCTCAGGCTTTGCTATAACTACCAGATTAGAGCCTTACTCTCACATGTAAACCATGGGTTCAAACCCCTTATCAAATCCACTAGACATCCCAACTGAAACAAAACTCCACTATTATGTTTGACTAGAGTTCTACCTTATTAACACCTGCAGAAGGATAATAAATGAATTCTACAATATTTGGCTTTTTTTCCCTGTAATTTTTTTTTCTCTTAACCCACTGCAGCCCAACAATTGTTCTATGCTGCTTTTCACTGCCCTGTCTACTTTTTTTTTTTAACAGCCTCCTTCATAAAACCCTAGAAGAAATACTATCTTAGTTCTGGAGACTTGCTAGTTTTCATTTGTGCTAAATTTCTAAAGCTTCCACCTCACTGGTCACAAAATCATTCACAGGACTGCATACACAAGTAGTGTCATATGGCATATTTTTCCTGATCTCTCAAGTAAATACACTGGGAGAAGCATCCATGTAGTAGTATGCTTTATCATTCCTTCCATCTTCTTTTCTAATTCACTCCTCTGATGTTTTAATTTCTTTCTTTGGTGAATTCCAAGGGGTTTTTTTACCTAAAAAAATAACCTAGTCTATGTGTTTCTATAGGTCTAATTTTAGTTCTCTTCTAATGCATTCTTCTTTTTATAGCATTCAGTATTTTGCTTAAATGCTTTTCATGATTTATGTCTTCTTCTGTTGTTGCTTACACTTTTCACATAGTTGTTGACTTTTATTCTTGTCTAAATTGGTCTAGTGATTTTATACTATATTTAGTCAGGATTGTTTCTTATGCTGAATAGATATTTATATAAACTAGGATATTTATTACTGAGTCCTTCATATTTGATTCAAGTTCATTTCAGTCCAATAAGAACTTTCAGATGTTTGTTATGTAAAGGAAGATTAATAATGCCTTGAATTCAGCAAATTATCTAAAGGTCCCATCTCTCCCACCCCAATTCTGTTTTCTTGGTATTCATCATTCCACTTTCTATTGTAAACTAATTTAAAATTTATTGTTTTATCATCTCCAAGACAGCAGTAATGTGCTTTTTGGATGAGCTGGGAGGGACAAGCAGCCTTCAGGAACTGTCTCTGACACAAGCTCAACTCCTAAATGGAGGATGCAGGAAGCAAGAGATTTGCACCAATCCAAATTTTTGTTCTGCCTTTTGTGCCATGGGGATGATTATGGGGAACTTGGAGTCAACAAAGATGCTCCATGTCCAGAATTTTTCTCTGCACAGCTAGAATAAAAAGTTTCTAAATGAACAATGGATCAGGCCTTGAGGGAAGATTTTGTGTAAACTGTAAATTATAACAGTTTAGACTCCTTGAGGCTAATATCTGATGTTGACCATTAGTCCATTTCTGCTGTAATGTGAGCCATAATAGTTTCATTCACTTTGCTCTTTTAATTATACACATCTAATGAATATTATCAGGCTTTGTTTCCCTGTTGTATTCTGTCTTTTTGAAATATTTCATGACCTGAACTTAAGACCTAAATGATGGATCTTTAATGATCTGTAGGTAATGAGCCTCATAACTTCCTCTTGCCAAATACTTTCATTTCAGACAATTTTATTACTGCTTAGCAATATAAACAAAAGTGCACCCGTTTTTTTTATGAATGCTTCCATTCTTGATGTTTTATCCATCCCTTGCCCATTTCATTTCTACAGCTATCACCGATTTTGCACACTAGGGCACACTTTAGGATACCGTATACAAATAACAATTGAATTGGCCACTCACTGCTGAGTCATACAGGGTATTCAAAAGCACAGGGTATGTGGATAATGATTTAAAGTGCTTAAAATCATCTTGCATGGAAACGAGCACATCAGTATCCGGTCTTAGGCAGTGTAAGGGTTTCTCTGCTCCCAAAGAAGAGCAAGGACCTTCATTTACCTCTGCTCATTGTGCACCCCTGAAGGACATTCTCTTTGCATGTCTCAGGTTGGGAAAAGCGTGTACCCTACTAAGATCTCCTTCTTGCACTTAGTTTGTTCCCTTTCGCATCCAAAGCATATATACACTGGTAACACAAGGCTTGGGATGTTGGCTTTACCTTATCACCTTTCATTAAGTGGGAAAATTTGTGATTAGAACAGGCAGAGTATAAAAAACAAACAAGTCTCCTGCTGAGCCTAACTCTGAACCACATAAAGAGGAGCCAACATTAAACATTTCTGTTGATTGACAATTTCAGTTAAGGCTGAATTAATAAGTGTGTTGAATATTTAGCAGGAAATCAGTGTTCCAGTCCCACTGTGAGTCATAGAGATGGAGATAATTCTATTATACTTGAGACAAGACTCACTAAGGCTGTTAATGATGCCAGATATTTGATCCATGCAACAGAGTAAAATATGTGGGCTCCCACAATCATAGAATATAATCATCATGGAATATGATCATAGAATAGTCAAGGTTGGAAGAGACCTTTAAGATCATCAAGTCCAGCCACCAACCCAGCACCAGCACTTCAGTGCCTAAACCATTAAACCACATCATCCAGCACCAGATACAAATGCCTCTTAAACACTGGGAATAGTGACTCCACCACCTACCTGGGAAACCTATTCCAGTGCCTGACCACTCTAACAGTGAATATTTTTTTTGAGAGGATGATTTTCTCTGTCATTTCAACATAAACTAATGACACATAAACTGCAATATTCCATCTCACCTGCTCCAGGATGTTTGCTTTTCTGGTTAACTTGTCCCATTGTCAGCTGTACAAGAGACAAAATATAATATCGACACTAACAGAACTTACTTTAGAATTTTTTGCAGCTATTCTGTATGTTTCTGTGCTATCATGCAAAAGAATTACAGGGTGTACCCATAGCTTCTTAAAAGGGCAGAGAAGGTAATAACCAGGTACCTCTCTAAGTTCTATAAAAAGATTTTTGAAAACAATAAAAGTTTCCTACAGTTCAATTACAAAAACGGTCTTCACTGAATATCTGTCCACAGAAACCTAAGAAAAGACTCAAGAATATTTGCAACAGCCCCTGCTGTTTTTTCAATGGAAGATTGCAGTACTGACTTTTCTGAGCATCAATATATGAATAATACAGAAAATAAGGGAGCAACAAATGTAGAAATACTGCTGACTTGCTATTGCCAGATGTCAGATTTGTTCTACTAGACAGGGAACAAAGAAAACAAGCAGAAAAATGTCTTTGATATATCTTGATTGTTTAACAGTTTGTTCCTGTCAGCAACCTCTTAGAAACTTCATTGCAGTGAAGAAGTTGTATCCCAGAGATAGATGGTAATATCTTTGTTTGGTTGGGAATCACTAAGATTTTTGTGCTGTAGTTATGTGCTTTCATCCATTAGAGGAACTGCAGGACTGTCACACCTACTGTTTGCTCTGATTACACCTGCAGCCCTGATTCCAAAATGCTCTGCAGTGTCTCCAACACAGCCTTCTTTGATCTATGTTGCTGTAGGAAGGCATAGTAGTATGGCAAAAAGTTACACCACAAAGCATTCTGATACCAAAACCCATGAATAGAACTGCTGCCTCCTTTCGGTTGAATATCTTCTATGTTAAAACTGTACCTGGATTTATACATGCTACATGAGAACTTGTCTACCAAAGTAAACACTGACTGAAATTTGTAACAAATCGTGATACAGTAAAATCAAAGTGAAGATAGGAAGACCATGCATGGCTTTGAGGCACAAGTGCTTGTCTAGGAGCAAAATCAGCCATAAATTTTGGTCACAAAAAAAACTAGGACTTTTCATACCATCATTGTTGATTAATACATCCAGTTTCTCATTTTTATCAGACAGTACTAAATCATCCATATGCATGCAAGACCTTTTCTTAACGTATTCTTTTTATTATAAAAATATACTATATGCTCTCATGTTTAGATACAAATCTACAGCTGTATGGAGAAAGGTTAACTTCATCTGCAGAGGAAAAAGATCTAATTATTGTATTTTCTCCTCTTTTACAAAAAATGGAGAAATACAGAAATACAGAAATACAATTAAACCCATACAGCAGGGAAGTAGGATGCAGTTAGCTGTTTCCTTCCTTTACAAACTTGCTAAAGTTTAAACTACTATGATACCTCTTCTGAACACCCCTCTTTACTATCTACTGCTTAATAAAGAAGTTTAGTAAACAAGAAACTCATTCTTAGACACGAATTAGGTGAAAAAGTTCCTGGAGATATCATCAATCCAGTCAGGCAACTACAAAAAACTTTGTGCATTCCTTTAATTGATTGGATGAGAACATGCTTTCCCTTATCTCCAACATCGGTGTTACCACTCCATTCCACCTTACTTTAGGAACACATACTGGAGGCTGAAACAATAGATACATTTATTCATTTGAATTTAGGGTCATCTCTTCTAGCAGACTACAGCAATTCATACGGGTAGAAATCAGACTCAGCCATCTCAACCTCACCCTGTTCAAAAGCTTTGTAAATAAACCTGACATATTCACCGTGTGACTGATCCTCTACGCAAGGTGAACACACAGCTGAACATCACTGCTATCCTGAAAACATTACTGCTGTAGATCTCACATGGATTTTTATATATCATATCAATCCCTGGAAGTGCTCAAGGAGAATCTGGATGGGGCTTTCAGCAACCTGATCTTGTGGAAGTTGTCCCTGCCAAGAGTAAGGAAGGTGGAACTAGATGATCTTTTAGGCACCTCCCCTTTTCAGATATATATAGACAAAGATTTAAGAGAAAGCAGTCACCATTTCCATCATTCCCCGTTTTGTACCAGATGTTAAATATTTCCTATCTTCAAATATGTAGGTGTCCAGACTTCTTTTATTCAACACTCTCAAATCTGATTTCAAAGTATTTTATTTCAGAGCTGTGTACTCTCTTTTACTACTTACAACAGGATTAGTACAGAAATATGTCATCTTTTACACCCACTCATCCCTCTGCAATCCCCTTTCTTTACTGAAAAGTATTACTGACACTTTCCCATTGAAGGAGATTATTGTCAAACATCACTGTCAGATCTCAGGTATTAAAAAAAAAGCAACACAAAATCTTTGCAATTTGTGCTACCACAAAATCGTATATTCTGACATATTTTTAGTGAGATAAAAATGCAGTATCATTTTTACAGATGACACAAGAAAAAGTTAAAAAAATCTGTACCATAACCTGATTGATGAATTGTCTTCAAGAGCATAAATCTAGAATTATTAATATTTTTTCTTGAGCTTTCCAGTTCACTTTCATGACATATTTTTGAACCAGAAACTAGTGAAGTGCAACAGCTAGTCTGAGCACTTGCAGACATCACCTACTGGGAGATGTAGTGATTTCCATTAATGTTGTCTCATGTGCAAAAGAACATTCTTTTGACTGAACAGCCTTCTGTGAAAATCTTATAAAGACAACCCACTAAAATGATTAAGTATCTTGTATGGATAAAAAGCACCTATATTGTCTAGAAAAATATTTTTCAACTATTAGCTGAATTGTTTCTTGCACATGAAAATAAAGCCCTGGCCTAGATAATTTCACAGAATTACAGAATGTTAATAGGTTGGAAGGGACCTTAAAGATCATTTAGTCCCAAATTCCCTGCCATGGCCAGGGACACACCCGCTAGACCAGTTTGCCCAAGGCGTTATCCCACCTGTTTTTGAACTCTGCCAGGGCTGGGGCATTTCCAGACTCCCTGGGTAACTTTCTCCAGTGTCTCATCACCCTTACAGTAAAGAATTTCTTCCTTATCTAACGTAAATGTCTCCTCTTTTAATTTGTACCCATTCCTCTTTGTCCTATAACTTCTGTTCCTGATGAAGTGTCTCTGTCCAACTTCCCTGTAAGCTCCCTTCGAATACTGGAAGGTTGCTATGAGGTCTCCACACAACCTTCTCCAGGCTGAATGGGCCCCAATTTCTAAATCTGTTTTCATAGTGGAGGTGCTCCAGTGCTCTGGTCAACTTCATGGCCCTTCTCTGAACATCCTCCAGCAGTTTCATGTCCTTCTTATGTCCTTCTTTTTTTCAACTTTTTTGGCTTTGCATAGAGAATCTTGCATACCTTTTGACACGGTATTTTTCATAACCTCTGTTATACACATCACAAGGCACAAGTGATCACTAATATTTCCACTTTAATCACATGTGGGAGAACCATTCACACACAGCTGCTGCTAAAAATTCAATATTCAGTATTAGTTTCTAGGCCAGTGGTACCTGACATTACACCTGCAATAAGCACTTCTAGACAACCTGGACACTGAAGGGATTAGGAGCCAAGCAGGACGTTAGCTTAAGAACCATTTCTGCTGCTTCCAATTGCAGTAAGCATTGAAAATCCAGTACTTCTCCATGTGGAGGCAGGTGTGCTATATGGCAACCCTCAGAGGCTGCCTGCCTTAAATCAGCAACTCATAAAGTTTTTGAAAAGAAACAGTTAGGCAGCCATTAAAAAGTGCTCACTCTCTCCCATGAGAAACCAAATAATTGTAAAAGAAGCTTCTCAAATTCTCTTTTTAGGCTGCAGACAGCTACAATCAGACCTGCATGTGGAGGACAGAGAATGCAATAAAACCCCCAACAAATTCCATGTAAATTCAGAAATCTGCAGAAGTACTATTCCACCAGAGGATGCAAAAGGAAATCCTAGTGATATAAATCTGTTCAGTTGTGCATGCATGTGAGAGCATGGAGTGACAAGCTCTAACTGAAAACAAAACAATGTTGGGGAAAAAGATCAATAGTTACTGAAAATTTTCAAAGTGCTGAAGTCAGATCTAGCTTAATGGAGATGTCAAATCATCCAATTGAAAGAGAAAGGGGCAAGTTGAAAGCATGAGCCATATTTAGCTGTCAGTTTTTAAGGGATAAAAGTGGAATTTCCTTTAAGTCCCCTTGGGAAGTTGCTGATAATTATTGAAGCACTTGTTCTTTCCTATGTAACTCACTTATGCAGAAACACAATATGTGAAAATGCTCTGATAAAATCCTACTGCTTCACTGACATTCTTTTAGATTTAAAACTTTTGTTAATTCATCAGAGTTAAACTGAGGATCTGCAAAATCCAAACTGCCCTTCAAAATTCTGAAAAAAAACAACAGTGACATTTGTTCCTGCTCAGAATAAGCTCTCTGGAGCAACAATTCATCTCACACCCCATAAGGTCTATGTTAATAATGATCATAATTGCCAACATGAAAGCACAGGGGCTGTGCATTACTGACTTTCAAGCTTGCAACTCTTATTTTATGAAAGATTAAGGTGCTGTTCAAACTATTTCTTTGTGTGTAAATGATTCCACCCTCCCTTTTGATGTAGAGTTTTGATTCTCCTTTGCTTTCACAATTTCAAAACTCAAGATCAAGTTTAGAGAAACTTCAGAAAACAGTGGTATGAATATTCGAGGCAAACAGCTCCACAGTAGAAATAAACCAAACAAAATAAAAACTAGGGAAACCTGCAGTGAGTTGATGCATGTATAATGGTTGCAGTTTGCTGATGCCCTTTAACCGCTTCATTGAAAGAAAGAAAAGTTCCTGTAAAAATGCAAATTGCACCCTTCTTTTTGCTTCTTAATGCACTGGAACATCTGTATCTAAGGCATCGGTCTACAAACAAAGACTCAATTGAATAACAATGTGTCAGTTCAGGAATATAAACCTGAGATTATTTAGAAGGTTGTTTTGAACAGTCAGACCTGTGCTATGTCTGAGTTCAAAGCTGGTTTAGCTGGAGTGTTTATTGCTGTGAAATTGAAGCAGGTGGTATCTTCAGACAGGGATAAAAATATACAAAAATTGTTGATATCTACGAATTGGAAAATATATTTGTCATATAAGATTCTTTGTTACCTTATCCCAAGAGACATGCAAGTCTGGAACTGTTTCAGAGGTGGTAATGGCATAAAACGCCATCCTGAGAGAGGATTAATCAGAACATCTGATTTATGTTCTAGGTATCACTCATTATTCCTGATCACCAATGGAGACATCCATGTTTCCTCTCTAACTATGTGGTCCTGGGATTTTCAATCTTTTTTAACACACTGTATTTTCTCTAGTTTTGGGGTGTATTTTTTTTTTTAATGTCTGGTTTTCGTGCATTCCAAATGTTTTTATTATGCTTTCCTTTCTTTTTAAGAAGGACTGTTCCAGAAGGCAGTAGCTGCAGGAGGGCAATCCTACCAATGATTTGTGTAATGGCAGCCTGCCAGTCTGATTTTCATCTGTTGCTTTGTGTTATGTTTAGGTACCAAGCTCATACAGCTTGAGTCCAATCGTCCTGTCTGTAGGAGTGTATCTGTCCACTAGGTGGGACTGCAGCCTGAGCATGTATAACACATCAGATGTGCTGGTTTGGGTGAGGAAAGTACAGTGATTCAGCAGAGGCTGTAAACCCTCCTGAGAAGCCATGCACATGTGTATTTAGGCAATCAGGCTTGGCCACAGTGCTTTTGATGCAGCCAAAGGCACAACTGGCCTTCTGGGCTGTAAGTGCACTTTGCTGGCTCGTGTCCAGCCTCTCATCCACCAGCAGCTCCAAGTCCTTCTCAGCAGGGCTGCTGCTGATCCCCAAGGGAACTCACTGATGCTTAGGAACTTAGCCCACCACACATATCAGGAGTATCCGAGCTTGCCTACAGCTCGCCGTGACACTTTTCCAGTAGATATCAGGGTGGTTGAGGTCCCTCCAGCAGGACAAGAACCTGTGAGCGCAAGGTCTTCTGTAGCTGGAGCAGGATGGCTTCATCTATAGGTTCCCTCTATCAGGCAGCCTGCAGTGGACACCAGTCACGTGGTTCCCTTTTTTGCACCAGTTCCTGAATCCTACCCGCAAGCTTTCAACCCGTTCAGGGCCAATCTTCAGACACATCCTCCTAACCACTCATCCCCAAAACTCAGAAGAAACTCATCTGTGTTTGTACTGGAATTTCATTAGCATTCTCCTTTGTGTTTCAAAAGATAACACTAATGACACACTGATCAATACTGTGCATTTTTGCCAGCTTTGAATTAATTTGAGACAGATAGGAAATGTTTGATTTTGTTTTGGTTTTGTACCCTTCGTATTCAAAGAGTAAGAACTGTCATTTTCAAAAAGAAGATGTGCAATGGGGACATAATTTCTATTTTAAAAAATGACAAAAATATTCCCTTCTTTTATATCATTGTTTTGAACTGCTGGTTTAGGAAGTCAGCCCTGATGATGCAATAATAAACAAAGCCTTCAAGCTTAAAAGGTGTCTTCATCTTGTGTTGAACAAAGCACAAACTGAATTTTAAAACAAAAAAGATTCAAAAAAAAATACAGTTCTATTGGTAACAAATATAATTTCCAAGCTGTCCTCGGACACCAAGACCAAAGAATATTTGAAAGGGCTCTGTAGAGGTCTATTGTTTGATCCCAGTTTCAAGCTCAGAATTTGCACTGTGCTCCATTCTCTCATGATAAACATCTTGGCTTTCATAGGCAGTGCCAGGCACTTTGCCTTATGATTCCAAATATCTTCCCAGAGACTGGGTGAGCTTGCAGGGAGCAGGATGCAGCTCAGAGGATGTCAAGATGTGGAAGGGGAATAAAGAACAATTTTGTGTTACGGTTTCTGTTTTTTTGTTTTTTTTTTTTTCTCTTTTTGTTATTAACGTTATTTCAGCCAGAAGTACTTTCACCTCCCTTTTTTTTTAATCAGGAGATGAAATATTTCCTCTCCAAAACTGGGGTGAAGGGAAGGGGAAGAAATGGGGAGCTGGTCATCTATGCAACATACAACACTGCCTTTTTTTAAAGGATTTCTTGAGTACTTTAATTTCAAATATTAGGGGAGACAATGAAAAACTTTACAATTCTGAGATCAACCCCATGGCAATAATTTTCAAAAGAACTCCATTAGTTACAGAAAAAATAGAATACCAATGAGAAGTTAGGCCTATGTAATTTTCATGCACTGTACATAAGCAATTTTTTTGGAAAACCACACAAATTATTTTCTTTTTTTTTCTGCTTTTTTTTACCAGTGGTTTATTATGTTTGGGGCTTTATATATTTTAGTTTTACACATAACTTTGCTTTACACATGTTTGAGATCTAGATTAAAACAATGCTACTTGGTTGCAAGAGTAATCAATCAATTAGTTACTTTTTGGTGATGATTTAAATTGTTTCTATAGTTTATCCTAGAACTTGTTTGTACTGCAATTTGAACTCAGACACCTATGAATATTAAGTCAAGATTTCAAGACTTACCATTTAAGTATGATGAGAAAAAGAATCCAGTGAATATTTTCTGTCTTCCATGTTATGTTTAAAATGGAAGTACATGAATTTTCCAGAGATGACCAAACCTGTGCCTTGTTCAGAAAAATAAGTCTGATTGTTAAATTATGATTATATTTCAGCATTGTGTCATGTTGTGCCAAAAACCTAAAAGTTCTGTGTTCTCTCTAGCAGTATACAAACATTTTTGATTTATGAACACAAGCATGCACATACATACATCCATCCATTGTGAGCTCTATTGCTAACTGGAAGACAGAAGAGGAAGTAAAGACTCTAAATAGACTGTCTTCAACCTTGACTTTAAACAGAAAAACTCTCCCAGCAGCTGTTGCTATTCATTGAAAAACACTATTCATAGCAGTGAAAAGGGGTGCTGTTCTTCACTGGACATTCAAGAGAAATCCTTTGTAGAAAACAGAGAATTGCCTTGTGACAAAAGGAGAAAGCTTACAGTGAGCAGAAATGGTGAAGGCACAAGCAGGGTCTCCAGTAGCTTTCAAAGGCTCTAATAATTAAAATTATTTTAAAAGAAGCATACTTTCTTCTCTCCAAGTGAGTTATGTCCAATAATTCTGTGCTTACTGAGAAGATAGTCTTCATATTTTGTTCAAGAACAAAATATGATTTCTATAATAATTCAACTTTATGACATAGAGAGAAAAAAAATTACCTGGACAAAAAAATGCCTACATAAAAGGACTTTCAAAGCTAACATAACCCTGTCTACAACAGATACAAACTTCACTGGCAACCTTAAGTGACAGTCACTGTAATTGAAGAGACACAGGATACAATCAATGATTGAACTTTAAAGTGCTAATCAGAGCTATAGTGTTGATTGATTTTGAACAATTTTAACCCTGCTTATCAAATGATCTGGACTGACAATTAGTAAAATGCTAAAATAATGAGTTCAGAAAGAAATACAGTGTATTGATTGGAAACTGGAAGGAGAAGCAGAGAAGAAAAGGCAGAACACATGAATGTGTTCAGAATGAGAATTATTTCTTAGGTGATGGAAACACAAGTTCACTGCTCCCTAAATGTGGACAATAAACCAAACCTTAATTTAAAAAAAAAAAAAAAAGCTCTATTAAGTTTAGATGACTGCTGTAACAGAAGAGTGGCAATGGGCATTATTCATCCTGAATAATGTATTCAGAATTAATAAATGTTCCTGGTTGAACATAAATTACCTAAAAAGAGTACATATACACAGATATTATCCAGATATTTTTAGACTCAGAAGCCATTGGAGCTCTGCAGTGATATTTTTGTGAGTTTTCTGAATCCTTTGACTACCTGTAGTTCACTGCTCCTATTGGGCAAACACCATGCTTCCAATATATTTCCCCATGCAAAGAGAGCTCTGGGGGCCCAAGATCTGTCCCAGAAAAATGTACTGCCATTTTGCATTATTGAAGTAGCTCAAAGGAAGTGCAGGCATAAAGAGAAGGAATTGTCTTGATTTCCTGTACCCAAGGAAAAAGTATAAGTATGTTAAGCAAACATCTGTCAAAGACAAGACAAACAAGTAATAGTATCTGAATGCACATGGAGAGAAACCAGAACCACTGAAACAGTTCAAGTGGTGAATGTGCAGATTAGGACACTCTGTCAAATTGATGTATGTCCACTTAACGCAATGCCCCAACTGAAGCTGTCCTTTGAAACAATAGACTGTGAATAAAAATAATCCCTAAATAGCAGCAGGTCGGGATACTTGGACAGATTCTGAGTGCTTGCAAACTGGAGAATGAGGTTTAAAAATACAGCCTTAAACCCAGATTAACACCCATGAGTCATCCTGGTCTGTCCTAGCTAAAAACAGAAGCCACCAGCAGCTTTGACAAAAAGATTTTCAAAATCTGCAGCAGCACTACCACGCCATATGAATGACATCATCCTAATAAGACTCATTTTACAGATGACCAGACCATCAATTTGTGGACAAACACCAACACAACTGCACTTTTGTCATCATATGTATGGGAAAAGTGACTAATTAACAAGAGGGGAACAAATAGTGTCCAGGAAGCTATACTCTGAAGATTTCTTCTTGTTGCAGTTTCAGACTCTTGACTGCAGCACATAGTGCCCTTGCTTATCTCTCTGAAATACAAACAGGCTCAGAACCACTCAATGCTTCTTCCACTTTCAGCTTATTTTTTGCCGGCTTTGTAGGATAAAGCTCTTCATGGAAATGACAGAGCCTTTAGTACACGCATCAGTTATTCTCTGGCTGCATCAGTAGAATCATCCCTGACCTACTTTCCTTTATTTTTTTCCATCTGCACTTTTGATTATGTTCCTATTTACAGGACTGCCACTTGATGGCTTCTATTTCCTGTTTGAAAATGTCTCATATATGGGAACTATTCTCTGCTACTGACCTTTCCAGATTTGATTACTCTGAGACTTCCCTACCTGTTATTACAAATAATCGTGCTGCTTAGGTTAGTGATTTATAGTAAACCTGGAACAGGACAGCCCTGTAACAGACTATCCAACAGAAACAGAAAATATACAGCTGCCAAGTCCAAAGATTTAGATATCAAACCACAACAGAAATCATTCCCTTTAATATCTTATTTCAAAAGGAAAGGATAGGACTATAGCTCAAACAGAATACTGTGGGCAAGTTTCTCAGTACACCTCTGATAACCTCAGAATAACTCTGTATAACCCACTCATAACCTGACTAACCTTACTAACTCTGATAACCTACTGATAACTTCAGCACACCTCTGTGCAAAATGTTCTAAAGCATCTAAAAAGAGACATTAACCAAAAGAACAGAAACAAGTGGTGAACATTGAATGGTACTTTTCATAAATTGATGGTAAATACACATTCAGAATGCATGCCTTATTTTTCTTTTTTCTTTCCCATATCATTGAAATTTGAAACTACAGGGTTCCTCTTTCAGAGTTCAGAAGTCTCAATATATGCTCAAAAAAGAGCCATTTGACAAAGTCAATAAAGGTAGATAGTCACTACAGACAGAATTTAGTTAAGTCAGTTTTCCCTTTCCAGTCTCAATTAATCATTTATGCTTCCTTTAGGGATGACAGAGATGTTCTACACCTTTCCAGAGGGTGATTAATCCTCCCTGTTTTATGATGGGAAGCAGACATCTAGAGATACAATTTACTACCGGAAAAAATGGTGTGACTAAAAGAATTTGCATATTCAGAAAATAAGGCAAATAAAAGAGAGAGATCCATAGATTATACTGGCTGAAACAACAAACACACAAAAAAGTCCCAATGCAACAACACCCATGGGAAAAATAAATAACTTTAAGAGTATTCTTGGAATATGACATAGCCAATAGCAACATCCCAATTTTTGTTTACATATTCATTTAACTCATAATGAAACATCATCAGCTGTTATAAACTATCATTTTCCCATTTAAGTCAATAAGACTTCATTAATTTACACTAGTAGGATGTTTGCTTAATAAAATTTACAATCAAAGGAAAAATTAGAGCAGATGGGAGACAGAAACTAAGGGACTCTGAATTTAACTAGAGAACATGAAAAAACAATGTCTTTATTCTCTGAAAAATAAACAAATTGACCTCATTCAGAAAATGCTGAAGGAGCAGGGACCAATGTTTCAATATCATTAGAAAAACAGTCACATGAAAGCACTGAGTATAGACTGAAACCTAAGGAAGCTTTAGGATTTAAAACCAGGAAAGCGTACTCACCTTCAGGGAACTACGCAGAATACAAACGTTTACTTGAGCAAATCTATACAGACTTTTCTTCATCTGTTTCCCATAACCCACAATCTCCCTGTCCTTTTTGAACCCTAATATGACTGCTACTGTACATTCATAGGACACTCTGGAATTTTTTGTTGCGATTTCAATACCAGGAATATTCACTGACAAACAATTGTACACTTCACTATGGCGCACCTTAAAACTGGAGGAGGCAAATTGCTACACTGCTAAATAATCTTTACAAGCAAATTACCGTGCAAACTTTTTGTCTTTCAACCTGAGTTTAGAGAAATTTGTACTGTGTGAACTATTTTACTTGAAGAACACACGAGGGTATGAATATGTGAATCAGGAAATATAAATAGTTCCAGGACCAACTGCTGGCATTCTTGAAATACTTTTATAACTGCTCTTACAATAATAAATCATTGTCACCTGTATTTACAACTAGCTATGATTTTGTTTATACAAACAAAGTTCTGTGTGAAAATTTGCTTTGAAAGGCATATAAGAAAGTTAAAATATTAAGAGTGCTTTGTTCCCCTGGGGACATAGTCTGTTCTCTTCCATCTAAGCTGTAAATTACAGCAGTCATCTTGTCAAAATATCCTTCAGATATACCAGCAAAGTTTTTATACAGCTATGCATATCTGACAAACAAGTGTGTTTGTCATCAGCATATTATACCAGACCTTTCAAGGGATCACTGAAATACTGAGGAGTTTTAGTGGAATGCATATATACATGTCTGGGGCATAGATGTGGGCATACTTACACAAGTCATTTTCTGGTCTAACTCCAAAAAACTCAATAGACTTGATATTTGAAATAAATTTTAGGTTTGCTGTTTGTTATTATTCACAAACATTGCTGATGATGCTACAACTAGATGGACTTAGGCTATGTTGTATTTATCAACCTTTGAATTTAAGCCATTGTCTTATTAAATCCCACAACATATATTTCTATGCTTTTTAATATATTACAGAGTCACAGAATAAGCTGAGCTGGAACCAGAAGGATCATCAAATCCAACCCTTTTTCCTGCACAGCACCATCCACAAGTCACACTATGTCCCTGTGAGCATTGTTCAAATGCTTCTTGAACTGGCTGGTGCTCTGGCCAGTTCCCTGGGGAGCCTGTGCCAGTGCCCAACCACCCTCTGGGTGAAGAAACTTTTTCTAATATCCAACCTAAACTTCTCCTGATGCCTTTTTGGGACCTATTATATCTTCCCTCTTTCTCGTGCTCATTACATATGTAATATATACATGTGTGTATATATATGTATATGAAACTCACATAAAGGCTTTGTACATACACCCCTCTCCCACAAAGGAAAAACCCCAACCTACAGCATTGCTCACACTAAGATACCCAGGCTGCATGACAAGGCTTCCACCTAGAGAAAGAGAGCAGAGGTGGCCCCTGCAGATCATGAGATGCATCAGGAATAAGGAGCAAAGAAAACAGAACTCTCCCTTTTTAGGTTCCTGAAAAGTATCTGTATTCTGTCTTTAGTTTTCTTTAAACTTTCGCTAAGTAAAGATAGAAACATAGGTCACTCAAAACTGGGTCTCAAACTGCTGTGCCTTCACAACCTTTCCTTGGGCCTCCTACTATCTGCTCTGTCTTCCTGAGTCTTCACATCTTCTCTGTTTGTTTGGCAAACAAGACAAGACAATACAATGTTTGTCTCTGTGTACAGGATAAAAGCTCTGCATTTCCCCTTCTGCCCAATGGTGATGTTGTTGCTCAAAACACACTTTCAAGATGAAAAACGCATAGAGAGCCAGCACACACTACAGAATTTCTATTCCGTTCGTGACTACAAAATATGAGGCATAACAAGCAGCCAATTGCATACAGAAACTTTGCAGTTACAGAGACAGTTTGCCTTGGAATGGCATCCATCACAATAGTATTTTATGGATCTGATTAAATCCAGCCAATTATTGTGTACTCTAAATGTGCCAACAGCTCTGCAGAATATTCTTGAAATGTCCGGAATTAATTGTCACTAGTTCTTGCATTTGCAAAGAATTAAAATTAAAATTACAAAAACCTGTTATTAACCACCTTAAGTAGTATTCTGCACTGACAAACAGAAAATTTGGAGTAGAAAATGTCCCTATGCCTAAGAATTACTCGGATCATGCAAAAAAACCCCAATGGGCTAAAACTTGCCAGTTATAGGATAGGATTGTATGCCATACGACAAAGTATTGAAGAAATTTTTTAAAAGAAGATAAAAACTCTCGTTATTTGTAGTTGGACTTTTCATTGGACTGAAAGAAAGAGGTATAAGAGAAATAAAGGAGAATTCTCCTGTTACCTCTAAGGTTTCTTGAGAACCTATAAAGGCATCTAAACTGATAAGACAGCTAGCTGAAGGTTTACCAATTTATGCATTTTTCAGAACAGCTAGCAAGAGAAACAGGATATTCATATATATTCTACCTTTTAGCTTTGGGGTCCAACCTGATGTCACATGGTTTGTTCCTTCTCTTCCATGATGAACTCTCAAGTGCCCTTTTCACCAGAACCAGATGCTTAGGCAAAAAGGAACCAGCAATTTCCATTATAGATGCATCCCTCCACGTCAGAGGCAGCAAAGATGTAGAAATATTTCTCTTGGCAGAAAAGTATAGTGGACAAGTACAGAATTAATTTATAATTAAGGTCTTATCTCTGTAACATCTCTTTCCCTCCCTTAACATTCTCATAATTTCTAAATACATTATGGGCAATACTGGGATAAGTCCTTAAAAGTGCATTTCAAAATCACATTTTTTTTTATCATCAGAATATAGAAAAAAAAAAAAAAGTTGTTCACATTGAATCTCTTCAAGAGGAAGAAATTATACCATTTATTAGAGCAACTGAGAGCTGAGGAGCACACAGGCAACCCTCAATGCCAGAGGCATAGTTGCTGCCAGCAGAGTTTTAATGAAAACATTTCCTGAGATTTTTCGCTCCTTAACATTAGAGTTTCTTTAACTTAATTTAAAGGAATAAATGAGAAAAATACAAGTAAGTCTTAGCATCTTTTCCTTTCCTAAGTACAGCTGTAAAGAGAAAATAAAGAGCAATGTTTGAAAATTAGCCCAGAGGGAGAATGATTAGCTGAGTGAAAAAAATTACCATCACTAAAGCTAAGCTGAACTCATTCAGTTTAAACCATGAGACTTTCTTTGTCATGTTGTGGGTATGTAGCCTGACACCACTGGTGCACTTTATGAGAAATATTATGCTTTCAAGTAGTGCTATGGAATTTGCTAAAATTTAGAATTTTTCAGGCTTATCTTGGAGTTCAGATATAAAAAACTAATAATGCCCAGTGGTAGCTACTTGTATGTTACCATCACAAATATTTTTGTGAAAAGCTATCCTATGTTAACAAGGGGACAGCTGTTTGCAGCATCTCCTGTGTTCTTCCAGTAAGGGATAACACAGAAATTCTGTTAAGAAGATATTACTGCTGAAAGGACTACTCATCAAGCATACTCGCACTCTTGCAAATCCTGATAATTCTTGGGGTTTATGCAAGGAGGATTAAGGGTTTCTACAGAGACTTGATTTTTTTTTTTTTGGTCCAAGTAATTCAGAGACGTGCAGCAGCAAAAAGAGAAACAGCATGTATAATGTTAAATTAACTTGAGTTCTATGAAACTACAGGGCAGTGCCAGATCTTGTTCTGTAAAAACTGTTATTTTGTCTTTACATGACAGCAAAAGCTACTCTATACACAAAAATCACAACTTACATTATAGCTGCAACTTAAACAAGCAAGAGGAGAAACAGGACTATTTGCTGTATTTCATTTAACAGTTCCACAAAAGCGTACTGTATATGACATATAACATGTTCTTGCTTTCTTTTTTAATTCCTTTTGAATTCAGAAGCTCAGCTTATCAAGACATTAGGAGCAATGGACAGGAAAAAGCAATGGAATCAAATTAGAGAAAAAACAGCTTGCATAGTAGTTGAGTAAAGAGATGCAGCATCTGAGAATGAAGGGACAGAGCTAACCTTTTGAATTCTCTTCATGTTTTTCTGCAGATTCCATGTGGGATTTATCACAAACAGCCTAACACCACTAGACTTTAATGCATGTATCATCAAGATCTTGAAAATAACAGCACTTCTGCACCTCACAAAGGTATGAGAGCTGAGTGCTGGGTGATAATGTGCTGAATCCCGGATATTCTTTTACATCACCTGTTTCCTTTATTCCTACATTTAAATAGACCTGTTCTGGCTACAATTATTCTGGAAACAACAAGTACCACCCAGAGGCTGCTGTTAATATCAACTTTGCCCTTTTATGATACACTGAGCATGAAAAGATGAGCACATATGCTATAGATAACTTTGCCAGTTCAAGAGAGCTTTGCACTCCACCTAAAGCCTTCTCGAGGAAAATTTTTCTGCACTTAAGTCCTGTCTTTTTCCCTTGCCTGGGGCACGTTGTAAGACAACTTTCTTCTTGTGCAGGCCCACTCTTGAACCATTTCCCTCCAGCTGTATTCAGTAGTCTTTTGTAATAAATATCTTACCCATTCCTGGCTGTCATTAGTTCCTGCATTAACACGGCCATACAACTAGAAATGTTACACCTCTAAAAAGGGCCCATGTCTGAATAAGTCTGGTTGTGTGCAGAACCAAACTATACCTGAAAGTCCCTTGGTGCAGTTATCCTCAGTTATCTTTGTTTCCACTCAGTTCTGAAGACCAAAGCAAAGCAATGGGAAGACAAGGGGATTTTCTGAATATAGTGTACTGAAAAACCTTTGGGGCTCCTGATATCATCTTTTGGCTAATCATAACTGTGCAATAGATCTTGGTCTTGCACATTTCTGAAATTTTTGAATTTTTTTGAATACTGAATGACTTCCATCCAGAAATTCATTAAAAAAACAGAAAATTTAAAGCTGTTCAATAAGCCTTTTGCCTATAAAAATATAAACCCCCCTGCACCACACTTCTTTTATGAACATACTAAAAAATGTGGAAAAAAATCCTAAATCTTTCAAGGATCTGCAAGTGGGTGAAATAATTTGTAACACTCTGTTTGCCCAAAATTGGATGAAAGCATGGACAGACACATTTACATTAGTGAGACACCAATACAGGAGCCTAACTGTCCCAAACTCCCTATATTAGCAACAGACAGACAAACAGAGATGAGCTGAATCATTCCTGCGATGTGGTTATCTCTTCATACTAATTGCAAGACACTCTAAGGTGACCATGCCTCTAACTCAAGCTTGGCAGCTGAGGGTGTCAAATTAGGTTAGGGGAATCTGTGCCAGAATAAGGAAAGATGTCATATTTTCTAATATCACCAGATTAGTACACAATCAAGAGGCAGGTAGAAATCCATATCAAATGTATCTGATGTCCATAGTCATGTGAAGCATAGGCTCTGGTCCTGGTAATGATCATCTTTTTGGTCAAGTGATTTAAAGCTGTACTGGTTGTGGAATACATAAGCATGTGTAGGGTGCATTTATCCTTTTCTTTGCACTAAAGATTATGCAAAACTCCTTCATTATGTTGCGAAGAGAGCATGTCATTTTAGGAATGAGTTAGCACAGAGTTAAATCTAATTTGAAATAGCATATGAGAATCAAATTTAAACAACAGGGGGAAAAAATACATGAAAAAAAAGAAAGGATTACTATATCAGTCAACAAGACAAAGCAGGTATTTACCTTGCTGATGTGTCACACTGCTTTTTGCTCTTGCAACAGGCTATTCAGTCTCAAATTCATTATTTAAGAGCTGAAAATTCCAGTAAAACAAAAAAGACATAAAAGGTAAATATATACAATTTTTCAATACTTCTGCTGAAGTAATCTTGAAGGCTAGGTCAGGTTTGACCCTCAAGCGGTCTCCTACCAAGTTAAAATCCCCTAGTCTGGGTTTCAAGACACTGCTATCCTCCTAAATATTGTGCAGTAAAGGCAGTGTTCTTCATGGTTATTTCATAATGCATTCCACACCATATGAACTTGAATTCAAAGAGCATCTGGGTGAAAGCAGCTCCCAGGCCAAGACATCCTTCTTTATTATTGTTTGGCCTATGGATTCTGTCTAAAAAAACAATGAAACAAAAAAACCCATCCTCGGTCCTAAACTAGGATTAACTCAGAAAGACCTTTTATTAACAAAACAAGCCCATTTCTAGTTTATAGCTAGGAGCTGTTTCCACTGAAATAGCTGCTAAAACTCCTGCTGACTTGAAACATTCAGTATTTTGTCTTTCATAGGAACAAAAATGCCAACGAGTTTCACTGTCTTGGTGGAGTTTCAAAAGGACCAGGTTTGCTTTCATCATTAAAGGTATACATTCTCATGCCTGTGAATGAGAAGGTGACTCAAAACAAGCAGCATGGATTTACTAAGTGCAAATGGCACCTGACCAACCAGGTTGTCTTCTATAGTAAAATCACTGGAGTTGTGGAGGAGGAAAGAACAGTGGATTTTTTTTACCCTGACTTTGGCAAGACTAAATAAATGCAAGATTTTTGCGCAATATCTTTCATTTAAATTAGGATCTTGTAGTCTGTATGGGTAAACTAGTGGATCAACAAAAAATGTCCAAGTGACCAGGCTTAGAGTGCCATGGTTAATGGATGATTTGAATGACATGGCCTGAGGGCCAGAAAAAAAGTTGTCATGGTTTAGGAAAGGTATTTCCTAACTTAGTGCTGCCACCGAAACTGTTCCAGCACTTGCTCTTCATTTGCCCTACAGTTGGAAGCAAAAAAGTCAAAGATCAGGGGTGGAGATAAGAAGAATTTATTGAGAAAAGCAATGAGATGAGAGAACAAAGAATAACAGCAACAATACTAATAGGAAAAGTGTAAAAAGAGAGAGTGTTTTACATGCAAAATGTTCACCAATCCCAGAATAAAAAAATAATGGTGGACAGACCCTCTGCTCCCATGCTTTCCCCTCAAGGGGAAAGGAACCCCCTTTTTATCTGAAAACAAAAAATCCTTTTTCCCTGGCCCTGGCAATGACGTATGATGGTATAGAATGACATCAGGCTATTGGTCATGCTCACACAGCCTCAAGCTGAGGCTACAGGACACGGTGCTGAAAGGAAAGGAGAGCTGAACTGACAGCGCTTGTGTGGATACTGCCACAGGGAGAGGAGCAGCTGAGGCAGCACCAACCTGGCCAAAACTGCGGAGCCCAATGGAAGGAAGCTCAGCTGAACCCATCTGAACTGGCCAAAAGGAGTGCAGTGGAATGGAAAGCAGCAACAACAATAGGACTGACCTCCAGCACAGCAGAGCAGCAGGAGCTGGGGACTCTGCAGACCAGAGCCCAGCAGAGTGGTAATGGAATCCAATCAGATGAGCAGCTTTTGCAAGGTTTTTTTTGTCATTGATTTTTCATTGTTTTTGGCTAGTGGGCTGGGAAACACTATCTGTGAAAGCCCCCTTCCCATCTTGCCTTTTTTTCTCTGCTGTCACATGGGTGACACATGGGAACAGTCACCGTAATTTCTTTGTCTGGGGAAACCAGTGGACATGACCTACAGGGACCATATGCCATCCCATTTTTGTTCACAGTGGTGAATACTTTTTTGGGGGTATAACACCTCTCTTCGCATACTTTTGGTATTATTTTTGTTGTTATTGTGCATTTCTTATTCCATACTTTTTGTCTTTAGTAAATTTTTACCTCAACCCATAGTCTCTGTTTTTGTCCCTCCCATACCAGAAGGAGGGAAATAGGAAGTGGCTTACTTGGAGTTTAATTTCCAGCTGGTGTTAAACCACTGCATAACTTCAGTGAGGTGGGTATCCCAGTATCTACAGGAAGTCATCCAGGATACGAATCCAGGCTCTGGATGGCAGCGTATACTGCAAGGAAAAGATACACCAAGTACAAATTTGAATAAGCTCAGACTGCATATAAGGAGAAGATTTTTCACAGTGAGAACACTCAGATGTTGAAGTAAGGTGTACAGAGAGGCTTTTGAAACTCCATCCCTGGAGGTTTTCAAGTTCTGACCAAAACAGTCTTAAGTAACTTGGCCTGACCTACCTGGCTCTGCTTTGATCAGGAGGTTGGGCTGGAGATGTCCAGAGGTCTTTTTCAACACAAATTACATACTGAAATATGGATGCAGAAAAACAAGAATAGACAAAGCTGGATAGAAGGAATCACATGTCAAAATAAAGTGAAGCTAGAGCAGTGAAAATATAACCAAGAAGGCATTTATTAGACATTCTTTAGAAGTCAGGCATACAAGTCTCATCTCCATAGGCCATGTTTCAAAGTTTTCTCTATTGCACACATAAAAGGCTTCCTCCTCCCAAGCCTTCCTTCTTCCATTACCAGGGGTGCTCCCTTGACAATCAGAGGATTACAGAGAGTCGAGCAGCTGTGATTCTTACTGACAAAATGAGTCTTCTTACTGATATGCACAAATCAGTAATTTTACCACAAGTTCAGGTTCTCATTACAGTAGGAACTGTCTTTCCAAATATTTCATGACACAATCCCTGGATAATTATTCTGCAAGATCCCTTCCTTGGACAGGCAGCAAATCAATTACGCATAAAACTACTATAAGAAAAACAGCTTTAAGGCATTAGACGTGAACAGTGCTTCCAAGCATTACCTGGTTGAGGTTTGATCTCTGTTAGCTCGATTCACACATACAAGTGTGAAATTGCTGTTACAAAGGAACTCTCCTTTAATTCCTCAGTGCTTTGCTTTGTAATCATAAAACTGTTTCAAATGTGGAAGATACACAGAGTTGCAGAATTAATCAGGTTGGAAACAACTACCGTGGACCTGTGGTCCAGCCTCCCTGCTCAAGCAGGGTCATCCCAGAGCACATGGCATAGAATTGCATCCAGAACTTTCTTGAATATCTCCAGTGAGGGAGAATCCACAACCTCTCTGGACAATCTGTTCCAGTGCTCAGTCATCTGCACAGTAAAAAAGTTCTTCCTCATCTTCAGGTGAAACTTCCTGTGCATCAGTTTCTGCCTGTTGCCTCCTGTCCTATTGCTGGCCATCACTGAGCAGAGCCTGGATCCACCCTCTTGACACCCTCCCTCCTGATATTGAGAGACACTGATGAGGTCCCCTCACAATCATCTCTTCTTGAGACTGAACAGCCCAAGTTCCCTCAGCCTCTCCTCAGAAAAAGGATGCTCCAGTGCCCTATTCATCTTTGTCATCCTCTACTGGACCCATTCCAGGAGCTCCATGTCTGTCAATGTCTGGACTCAGTCCTCCAGTTGTAGCATCATGGGGGCTGATAAGAGGGGCAGGAACACCTCTCTCAACCCGCTGGCAGTGCTCTTCCTAATGCATCCATTGCACACAGGGCTGGACTGTGCTGGAGGTCTCAGGTGAAGAGATGGCCCTTGGGATCATCTCTGCTCACATCTGTCTCACACACTGGAGGACAGAAAGACAATGCTATCAGACTTAACCCTGCAAGGATTCACGCAGCATCAGTCAGGCTTCATAGAATTTTTGTGAGTGCCATCTCTCTTAAAATACTTTGCTTATGGAGAACAGCAATAACCCCCTTGAAATGGTCACGAGAGAGTGCCTCCTTGCCTATCAGAATTGGTACTTTTCAGAGAGGATAGAAAATTAGTCCTCTCTTTGTTGTCTTGTCCCATTATGGAGACAAGATACTTGAAAAATACTTTGACAGGCAAAGCAATTTCATATCTTGAAAGTATCTTCATGTTATTGGATCTTTTTTGGTATTATTCTGCATTTTTCCTTTCATATGCTGGAATGGCTTAATTTCTAGTCTTTCAATAATTTATTTCTTTCTTTATTTTCAAACCACTTCATAAAAAGTCCTATAAAAAACTCCACAATATTCTGTTTACTATAGAAACAGATAATTTTTAAATTTGAAATCATAATGGTTTATCCCAAAAAGCTCTTTCAAGCTCCCACTCCACCTTTCTTCAATTTTTCTCTGAGTTTTTTCAATTATTCTGTCTTGAAATTATGATCAATAAAATTCTCTCATAAAAAGTTCAAATTGCACTTCTAAGGTTTATTTCTTTTACAATAACAAGAAAAATACTTTTAAAAGTAGAATAGTTCATTTAATTATCTCTGAGATCAGGGTGTTTTCTACGTTGTGTGTCGCAATGCTGTTCACTTAGTTTTTCCTTGACTATTTCAGTATCATATCCTTGGCAAAGATTTTAGAGATGCAGCAAAAATACCTCTATCATCTACACAGCTAAAGCGTTAAACAGATGGCAAAGTCTCACAAATGCCAGGTAGCTGTTGCAAAATACAAAATCATGGGGGATTTCCATGCCATACATTGCTGAGTAACTTTGGCCCAGTTCAGACTCAAAGATTTGCGTATTTGAAGAGAAAAGGTAGGTGCTTGGATGGAGTATGTAGGTAGTTAGAATGCAGGTGTTTCAGTTGGAGGCAATTAACCCATCTAAATATTTCCACAACGTTGTAGAAATTTTCCAAAACACTGCTAGTGCCAGGAAGGTATTTTTGTTTCAAGATATATCTCGGCACGAGGATGATTTTTCTATGAAATAAAGGTAATAAAAGCAAAGAAACAGCTTGTGTCCTTTATCCAACTTATTCACATATGGAACCACAAAAAAGAATCGTGTCCATAACTATCGCAAATTATTTAACAGAGGGGTCAATGTATGTTTTAAAGGTATGAAGTAATTTTTTAATCTCTAAAACTCTAAGCACAGGCAAGCAAAAATAAGTAAGTTCAAGTCCATATTCATCTCTCCTATGTAGACCTGCATTCTTCATACCTCATACCTGTTGATGCCTAAATGCACAAAAAGCCTTACTTGTGCAAATCCCTAACAGGTATAGTAGTGAGCCAGAGAAAGATTACAGGAGGAGAACCAGGGATCTAGTCTTCTCACCTGGACACTCCCTGGTGCTGTGGCCTTTTTAACGTTGACTGAAATCTGTGGTTACATTTAATGTCTTTAAAATATTGGCCTTGACATCATCATCATCATCATCAGGAAGCGATTATCAAATTCATCATTCCAGCCCATCTGAAAAGCCTTTTCTGGTCACAGTCTGTAGGCAGCAAGTTGATGCATGAGCATGTACTTGATCACCAAAATTCAATATGCTCGGTTTAGCTTTAATTAAGTCTCACATTTCATTGTAGCAGATGCAAATGCATTGCCACTAGTCAGTAAGGGCCACAAAGAGTTTCAAATTTGCTCTGATATGCTGGGTGAAAAATCTAGAAGTATTTACTCTTGTAGTTACTCACATGCCTTTGTGTAACTACTCCTACCCTTGCTAGTATAACTGGAGAGAAGAAGAGGCTATTAGGAACTCTGATTTTATTTGCTAAACCACAAAAAAAAAAAGAAAATAGGTTTCACTTCCTAATGGAAGGCTACCTAGTACAAACTATGGTAAAAATAAGCACAAAATCACATTCCAAGAACACTGATGTGACTTTAAGTTATTTACAAGCAGCAACACTATAACTTCTTTTCTGCAAATTTATAAAACACATCCTTTTTCAATCACAGCCAGTGTCCTAATCAATTAAATGCAAAGCAAACTTTTGACTTTAACTATAAACTTAAGACTCCAGGCATCTTCTTTTTTGAGAAGCCTGTTTTTAAAAATCATGCATGAAAATGTTTTAAATACCCCGACACTCCAGGTTTTCATTTTAATTGCAATCATTAAAGTAAACTCAAATTCTGAAGTTTTTCACTGATGGTTAAATATTAAAAGTATACTAACTTGATGAGGCTTTGGAACTTTGTGATGAACATTAACACATCAAAGGTATTAGCAAAAATCTTTAGCAGAGGGGGAAAAAACCCAAAACTATAATAATCCTGGTAGAATTGAAACTTTTACTTTAGTAAAAACAATTCAGACTGTGTCTTTTTTGATGTCAAAGTCAGAGTTCAGGAAAAATTGCTAGTTGCCTTTTTTTGTCAAGGTAATTGGTACATATTGTTTACAAAATATTTATCAGTGCTTCCATTGTATAGTGTGCCATCATGAGAGAAAGAAAATAGAAAATATAATATACATTACCAGCAATTTTGAGGAGTTGTGTTGGCACTAGATAAATAATAGGCTATTACACAACAACAAAAGTAAGTATAATATATCAAAATCCCTGCCTACACCTACAAACCTTCATAGCTACTGGAAAAATACAGCACTAGGACCTGACTCACTCAGAGGTCCAGCTGGGGAGGTAAAGCTGTTTGTGCAGCTGAAACACTTCACCCCCACTTTGCAGAAGCTTCTCACTGGGGCACGCCCATTTACACTTGGGCCTTGAATCTCCTTCCACTTGGCCATGCTGGCAGAGCTTAGAGGCTAAAGCAGAGTGTGAAACACCTGAAGTATGGTCCAAATAACCCCAAACCTTGACTGTTTCCTATGATAAATAGTGCAAATCTGCAGTAATGGCTGACACAGCATCTGAAAGCCAAGATAGTTCCATGCTTTATCTCGTGGGTATTGCACAGACAAAAATGTGCTTTTGACACTTTGTGAACAGCTCAAACACTACAGCCCACATTATCCCATGACTAGTACAGATGAGCCACATATTTAATTTCCATTAGCTCAGCTGACCAGAAAGGGCTCTGCATTTCAAACGACAAGCAGGGCTCTCTCCCCAGGGGGCTGTGCGCTGAGCATCTCAGCCTCTCACTCACTTCCATTCACTCCCTTCATATGTCAAAGAGGGACAGCAAGTAGAGTAAAACTTTTAAAAGACATGCCCAGCTATTGCCTCAAACAAGAGAACACCTAGAATATTTACCTTGAGGATCTTCCTTAAGTAAAAAGGTATCCATTTTCCAGCTTGCCATAAGCAACTGCCAGAGGGAGGCACTACTGACAGCAGATATTCAAGAAGAACTAAGCTAATCCTATCTACAGCTATCTATATACACACAAAAAAAAATAAAATCAAGAGCTATTCCTTTCTCTTTCAGTAAGTCAAAAGAAGGGGAACCGGGCTGGATCTTTGGAGTTTGTTGCAAAACTTTATTCAAAATCATGTAGAGGTAAAAAGGCTGAACATGTACTTTTCTTGACCACAGATGCATTGCCTAATTTTAATAAGTGCTAAACACCTGCAGCTTTTATACAAGTGGAGAGTGTCTCTGACAATAGACACATAATTATCAAAACAGCAGCATATCTGTAATATCAATATGATGAGCTAAAATACTGCCCAGTTTTAAGGAGCCACATTCACATAATCATTGCTCTGTAAGTACATAAAAGGATTAGAAAAATCCAGATGTTATTTACATAATAGATCCATTTAACTTATTGCTCTTGTGGCTCCTTCGCCCAAGGAGGGAAGCAATAAGTTGAGGGCACATGACCATGCCAACTTTCCCAACTTCCATGACTTTCAAAATTTCTTTTTCTCACAACTTTTATTTTCAGGCTTTTCCAGTCTTCAACTATGTATAAATGCAGAATTACTCCAGAGTTAGCAACTATGAGTTCATACCAGGATAACTGAAAACTCTTCTGTTTTCCTTTTATAATCAGAACATCTGAAAGTAAAATGTAGTTCTTTTTTTCCTGTATAAGAAATATATAATTTAAAAAGCCCTGCACTTATGAAAAAATATGTAATTAAAATTATAATGAAAACACATAAAGAAAATGTATTCTCTGGCTTTGAAAAAAGTATGAGACTCTGTAAGTATATTCAAGTAGGGAGGCATTCATTATTACCCTGGATAATACACAAATATTGAGACCTATTTTATCTAAGACTTCTCATCCAATGATTTCAATCCTTTCATTTGAAAAACTGCAGAGAAGCTAAGATCTATTTTATAGCAAAAATATATACAGTATACAAGTATTTGTAGAGGCTGCCTCCTAGAATAGTTGGAATTCCAGAATTTCTTCACAAAATAGAAAAGAAGCCAAAAATATTGCAAATGAAAATTCTTATCATTTTAGCTGCATCAAGACTGTGAAAGAATGGAAGGCAACAAAAAAAATAAAACAGCATTAAAGTTAGATGTATTCAGAGCCTATGTTAAGTTGGTCATTTGATATAGAAGGTAATTCAAGACAGAGAGCTCAACAGCTTCGCTGATCCTTCACTCCTAATCATCGGACAGTCAGACACCTTCTTTAGCCTATAGCCTTCTCTGACTCAAAAAATTACTATGGACTTGGGGTGAATGCTGAGCTCTTACCTAGAGAAGCCAGATAACATGATCAGAACAGTCTAAAACCAACCTACAGCCCATGAAGCTGAGGCAGCTTTGGTCTCTTACTCTGAGGAAAGTTTGGCTTCAGAAGGAGACAAAGGAAGTGAATTAACATCTCTGGAATCTTGCATCCAGCTAGATAACCATCCAAACATGGATTAAAGTCTTCCTCATTCACTGAAACATTTTAAGTGCATGTTAAATTTCAGGCATGCACTAAATTTTCATTGATCTCCGTGAGATTTAAAATTATTATTGAATATTACTTTCAGTGCAGTCTTAAGGAGGGATATTTTTCTAAACTGGGATATGTAGTTACTAAGTGTCCTGGTTCTGGCCAGGACAGGATTACTCTTAGCAGTAGCTAGGATGGGGGCATGACAAAGACACGGGGGTATTCTATAGTACCTCACTCATTTTCCAGGAAGGGGGGAAAGGGTCACTCTGGGTCAGGGCAGCGTGGCAGAGTGAGCAGTCAGGTACCGTCAGTGGTTTCTGCAGAGTGAGCAATAATGTTTCATTTCTAACACACTCTGTCATGAGTATTGTTGCTGTTACTGTTCATTTTCTTACCTCATTACTGCTTCCAGTAAATTGTTCTTACCTTTTGTTCGCTTCTCCAGCCTGCCACAGAGGAAGCAGAGTGGAGGCATGAAGTGAGATGGACGAGGAAGTGAGCGAGCTTAGTGGCTTCAGTGGGAACGCTAAATTGGAGAATACAACACTAACTGGAGAATAGAACACTAAATTAATCTTTAGAGGCAGTGTTGCATTGCTAGACTACACTGCGGAGGAATATGCTTCTGCACAAAACTTTTCTTCAGTGGTAACAGCAATGCACTTTGGTTAGTTAGCAACACTAATTATTCTGGCCTTATCTTCTCACACGAACAACCCTAATTCCAGATTCGTTTAAGCCTCAAATTAATCTTAAAAAGCCTTCTTGACACCTAACCTGTCACAGATACCTCAGATTTGATTTTGGAATTAAGTTTTCATAAATAAGGATACTAAGAAATAAATATTGAAGTGGTAGTAGAAGAAAGCTATTAAGGATGACCACCAGAAGACTGGGCCTCAGGAAAAGTCCTGTAGTCTGAATTTCTAGTTCAAGGCAAGAGCTCTGTCAGTACAGCAGCTCTTGCTCTGCAGCAGGAGTCACTGCACACATGCCTGCACCCTATTCAGTATATCACTGTTTCACCCAGTCATGGGGTGAGCTACACTAAAATCAGAGAACTGATATAAATTGGCTTATTTTTGTTTACTGTAATAACAACAGCAAAGAAAACTGGGGTGTAACAACGATATCAGCAAACATAGTCAAGAAATACACTGAATTTTGTAGAAAGTATTAGCACTTCTTTAATTGTCAAGGGAGAACGTAATTGCAAGGCAGAAGATACTGTAACAAAACTACAAAAGGTGCACAAATATTGAAGTAGAATGTGCTATCTACATGCAAGAGGGAACCATTAAAGAAAGCTTCACATCTCACTGCACACTGCTTTTCCATGCCACCATTGTACCTGTGGGTGGGAGGTGCCACTGCTGCCTGATACCTTGTGGGTATATTTAGGAGAAATACTGCAAAACAAAGGCCAAAAGCATCAACTTGGTAGTGTTGAAGTGGCTACAGCTGTGTACATAAACCAGATGAAGGAAAGCAGGCACTGAGTTTCTCCCCACTTCACCTTGCAGAAGAGGCAACTGCCTCAAATGTTGGAATTTGTCCTGCCTCTTTCTGACAGTGTTATAAAGTGCAAAGAAAGCATCTCTTGGCAAGAAGGGAGAGACAAAAGTCCAGCTCTCCTTATTGGGGACCTCCTGCTACACACACTCTGAGAGCATTCCTCTAGCAAGGGCTGCGGCCACCTGCCTGTCCACAGCTCCCCCTAAGCCTTAGGGGCAGGTGTCACCTCACACTGTCCTCAGACTGTGCATGAGTTGGAAGATGTCCTAGGCCAAGCTGCTCCAACTTATCCTGCTCTTCATTTACCCAAAGCAGTGCTTAAAGGTTCCTAGAAACACAAAGAAGAACAGGAAAGAGAGCATTTAAATTACTTATCACCATGATGCTTGTGGTTCCACATGAAAAACAGGCTTTTTTTTTAGAATTGTATTTAAAATTCATTGTACTGGCATTGTTGTTCACAAATTCCAAGAGGAGTCAGCCAGTAATACCCAACACGCTGAGATGAAAATATTCCCCCAAATGTCTTTGACTTTCCAAAGCTACTGGCAGATTGTAATTGAGATGAACATGCAAGTGGGCTAATCCACTTGGGTAAAACATCTATTTATTAGCTCAAGGTCAGTTCTGTGAATAATCAAAATGAAATGCTGTGCTTACCATAATTTATTATTTTATTCTAGAGACAGTCAATATGAGTGGGCAAGGGGGACACTAGGGAAAATATTCTCTCATCTGCAATAGTATTTATTGCATACCACTTATTTTTTTCTTTTTCTTTTTTTTTTTTTTTTTCCTTAGGACAGAAAGATTTAGGTCAGGAAATATTTTTCGTGGAAAACAACTAGTTCATTTGCAAATCCTCCTTGGAATGCACATGCTCTTGGCAGGTTAACATTTGCCTAAAGGGGTCTCTGATGAGGAGAAACAAGGACTTCTGGTTCCATCAGAGCCAGCCCTTAGCAGTAGCCTAGATCAACACACACTCAGCATTCAGAGACATGAAAACAAAATCATCCCCTCAAAATAATAAACAAAAAGGGACAGGGGGGGAAAGGGTAGGAGGAGAACGCTGTTTGTGTATGTGGGGGTGAACAATAATAAGAAGAATAAACACTACAAACAAACAAAACTCCTAAAACCAATGTAAGATATCACTTCAGTTTTGATTATGGTTTGTGTTTTGTTGGAGGATTTTTGATGGTGTAATAGTTTAATTTACCTGCACAGTAGGACAGACTTAATTTCTAATGATTCTATCTCCAAATAAGCAGTCTCTTTTTCAAGAACTTTTACCTTCTTGCTCCCTCTAGTGCTCCAAGAAACCCTGCACAATTTTAGGTAGTTCTAACGAGAATGTTTTCCCTATTATTTTCTTTCCAATCATGAGCAACAAGAGCAACTTGATAGGAAAGGACCAAAACTGAATTTATTGTCGCAATAGTTTGAAATGTAAACCTTCACTTGACATGCTGCTATGTAATCCAAACTGTTGCAAGGTCCTTTCCAATGCTCAGATTATTATGGCTTATTTTTTGCAGAAAAAGCAATATTCAGATTTGAGGCAAGAGGTACAAATATGCACATCACTACAATTGCTTCTTAACACTTCTGGACATTAATGGCATAGACCCACGTAGTGATCATCATTTAAACGTTCCTATTACCAAAGAAAAAAGAATATATCTGCATGTTGTACTTAATAACTTGTCTGCATCATGGTGCAGAGCTGTAATGTTAGCCTCTACTTTGAGCAAACAAGTTAAATAAGTTTCTAAGCTTAAAGGAAAAGCCAGCCTCTACTAGCTGTCATCATTAATATTTGCCACCCTACAGACTACTAGAGATGGCAACAAGCCTGAACTACTTGATTTTACATGAGAAGTAATACTATGACATTTGCACAGGACAGCAGGTAGCAATTTCATCCTATTCCCCAAACACCACGGCTTCTACATTTTAAGAAGTTCACTTTTTTATTTTTTTTTATTTTAAATAGAAGTTATAAAGTTTGGATCTGAAACATGAGCACAGCACAACACTCTTACTGCCCATAACTGCAATTGGCCTAAGACAGTGCTGCTCTTGGGCACCTCAGTGGAGCAAGTTAAAGTCTGAAATGCCAAGTTAGCAAGACAAGACAGTGATAAGTAGCTTCCTGAGGAGTAGAACTTACAGGATATGCACCTACAGAATCTGCTGTGGAAAACATTATTCTGTGATCCAGACACGTGCAGAGCCTAGAAAACTAGTACTTCTTGCTTTTCCAGTCTGACTTTTGCCAGTGGCAAGCTAGAAATGTCCTCGTGGCAATAAAGCATAATCAGACCAAATCTTCTGCTGCACCAGCACAATCCTCCTGCCACTGTGTAAATTAGAGATGGGGAAGAGCAAAGCCCTTGATTCTCTTAGTTTTCAAAGACATTTTTTTAAAGCTATTTCTGCTACACACAGGAATATCATGGATCAGAATGATATTAAAATAAAATGTTTTCTTCTCTTTTTTTAATATAGGTGCATTACTGTATCAAGCTTGCCATAGACAACAGTGGTCTTAATATATAAATATTATTTCTAGTTCCCATGTCAAATACACCATCATACTCTATAATGATACATAAAGAGGCCATCACTTTACTTGTATGACTTCAATTGAAATTCTGTCTCCTTCACTATGCTATGTGCCTAAGTCTTTGAAGGAAGACTTAAGCCAACTGCTATGTAGAAGGAAAAACTATAATGTAGCAATAAATACTGGAGAAAGCTTTACATACATGTCCTGTGCTGATACAATGGCAGATGCTTTTGATACACAAGTGAGCTTTGTGAGAAATCAGCTCAAAACATTTTAAATGGCACGTATAATTCAAAATCATAGTCCTTTCTTTAGAAAATCAATTCAATGTGAACCAAAAAAAAATGAGTCATCCTTGTTTCCTTCAAGTCTTTAATGTTTCTGGCTGCTCAGAGTTTGGTTTCAGATCAAAGCAAGATAAAAGTGAATTAAAGATTCTTCTAATCTGTTATTCATATCTGATTAAAATATATTTCCTTTTACCTATTGCATAATATGTCATATATTTTGTTTTATTGTGTTTTGGCAAGAAAATGGAATACAACATCTTTGAGGAAAATGAAGTTTTATTTAAATTTAGTAAATCCTTTATCCACACATATCAAAAGATAGGAAATCTCTACAGAGGTAAGTAAATAAGATAGAACAATCAATAACATATCTGCTACTAAAATAAATGTTTATACTTAATTAATTAAATTTGTATTGTAAAAAATATTAACATTTTCCAAAGAATCCAAGAAATTAACTGTCATTTAAGGAGGCTGAAAAAAGAAAAGTATAGGCTTAAGATCATTTTAAAATATCTGATATTTCATTTGAAAAACTTCAGAGCCATAAGTATTTTCTTCACCCACTTCTGGTCCTGGCCATTAACTTTCCCACATGAAAAAAAAAAAGAAAAGAAGATGAAAAATCTTACACAAATCCTTCACAAAACAAAAGAGAGCATTTTTGCTACTCCCTGATTAAAAGAAAAAAAAAAAAAAACAAACACAAAAAACCAACAAATCAAAACAAACAAACAAGATACATACATGTGCACCCCTCCCTCCTCTCCAAAAAAATCCCAAAAATCAAACCAAACCAAACCAAAAACAAACAAACAAAAACCAGGAAGAGGAAAAACAAACAAAATCAAGAAGAATGGCTTGTATTTCCCTGGTCTCTTATCAAAGACTATTTGCAATTCTTAGTAAAAGATAACTGTTGATGCTTTTGAGTAGATAAAATTCCACAATTGCAGACATTATGTCCCTATAAAAAGAACTTACTTCAATAGATGGAAAGTCCACGTAAGGATTTTTTGTTTCCCCAAACCAAACAGTACGGAAAAAGCTCTGTTATACCCTCAGTTCCAGTACTATGTTTGCAATTCTGCTAATTGACATAAATGCTTCTGCTGTAAGAAACTGGATGCAAGGACAAGTCCTTGGTTTCTTGTGCTCTCTGGTACACTGCCCTTATTCTCAGGCATTCCTCTGTCATATAAAAGCCATCGTGGCTTTTTTGGGCAGGTGTTGTCATTGTGATGGCTCTTGCCATCCAGCTTTCCCTTCATAACATAATCAACTTGGTCTGTTGCACCCATTCTAGGCCTCATTAATGCCAAAGGGCAACACGTAAATCTGCTCCTATGTCACTTTATATTATTGTGAGCTAAATTATTGTCATAGCTGTTTTGTATGCTTAGGCTGGAACCTCAGCAGCTGGGGTCACCTTGCAAAATTTGGTATGTCTCCATGTCCTCTTCACTTCAGAACGTAAGAGTAGACCTGAGGACACCAGTCACACTGGCAACTGCAGCCCCACCTGTACCATTATCAGAAGATTCAAACACTGAACAGAAAAAAAAAAATTCTATATATTTCCATCTCTGTTTGGACCCATTGAAAAAGCCATAAAACTTGACCATTGCTTTTGAGACAATTTTACTATTTGGACCCTTGATTGCGTCAACAAGGATGTCTCTGCAAGACATCCACATTTTTCACCACTTTCAAAATGACTTGAGAAAGACTGGTAGTCAACCTGATATTTTTCTCTAGCCTATGAAACCAACTAAAACTCTTAATTTGTAGAATCAATGAAAATTAGTTGCCAAAAGCCCTCCATAGCTTTCTGCAATTATTGAAGTGACATGTTCAAACCTCAGCACTGATTAGGCACATAGAGAAAATCTCACTCCCACCCTTGAATATTGAATGTTGGCTCAAATAGAATCAAAAGTCAGTTTCTTGATTATTATCTAATGTTTTAAACAGCTGTTCTTGTGAACACAACTGCTAGGAAACATTCTTTATTACACAGACCCCCATACACATACTTCTGTGCACTTAAGTAGTAACAAGTGTCTATTTTCTTTAAGGTCTTCCTGAACCAGGTGGTTTTTTTTACCTGATAATGATGCACTCTCTGATGGAAGACATGGAACTTTGGAGCAAGTCCAGAGGAGATCCACAAAGTTGATAAGGAGACTAGAGAATCTCCCCTACAAAGACAGGCTGAGAAAGCTGTGGCTGTTCTGTCTGGAGAAGAGAAAGTTGTGTGGAGACCTCATAGCAACCTTCCAGTATCTGAAGGGGCCTACAAGGGGCCTATTCTTCATCAGGAACTGTAATGATGGACCAAGAGGAAATGGTTTCTGACCGAAAGAGTAAGTTTAGATTATGTATTTGGAAGAAATTCTTTCCTGTGAGGGCGGGCAGTGAGGCACTGGAATAGATTGCCCAAAGAAGCCTCAGATGCCCTCCCTGCAGGTGTTCAGGGCCAGGTTGGATACGGCTCTGAGCCATCTGGCCTAGTGAAAGGCGTCTCTGTCCATGGCAGGGGGGCTGGAACTAGATTATAGTTAAGGTCCCTTCCAAACCATTCTATAATTCTAAGACGCCAGATAAGTGCAAGTGTGAGTTCTGATACTGAGCAGAATAGAGGCAAGACATAATTGGTGTCTTCGAACTCTCTGAGAGTAGTAAATTTATTTTGAGAAAATGCTCTGATGATTTAGCAGAAGTGGAACAGAAAAAGTCCCAGCCTCACAGTATTCCCTAAAGTGACAATTTTGAGGAAGCTTTCTGCATCCAAGATCTGGCAACCAATACAGTGAGCAAAAGGCAAAACATCTACCAAGGGAAACATTTTCCTCAGATGCTGAATCTTTTCCAGCTGGGGTGTATTTAAAGACCTGTGTAACACACAGTATCAAAAAACTATAAAGTCAGCTGTCACTTCGCACTGGGTAAAAGCCAAAACCTGAAAACACTGATTTATAACTAAGAATACTAAAGTCTACTAAAAGAAGAATAATCTTCAGCAAAGTCATAGCAAATGCAGCCTTGGTGCAGACAAAAATCTCGTCCTTCCTGAAAACTTGTGGAAGTTTCTCTGCTACATCTATGTATATGCAGTCAAAGGTTTTATAAAGGAACAAGGCTTGCAACAAGAAGTTTTTCTGTTCTTCCTGCAGTCAATAATTTGAATCTTGGTTAAAAAGAGGGCTCTTCACACTTTGAAGAGACACGCAATCTTCAGGTACAGAGTTACAGAGTCTGCTGTCAGTCTCCATCCCTGAGTTCAGACACAAAGCAGATCTTCAGTGCTCCTACTCTTCTCAGCTAAAGGTTAATCTAGATAAATCTATCATTTTCACAATTAGAAACATATAATTATGAACACCTTTATTTGCACTTAGATTTAAGGTAGAAATCTATATAGTATACACAAAGAAAAACTTAAAAATTTCTCAAACATTTCTGCAAAGGCTATTTTCAAAATTTATTTAACATTTTATACATAGAAAGACTTAAATACTTCTATTTTATCCAGGTGCTGGACATCCAGAAAATCTATCTTTAATTCCACAGCTAATTTTATTCACTAAATGTAATTACCAGTTTGTCTACAACATGCAGGTAGTAAAAAAAAAAGAGACTACTAATTGATCAGCATGTAAACAGCCTCCGCTCTGGGCCATAAATAATCATTTTCAGCGTGTAGCTGGCCACCGACAAGTGCCACTTCTAATCACTTAGTTAGCTTTGAAAGGGAAAATAAACCCCAACAATACAACACTTCAACATGCTGCGTATGACCTTGATTCTTACCTTTCACATACTGAGAACACTCTTTTAGCTAGATTCAATCTATTTTGTATTCACACATTGCTAACAGAATTATTTGTGATAACAGACTTCTAAGAAAAAAATTTCAAATTCTTCTTATTAGACAACTATCGTTAGCTACAAAGTATCAGATGACTACAACTCCTCAGCTAGAGCATTTAATGCACATTCCGTTTGATTCAGCATAAATGTCACATGTTCCTTCAGTCATATACTCAGCTATAATTATATAATTCTTTAGGACCGCTTCTCAATAAAATCTAACGTAAAAAACTCCATGAGCTTTCACATTTTGTGGAAGTTGAATCACATTTAAAAATATTTTAGTTTGAGGGAAGCACTGAAGTTTTTTTTGGGGCGGGGTCTGGTTATTGTATACAGTAAGGTAAGTACAACAGGAATTCAGAGTGATATAAAAATGATACATGGAATAAAGTTTGCATTTCCCTGTTTCAGCACACACTAAGGGTGAAAGTGTTTCTGATACTTTTCTTGAATTACATGCATTACACTTACATTAATCAGCCTTTATTGCCTCAATAAGAGGGGGGAAGGGAGATCCTGTTTGATCTTACCTTATACCACTGCACGTTAGAGAATCCTACCTTTTTCTGCTGGACACCTCATAGCCAGTTAATCCCAAGGCACTTCTTTATGTTGCCCATGGCTGGCACAGGCAGCAAAATTATGTTTGTGTGGTGTTCTATAGCAGGAATAAATCAGTTGCACATGAAAATCCCACCTATTGACCTCTGCTTATATAGCTTATATTTCCTTTTTCTCCATTTGTATATTACGGAAAGCAGATATGAACCTTGTTGATTTGATCTGCCTAAGCTGAAGATGTGCGTACACCTCTGCAGTGCAGACTCTGATCATGGCTTTTACAGGGCCACTGTGAAAGGAGTCAGAATTTATCCCAGCACATTGCTCCATGTAGCAATAAACAGGAGGGGCACTGTTGGAAAAATATTAGAATGTGATAGAAAAATTTAATAAAGAGGAAAGATGCTTTGGTTTGGTTTTTTAGCAATCCATATCATTATTCAGCATGGAGAATTCACCTGCTAAAACATTTAGCAGTACCTGGCTTGTTGATAGCAGCAGATTGCTGCTTTCTGTGCTAGAATGAGACAGCTGTGATTTCTGTTCTGTACCTGCTGCCCAGCCCCATTGCACCTACAGCAACATCAGTTCTACCTGTAATGTTAAGGATCTAATACACAATTCAGGAAACATTTTAGCTGTTGTAGGTCTGAGCTAGTCAGCTCTCAATCACTTCAAGTAAGATCTTTTTGCTGCTAGCTTTGATCTCCCTATTCTTAAGAAAGACAAATTGAAAGTGCTGACATAAAAAGGTTAGATCATATTAAACTGAATCAAAGAAAGTGTCAGCTTTACTACTTACTAGGAAAAGACCAGGAAAGCAATATCCTAACCTAAATTAGTTTTAGACAGATCTAGGAGTTGAGCAGTTCCAGTAAGAGTTCGATTCAGCATCCAAATTTATGAGATTTTAGACCCCAGTGATTCAAATTTCACAAGGACAAGCAAGCTCAAAAGGCACCCAATTCCTCTGCTGAAAATCACATTATACATCTTGAACTACCCTGGGCAAAATTTATCATCTGTGATCATGACTACACCAAACCAGAGAAATAAATTCTTTCTTTCCAGAAGAAAAACATCTGCACATAAATTTAATATGCAGCCATATTCAAAGTGGCAATTTGTGTCCACTAGTACTATCACCCTTCCACCCCCACTGAATTTGTGATACTTTGATTTAAAGTTCAGACCTGCTGCTTATTTTTGGTCACATCATTCTATAACTGTATGAAAATTAAAAGAGGGCCTGAAATTATCTATTCAAAGGTTGGCCAAAGACCTTATTTTGATTTAGGCTGTGGATTGTCCCTTAAAAGTATGACTGATATCTTCCCAGTTTTAGTGTTGATTATTTCAGATGTTCAGTTGATTTTATAATTTTGAGGTTAATTCTAGTTTATTGTTCATTGTATAGGGCTTACTTCCATAGTCAGAGAAATTTCCAGCTGAAATAAAATGAAACTTTCTTAACAAGAATAACACAGGAGAAGTATTGTTTAAAATCCTCAGCTGTGTTTGATTCCAAATCCAGAGGTGTTAAAAGAAGAGAGATTTCTTCATGAATTATGAATTCAAGGATTCTTTCATCATTAATGTATTATTGACCTTTTCTGTCCAGACTCCTAGTTTAATGATTTATTTTGATAAATAAATAAATGAATGAAACAAAAATCTTCAAAATACTTTTGTTGAAACTTGCATACATTAGGAATACCACAAGTTAAAGAAAGGGAAAATATCCTCTGTGACAGGACCTGGTACACTGGCACTCAATTAGATTTTGACCTTCTTTACCCATAAAGGATTGGTAGGTAGACATTGTTTGCTACTTGCCTGAATTAAATTGGGTCTCCTGAGATGCATATGAAGTAATTTAAAAAAAGAAAAACACTGTTCACTGAATTTACTCAAGCATCAGCCTGAAGCAAACCTTATTTACTGTATTCATCTATTAAACTAATATAATCTTTCATATTTTAATCAGAAAAAAGTGACATTTAATTAGTGTTACACAGCCAAGACTTGAAGAAGCTCCCCTATCTGAGCATTCAGCTAGGCTACCATTTTTCAGTCTCACCACAGTGAGTCTTGTATGTTTTATGCTTCTCTTGGTCAAAGCAAACTGCCGGATTGTTTTATTAATTCAACTGCTTGACATCCTTCCTCAGCAGGAATAAAAACTCTTCTCACAATTTCATACAAATCATATCTTTTGGCTCAACTGCCTTACACTGCAAGGATTGGAACCACCTCCTTTCCCAAATCCCTAAATCTCCTTGAATATATTTCATCATTTTATAAAGAATTTTGGTGGTTGAGACAGAGGTATTAGTTTATAAAAACAAAACAAAAACCAAAGAAAATCAACCAGTCATAATATCAGCGATCTCTGGGTCTAGACATATCAACAAAAAATAAAAGAAAAAAGTCAAAAGCCCTGTGCATGTGACCGCCATGCCTTCCCTTCTACTTTTTTCAGTTAAGAGGTACAGAAATGTTCTTCTGTTGAGTGGTTTCAGACTATGACTCAGAGATCTTTGGCCATTCCTTGAACACTCAGTTTCTTCCATACTGAGGTGCTGAAATTAAGCAGGCTACTTCAATGATGGCATGCTTCAATTTCTGCCCAAATTTCCTGCATCTGCCTTCTTTTTTCTTTCATGTCCACTACTGCTCTCACACTCTTCTTTGTAAAAAGGGCTGGGTTTTTTTTCTAACTGGGGACCTTAGAAACCTTCCACTCCCAGCCTCATGAAGAAATTAAAGATAACTGTTTTCACATCAAATATGGACATCCTGTTGTGCTATGGCATTTCTAGCAGGGTTGTGGCTGTTGGGGTTTAATGGTTTGTCCTAGGTTACAATGTAAAAATGTGCCAGAGGGTCTGTATTCTATCTCCATCTTCATTAACTGTTGAAACAAAGGAGGGGCAGTGTTTTTCTTTGCCTCCTCCCCCAGACTATCTCCTGTTAATGGGCCATTAACACCTTGCCCTATGAGTCATAGATAACTCCCTCCGGGAGCCCTTTGTGTTTAATGGGCCATTGTGAGGACCCAATCCATGACTCATACAATGACATCAGCCCATTGTGAGGATCCACCACATGACTCATAGAATTACATAATCCCATTGTGAGATGCTCCACCCAGGGGGAGGAGCCAAGCATTCCCACCTGGATATAATGTGGGAACTGGGACAGAACAAGTAGCCCTTACCCACTGGTTTCCAGAGGACAAGAGCTACCAGACCTGTCTACAGGATCACTACTTCAGCAAGACCACCTCATCTGGACTGCTGCCACCCCCCTAACTAGCAGGGTATCAGGTTGTATTCTGACTTTGTCAGTGTTTTTGTTTTCTTTGTATTACTTGCATGTATTTTACTTTTTCCTATTAAATTGTATTTCTGACTTGGAGTCTCACTGATTTTGCTTTCAAACCAGCACATGGTTCCTAGGTGCTTTGGGTCCTGAGTAGCTTGGCAGAGTTCTGATATTATACCAATCCATTCTAATGATAAAGCACTTTGATAAACTCACTCACTCTGACCCATATGTACATACAGACAAAGCCCGTAAATCTTTAGCATTTGATTTATTTTTCAGTGATATAATTCCATCTTTTTAGAAATAGGCAACCTGAATTCCTGATTTTTAAAAAGCATAATGGGCCAAAGCAACATGAACAAATCAAGCCTCAATAAACAGTCTTCTGAATCAGCTTGCAAAGCCTAAAACACAATTATTTTTTTTTTAATATTTCATCATTGTACAGCAGGGAATTATAGCAGCAGCTCTGCAATATTGGCCATTTAAAATCAAATTCTTCCATATCAAAGTGAACTTCCCTCACCACTGCTCACCCAAAATCATATTGCGGCAATTAACTTTCAAGACACTGGTTCTACAATTTCAACTATTTGACTGTGTAGTTCAAGAAAAGTGGCATGAGCTAATTTCATAGGAGCTTCAAAGACTTGTTTTACTATAAAAAAAATTCATACTTTTTTCTCCAAGCACAATATACAGGGAGTTTTTACTCATTAAATTTTTCACGTATTTTACACAAGTATAGGCTGAAGGCCGTGGCCTTGTCTGAATAACCTAATATATTATCATCATATATTTATTGAGAAGTTTATTGATCACAGTCTGAATGTTCACCTTATTTTCCCTTTAACATTCCTTTTAAACAGCATTTTAACATTATTTTTGAAGAAAAAGGAAACAAAAATATGAGAAACACAAAATAGGTCATCAAAAAGGTACTTTAGAATACTTCCAGCAGTAACCCACAGGCTCAGGGGAAAGCTCATTGTCAAGTATGATTTATGGAAACTTGTTAAATTTACTTAAGACAACTGGGAGGCAGACTAGGCTTGTACACTAATATCCACTTTAACATAAAGCCTTATGGAATACAGTGCATCTTTTATACATTAAAAAGGTTAATTTAGCTTGTCACAACACAGAACTGGATTTACAGGGAAATCAAAAGGCTCTCAATTTGTGTGATTAAATAAAAATACTTGGTGATAGCCAAGCTATTGCTACCATTCAATTTTTTTTTCTTGTTTTATCATGTAAAAATTAGAAATTAAGTGTGCATGCAAGAAAGACTATAGTCAAAAGAATGCGGAGCCAACACAAAGAAAAAAAATCTACTATGCACTGGCATTTCAGATCAGCCTTTTTTTCTCTGCATTAAATATGCCATTTGTATTTGAAAATTCCAGTTAAATTAAGAAAACATTACTTTTGGCCAGATTTTTGGCTTGCATATAATCAGTTTCTTGCTTAACCAAGAACTGGTACTATTCCTTCTGGCAAACAGCTGAAAACTTACCTCTGCATCTACTATTTGTTTCTCCTACATAAATTGTTCACAGTTGAAAAGTTATTGCATGTAGCTTGTGTGTACATGAATGCAAACACACACACACACATGTTATGTTGAAGCTGTATCCTGTTCTGAGCCTAGACTGGGACATGATCATAATGAACAACAGGAGATCCTTGTGAAGAATGCGAGACTCCTTGTTGCTGCATCGCAAAATTAATGAATACCTGTAAGACAGGATAAAAAGTAGGATTTTCAAAGTAAAAATACTTGAATTCAGACTTTAGGGATATAGGTGATGGTATTTTTTAGCTGCTCTCCTTAGTTTTTTTGACAAAATAATGAATAACTCATGTTGAGGGAACCCCTCTAAAAACATGTTTCATAAAATCTAGAACTACTTCCTCTTCCCCTCTCCAGCTAAGACAGGGAGAATAAGACATTTATCATGGATAAATGATAAAAATTATGGTAAAATGAGTTACTGATATATAAAAAATACATTTTATGCACAAGAAAATGTGAAACAATGGTTTTAATTGTCTTTGAATGACATCTAAAGAATCTGAGTCTGTTGTTTCTGCCAATAAATATTAAAGATGAGGGTGCAAATATTTCAAGGTGAAAGCACACTTCTAGTTCAACAACTAATGTGCCTTCTTGAAATGGTTTGTTTTGCTTTTCACAGATCTTACTATGTAAAGGCTTGTTTCATTTTTAATCACCCAACTATTTCACAGCAAGGCACGTAGAAGGAAAAATGTCTCTTCTTTATTCAAATGATCCTCTTCATATGCAAACAGACTTGGGATGTATTATAAGTGTGTTTGCTACTGTGAAGAACTATTTTCCTCTTTAAAACTGACATTCAGTCAGGGAGAGGAAGCAGTGGTAGGTGACTGAGGTGATGTATCACCATGAAAAATGTAGAGGAAGTAAACCTCAGAGAACAATGCCTGAAGAAAATATCTAATATGCAGTCAGTCAGTGAATAGAACATTTACAAGTAGTTAGTAGACCAGCATAGAGGAGAATACTTCAATAATGATTTGCACATGGGAAAAAGGGACAAAGTCACGCCATCAATCAGAGAAAATTAATATTTTGACTAGATGTGCCTCTCAGTTTGCAGAATGGATAACAAGCAGTTGCATATGAAGATGCTGTAACCCATCACAATCACCCAGAAATCCCATGTTTGTCATCAGTGTGTTCTTTTTCTCACAGTAGGATTTCACAGTCTTTAGCAGTCAGGGCTCTTCTGTCCATTTGTGCATTTAAAATTCTCACAGGAAAATGTTCTGCAAGTCCAAGGTTTACCACGATTTGCAGAGACCAGTTCAGGGTTTTCAAGGACATTGGTAAGATCCCAACTTTTGGATTGTGGAGGCGGCAGCTCACAGTCCCACCTTGTTGTGCCAAACAGCTCCAGATTCCTCTGAGCAGAGATTATGTTTGTGCACACTACAGGTATGTGGCTTGCTGTGATGCTTTTACTATGCTCACCTCCAGCATAAAAACAGCATGGAACATGGAATCACCATGTGACCTGAGATGGCCTGGAACTGCTGGAGTACTGCATACATTTGGGTAACACAGAAAATGGTGGAATATTCTACTACATCAATAACTACAATATACAACACATTTAGTAAAAAAAAAAAAAAAAGCATGGGGGCTGGGATAAAAGAAGGAAAAATTATAAAATACCTGCTCTAATGTGGTTTGGCTAATGGAGTAGTGTTTGATTTGGAGAGAAGCTTTGTGATTCTCTAGGACTCTGAAGAGCTCTGCTAAACATCCCTGACTTCTTGGTACATGGTACTCAAGCAGGTTAAGATGTTGTCCCTGAAAACAAGGAAAAGTTATAAAAACAGATTAAAGTGAATGCAGTTTGATGAAGCTACACTTGCTTATAATCTGTTGAACTTCAAAAGGTTCTTATTGCAGATTAATATGAAAAGTATGACCTTATAAAAAAGAACATATTTTGTCTACATTCATATCACAAAGAGCAGTTCGTACTAAAAGCACAGGTTTTGTGTGTATTCTGAGGTGACAGCTTGTTAATCTCATAAAATATAAAAACTTCAGGGCAATTTAATCTAGCAGACTAGTGCTGTTACAGTGCAGTCTGGGAAAAGGCTGAGCATATACAGATGCACAGCTGTCTGAGCTCAATACAGACTTATACCCACAAAAACGGTTCAGATCTATAATAGACATGGCTTTCCATGATTCTTTTCCTAAACACAGTTAAAGTAAAAGTGTTTGAGAGTTGTTATTGCAATGTAATTGCTATAGGTCTTTTACAAGGCATTGTATTAAATCAAAGACTCTCAGTAAAGGCTGAGACTTATCAACTCTGGGCCTTATCAGAAAGCAATCAAAGCAAATACTCTTAGTGACTACACTCTGGTCCTACTTCAGGTGAACACAGATTTGAGTTCAACTTCTACAATAATAAAAACAAAAGGAAATTTTCAGTCAGAGAAAAGGCCTTTTTATTTACATTACCTAAATGCCTGTTTGGAGCTGATTTAACCAATATCACAAGTCCAATTTTTATTAATTGCTTAATAGAAAAATAAAAGGGATATTCATATGTACTTTTTACAAGAAGATCAATATATGCAAGCGTGAAAATATCCGAACATGTACATACTGTTCTTACCAGCCCCAAATTAATCGTGCCATATACTGTAACAAGGAATTTTATCTGTACCTTAAACTGCGTTCCAGGAAAATGAAGTTGTAGACAGTCCAAAATCATTCTTCCATAACTTATTTCTTTGCTAAGCCAAACCTTGACAGAATAACCATCTCCAAACCTGGGAATGAGATGCAGTAACATAAAACCATGAAGACACCATGAAGACAAGAATAATATTTGGTTCAATTGATTTTCCTATGATTGTATCAACTATCACGCATAACTACTGCATTATCACTGTGATTTTACTATAATTCTATTAAACAACAGAATTTCAATGAGAAAGTTTCAAAATAATAAGAGAGACAATAAATATGTTATGCCTAATTTTAGTTACTAGTGTGTTTCAATATCCAATATACCTGAATTTTTGTTACGTAAACTATGATTTAATTGCTATGTTGCTTTGAGTGGTCAGTATAAAACTATGAAGATTACTAATCACATATATACAGAAAAATAAAAAAAAAATTCCACTTTTCTAATGAGAAAAATGGGCATGTAGTACTATTGTTCAAATCTGTAACAAAGCTGCACCTTCTAAGCAGATTTCAGCATTGTGAGTACAATGTTGTCTTACAGATATGCAAAGGCAAGTGTAGGAATATTTAGGGAGACAAAAAATGTAAAAAATTTTATTTGGCTCCATGACCTGCAATCTCTCAGAATAATTTAGGAAATGAACTTCTTTTTCTCAACACAAACATGATAAAATTTAAGTACAGGCAATCTAACAAACACTATATTTTTTATTAGCTTTACTCACTGCTGATGTTTATTTGGAAAAGTTGCAATAAACCATGAACACTGAAATGACAACCATGTTCTTATGCACTTTTCTTAAGCAACAAATGTTTTGCTGCACCAGTCCCCTGACAGAACTCCACAGAGACATGGGACAAAAAGGGGCTGCACCCTTTCTCTAGCTGTAGTTGCAGCTACATGTCCTCCTTCCTTTGGGTTCTCCTTCATGATTAATTGATAGGGAAAAACACCAGCAGGAGCCACATCAGAAGAGCTTTCCATTGCCACTGCCGTTCCCTATTGTCAGTGAGCAATGGAAGGGCAGGGCTGAAAGAGGTACAGGGAGCTTGGGGAGCACTGCCCATGTCTCTCCAGAATCATGTCACTTCCTCTGTCTTTCCACTGACCACCACTTTCCACCAATCTTTCACTCCAGCATAACTCCCTTTTCCTCATTCTCCAGTATGGAGCCAAATCCTCTATTCCCGTGGTTTGGCTCCTGGTGATTACCTCTGTAATATCCCCTAGTGCCAAAACCCTTCTCTCTTGTCTTTCCTGTGTACAACTCATGATTCAGGGCAGCAGCTTAATTGGGGGTGACCGATGAGATGCACATTTTCGTATCATCAGAGCAGAGGATATGTGTCATGCCACACTCTACAACAAATTTTTCCTGTTGCCCTATTTCAACCCATAAAAATTGTCTACAGTTTATCAATCAAAAGGTATAAAAATAGATAGTTTATATATATAGTTTAAAAAATAGTTTTAAAAAATAGATAGTTTCTATATTTTGAGATATATGTCCAGTTTAACCAGTGCATGAGTGATACCCAGCAAAATATTCCACATGGAACACCACATGTTCCTCACTTATAGTAAGTATATAGCAATGTAAGGGCTTTAACTTTTATTTTTGTTTGGGTCAGAAACTCTGTTCTTATAAAGAAATAGTCTGCATTGATTTAAGAGCACTGCAAGTTTCCACAATGAAAAAAATTGACTGCAGATTTTATTCTATTAAGAATTTCACATAAATTCAAAATACAATTTCCAAGGATATCAAACACAAATCCTAATTTTTTATGTAGCACAGAACAGTGGCAGCTTCTACATAAAAAAGAAAAGACCCCTAAAAGATTAGTGAGCGTAGGGCTTTTTAACCTTTGGTTGGTTTGTGGAGGTTTTCGTGGGTTGTTTTTTTGTTGATGGGTTTTTTCTTTGGTTGGGTTTATGTCTTTAGTTTATTTTTATTGTAGTCAAATGCAACGACTGAACTTCTTGAAACAGAATAAGAAGCATCCTAATGCAGTGTCCTTTCTGTTGGTTCCTGAAGGATGTTTCATGAACTAAATTGTATTGAGTCCAGACAGCGGGGTACTAAATATTTACTGGGAAGTGTAGCACTGACAGATGAACAGTGCTGATTCATCAAATAGATCCAGAAGTAGGTGGAATCCAAAGCAGTGTCTCACAAATTTGCTTTTCAATGATTTACTAAGTTTTAAATAGATCTCTAATTAAATGTTTTAAATGCATAGCATCATCCCTGAAAAAAATACATGTGACAATAAAAAAAATTGTTACAAAGATGGATATAGTTAACAAGGGTATTCAATTTAGTTGACAGCTAACCTGAGGCAACATTTTACAAGAGATCATTGATTCTGATCATTTTTTTGGCATTTCTATACAACGACCATTGAATTACAGTTTGAAAAATGCTGGTTTATGGAAACATTCAACAGTCTCATAAAATGAAATTGCTGTATGCAATGAAGTTTCCAAAGAAAATGAATCAAAATTCTGATTAGCAAAGACAAGGAGTCTGTGCAACTTTGGTTTAGTTCAAAATTGTGAATGGTATAAATGCCAGCATGGAACCAATAAAAAGCTTTAAAAGATTTTCTACTTTTGGCTAGTCGAGTTATAATGCTTCTATACTTTGATTTTATACTTCATTTTAGTACAAGAGCTCCCCATATAGAGTAAGCTGATCAGCAATAAACGTTTCCCCCTGCTACAATCAGCAAGCTGCTTTCAGCAATGCAGTGAGGTAATGGAAACTAAGTTGACCATTTTGTTCAGTTTTCCTCTTTGATACAGTCAATTTAATTAATTCTTAAACACAAAGTAGAATTACAGAGAACACTGCGATCTGGTTTGATTAGCGCTGTTAGAATCAAACCTTTAGCACCTGATAGTTCAAGACCTAAAGAGGAAGACATTATCATTAGAACGGCCTAACTTGAGCCAGCAGACTCATTCAGCGGCCATCTGCTACAAAAGAATCTTAATTTCTTCAAAGCCATTCAACAGAGAAAATTGTGCACTGCCATGTTACTTTAACAACACCTGCATTTCTGTTTTTGTATAAACAAATGCACAAAACCACATATTCTGACAAAATAAAATATTTTTCTTCTCTCTGTCTGTCCTCTTCTTCCTCAGTCAAACTACTAGTTCATGCTTGACTTTCACCTCATTAGTGGTTCTGGGAGTATAACTTATTGAGTGTTTTTTCTGTTAAAATGCCAATATGAGACTGAAGCTAAAAAATAAATTCCCAAATTGACTGTAAACTAAATGACTTGACTATTTAACAACAGCATCAGCTGCAGAAGCAGGAACTTAGCAAGAACTACAAGAACTCCACTCTTTTAATTTGCATAGGTTCTCAAGGTATCTGAGCACTCAGATAACAAAGGAGCAAAAGGAACATAGAAAGGTAGCAAGGAATGGAAATATTTCCATACCAGGAATTACTAAAAAGGCTAAAACTTTTCATCATGAAAGAAAGATGAAGAGGTGGTTGAAAGGTATTTTTAGGGAGCCCAGAATCATGACTAAGCAACAAAAATAAGCAATAATTCTTCACTCATATATTTGTCATGCAAGAGCAGGGGACATAGAGTTAAATTATAGGAAAAGAAATGCCAAGTCAGTAAGATGAAGTAATCTTACACTATGTAGAGAAACTGTACAATTCATTGACATGGGATGTGCTAGATGTCAAAACTTGACATGAGTTGAATAAGAGACGATAAAAACTCATGGTGGGGAGCCACTAAAATCACTTCTGACTTAAGAAGCCTCTTGATAGGAAACTGCTGTAGGCAGTTGAGTAATGTGGCAAAGTAACTTCCTATGCTTGTCTTGTTCCTATGTTTTTCCCTCTTGCCCACTTTCAGAGAGATAATACTATGCTAGAAGGTGTTTGAAATATCACCAAGAGGAGGTCAGGCTGGGTTATCACCCAAATGGCTCCCCAGTTCTCAGAAGAATTATGCAGCCCCACAGCAACACTGACAGCAGTACAAAAATTGTTAATGTAAATCGACTTCAGATATTTGCCTACACAAGCTCCAGTCACACTCTGAAATAAAGTGTAACCAAATCTATACTGATGGGGAAGTGCCCTGGATGCTTTCCTGGTCCTCTTTTAACCTTGCAACGGTAATGGAAGTGTAATTAGTGGCCCATAGGCTGAAAATTCTCATGAATATCAAGGTGAGGAGCTGCTGTTTGTGGCAGAGTAGCTTCTCAATGCTCCTTTCTGCCCATTCCTTGGAGTTCCTGGTTCAGAGGTTTTACTAGGGACAAGAGTCCTTGCTGAAACACAGCTGAGCCTGCATTTGGTCACAAGGAGTCCCTAGAGGAATTAACCCAATGGGTTTTTTTAAGCTTGACCCATCAAAACCTGTTTTATGGGAAGACTGAAAAAGAAAGTACACTATCAGCAGATTTTAGTTGCTTAAAAAAAATAAATAAAATCTGTGTTTTCATTTAAAAGCCTTAAGAGTTTGCTTGTCCACAAATTAACAAAACCAAACTTTGAAAGCACTGTTTAAAGTTATAGCAGATCCAGAATAAACAGCTCATCAAATCACACTCTTCTCTAAGCCTGTTTACCAACACTTCACTCCCCAAGTAAAATTTGCTGAATATAACCTCTGGAAATGAAGAACATGGCCCCATTTCCTAAACTTTGAGGAATAAGAAAAGCATCTAATCACTCTCATGCTTTTTTTCCCCACTAATCAAAGAGTACATTTCCTGGAGAATGTTGTGCTATATTTATATATATATATACATCAAAAAATTAACGCTCACAGAAAGTTTACTGATGGAAATATAATGAGCATACTTTGTGTATGCACTAGTTTCATCAAAGGATTGCTTCAAAATGACATTATTGGATAAAAATAAAAATACTAAAGAGAACATTGGCACTTAATATCTTCAAGGAACTGCATCTTCTAGAATATATGCCATAAATCAAAAGACAGGGAGTAATATTCTACTGTGCTGTTTATCCTTCTGCTTTGGTTTACATTCATTTGCAGGCAGATATGACTCTACTTTCCCTAAGCAAACGGAATCATAGAATCATTTAAGCTAAAATAGGCCTTATCTAGGCAGAATAACTTAGTTATACCAGAATAATTGCTGAAGCATGGGATACACATCCAGGTCATTCCTCTCACAGCCTTAGACACAAATACTATTTACAAACAGAACAAATCTTGAACAACATTGAAAACAAAACACTTTGAAAAACATTGCAAAAAATGAAAATAAAACTGAAATAAAATTACTAAAACAAGTTCATCACAGTTTAAGATAATTTAAAACCAAACAATGTATTTAATACTTTTATCTACTAAAAAAGAAGAATGTTCAATACCAAGGAAGGAAAAAGGGTAACTAATCTTTAAATATTTGTATTTTTAAAATAAAATT